>JAODUP010001978.1:0-27181 GCA_025642065.1 Paralvinella palmiformis | reverse complement strand
ATATATTAAAATAATGTGTAAGTTTATATTAACGAATCTACCTATAATTACTAGCTCCAAGGCTAAAGGCCGTATAATCACTCGCTAATTAACTCACTCATTTGCTCATTCAATCACTCAATTGATGATAAATATAAGAGGGCGTGTCGAATAATGATATTGGAAAATATCAATTTCGCCGAAATGATCTTCGATTTCTTTAGGATGTTTCATCGTAAAGCGGCCAACTGAAGCTAACAGCGTGCCCCACATTATAGCCAATCAACAATATACGGTAGACGTAAACACGTTATGAGTAATGTCAGTTGGTCCTACCCCAGCTTGTCTGTCGGGTTTTCCTTGTATAGATAATCTGGCCTTTGACTGGAGAGCTTGTAGAAATGTGGTCTAAATGAAACAATAGAAACACATCAATTAGATTGTGTTGAACAATAAGTATTTTTAATTAAAGATCAATTATAGACTTAAATTACCATGAATTAATGGGATGAGATGGGATGGGCCGGCGTTTGTGCGTGTGTATGTTTGTAGGCGTGTGTGTGCGCGCGTGTGTGTGTGCGTCTGTATATAGGGTGTGTTTGAGTGTGTGTGATGTATGTGCGTGCGTGCGTGCAGACGAGCGTCCATGCCTGAGTCCGTGCCTGAGTTTAAGCAATGTGGAATAAGGCACTAGTAGTGATTATCGCGAATCCTAAATTCAAACTCATGGTCGCTTTACCTTACGTCGACTTGCTTCGATGTTAGATTTGTACAAGAACTCGAACAACGCCATAACAAGAGCTAACGTCAATCCTCCAAGTAATATGTAGAATATACCGGCAACATTAGACAGCTTCAAGGCATTAGTCGTCTCTTGCTGTAACAATAATGATGGCATTTTGAGAAATTAGACGTTTTCATGCTCCGACTGATAAAGTCTAATTGATGTTCACCACATACACGTATACTATTATCAGGTCTCTACATGTTTCCAGTTCTTTGTTGTATCTTCATAGCATAATTTCATTGATGTATTATATTGACAAAGAAACTAGATATTAGGGATATTGGCTCATATTGATAGTCAATTCATTCTACATTTCCTTCTATGTACATATATCTGTTTTTGTTTTGTTTTTAAATTTATTCTTATCGCCCTTTCGCGTTTTCCATTCATTCATAAATACATCTCTTCAATCATCCGTTCGGTCGCTCTTCCAATCATTCGGATATTGATTGGCCTTTGTTGTAAATAAGTGGAGTCCAAATTATTGGATGACAAATAACCTTATAATTGGCTATATCCTTTCTTACCTTGTCTTTTTTATCATTTCCACATTCACCCATATCGTACCACCATTTAGTCTCAAGCTTTGCTAGTTCGCCATCTTCTCGTAACTGTAACACGGCTAACGTCACTTTGTCTCTTGAAAATAAACAAAATGAAGTGACATTACACAGAAACAGAACTCGGCATCTTATCAATAATCTATCACACATTGATTGGTGTAAGTCTTGAAGGGCACGTATCGTCCGTTGTTCCGTTTGAGCCAGTCGGGAAAACAGCATTTCGTCTAAATAACTTGTTTTGGGGTGACATTTTAGGGACTTTTTGTCGTCCGTCACAGATTATTCGCAAACTTGTACAACATTGGGATACATGAAGGTCAGAGTAGAGGACGTGGAACTGAATGATAAATGTGACCTTTACTTCTGACGTCTAGGGTGTGACTAAGCCTATAATGAACAAAGTACACACTCAATCATTCAATTATCCCCGAACTGATGGAACATTCTATTAAACGTCTAAGCTGTATTCTGAGGTTTTGATGCTCAATAGCAGTACTTGCTTGCATCCTATTAAAACACACACACACATACACACACACACACACACACACACACAATATATATATATATATATATATATATATATATATATATATATTACAGAAAACCAATGTGAGTTAGCATTCCATTTAACCAATACTGTATTTACCTGAGTTCGGAGCCCAGTGGTGTACCAATGCCATAACCTTTAGAGTCGAGATTGTTTCCAACTTTCATCGTATCACAAGGTTTCCTCTGATTGGTATAATCATTAACAGTTGACTCGATGAGGAAAGCATATCGTCCATTCTCCTCTCGTACTCGGCGTACGCCATCCTCATTACTCTTCACGAACACAGAAGGTTCTGCTGAACTCATGAACGCCCACATACGCTGATATACGGAGATCGAGGATGACTGAATAATAATAATAATATCCACGTATGAAGTACAGTTCATATTTAAAATATGATGAGTCACATAATAATATGTTATATGACTGTGTCTGTGGGAGGAGTGAGTGGTCATTTATTATCGTTCATCAGTCCATATTTATGTCATGTGGATTTTACTACGCAATAAGCTGTTTATGTATTTATGCGAGTATATATATATATATATATATATATATATATATATATATATATATATATATATATATATATAGTACTAGCTATACGTATTTATATATCAATCATGAAACACCAGAACACTTTATATATCACGATGAGCAACTATTGCCCCTCTATACCCTGAAGAATTCCTTTGTGGTGCCCGATTCCACTGTTCCATATTTGATTTCGGTTTGTTTCGCGAGATCTTCGGCAGATTCTATCGGTGACTGCATCCTCTGTACGGTGAGGAAGGCGGCCAGGTTAGCGGTGTAAGATGAGATGATTATCAAAGTAAAACACCACCACATACAACCTACGACACGACCTGATAAAGATCTGTAAATAACCAGATAAATATCAATATAAATTTATACATAATTAAATATATATGCATTAAATTAACTATGCAAAAAAATCTACACCTCCACAAGTACAAATATACGTAGACCTAAATATTACTGCTATTTAAACCACATAAGCATTGCAGCCTCAATATATTCTGTTTTGGCTGTTCTAAAGCCCTTGAAGTGACAGGTGTCAATATCTACTCACCATCTATCGGAACTCTAATATAACGATAACATTGCAAAACAACGCAATTAACTCTGATTGTCATTTTCATATCAGTTGTTCCATTTACGATGGAAATGATCACAAAGGTCGTTAGAATAACTGACAATTGAAATTTCAAACATCGTAATTCGTTATAACTAGCGCGATTTATATTGATTAAATGTGACTGGGATCGAAAAAAATACTTCGATTTAAGAAAGTCTTCGTTATATAAATTTAGTTATATCGCTGTTTCTTTACTATGGAAGTGAACGGACGTTTGGCCGGAGCAGCTAACTACTTCGATTTAAGCTACTATTTCGTTATGTCCAAGTTATTTATAACCAACCTTTACTGTATGTCTGGGCTACTTATCAGCCTGTGGGTTACAGCTAATCTGCTTTCCGTACGTGACCAATCTGTCACGCCTGCAGCTTCTTCAGACATGGTACAAGTATACGGAATTTGTCCTGGATTAAGTTTTACAAGGACTGAATGTCACAAAGAAAGATCCATACAAACGGGTAATCTGTACCTGGGTTCTATATCGCATCCTTGTTGCATGAATGCGCCCAGCGAGAACCAGAGGCTGTTGAATATGGTAAAATTATTTGTAACCGTCGGACCATCAGTGTTGTCTTCAATGTGCCATTCGAATGGGCTGAAACGGCTGACCAGAAAAAGTACGACGCTCACACCTGGATAAGCAAACAATTATACGGAGACATAAGCTAAGAAAGAAAGATGTGAAACAATCCGGAATAGGATTTCCTCTACGTAAGAGCGCATCTAGCGGAGTAACTGTTTCTAAAGCGACGTACCTATGTAGGCAAAGATAACGCACATCCAAATCTCGTAAGAAAGTGGATACATGAAAGAGAACACTCCGGGTGCTTCCTTCTCCGATTTCTTAATCATGATGCTGATCCCGAGGCTCATGAACGGCTTCGAGAAGTCCATATATCGCTCCCTCTCGGCGGTTATAGTCAGCGGTGCTATGGCTAAGTCAGCTTCCTGTGTTGGTCATCAATTAGAATAGGTTCGGTTTAGATAATTCCTGGAAAGCTTAGTACATAAATATTGAGATGCCAACTATAATGTATTGAGTCTTAGTGAAAATGTGTTTGTCTTTTTGTGAGATACGCGGTTGTCACCAGCGGACATTTTAAGATGATTGTGTGTGTGCGTGCGTGCGTGCGTGCGTGCGTGTGTGCGTGCTGTGTGTGTGTGCGTGTGTGCGTGTGTGCGTGTGTGTGTGTGTGTGCGCGCGTGTGTGTGTTCAGAATGTATGTACTCGTTACACTGTTTATGCTCCATTTCGGCTCTACCAATCGACGCAAGATTTATTACTGTCATTCTAATAACTGTAGCATAATTTGGCCAAGAAACGGATCCCGAAGCGGGTGCGGGGGGGGGAATAAATATCGATTGATTAATAGTGTACTACTGGCCAATCTTCTTATATGCTGACGGTAACGGATGAATTACGGCTGTTCGCCCACATTTACATTTTCGGCGAATATGAAAGGACCAATCCAGACGAGAGTTACAGTAAGGTCCAATATAATATCGTATCCTCCAACAATCAGCATCTGGAGCTAATAATGGAAAAAGATGTTTTCTGAACTGTACTTGAAGCCATCGATGGAATAAATAAAAATAAGTGTGTCTCTTAATGTGGGGGATGAGATCCACTATAGGTCATCTGATATTGCACATCTGATATTTTATAAGGAATATATATATATATATATATATATATATATATGAACAATCCTTATTTGTACAGTATATTTCTGTCAGTTACGCTTCTGCAGGGAAGTATTTTATACTTACCGTGATGCACTTAAAAATCCCTAAAGTTTAATACTTAAGCGAGCCACTTACCTGATTATATTCTCCATGGTGGGTGACATACTGGTGACCAAGCAGCGGCCTCAGATTCGGCATAGTAATAATTGTATTCTAATTCCGAGTCACTTACCCGTCTGGTGAGCTCTCCTATCATGCCATCCCAACTACCATCTTTCTGTTGCGAGCCGTAATTCCCGTCGGCCACGACGCGGATCCTGCACACAATGTTCAATAAGCCACAGACCTTCTCGGTCAGCTCGACGGCATAGCCATAATACGTCCGACCATCTTCCGTCAGATTGTCGCGCTTATCGCGTTCCATCATGAATGGCTTCGTCTGAAATCATGACCGGGCCCTTCAGTGGTAGTACTGCGAGCACCCGTCTGAGCGGCGGTCATGTATCGAACGTCAATCGCTTGCTATGCAAAGGCTGCTCGCATGCCGCACTTCTTGGTGAGCAACGTGCATCAAAGAGAGGAGAGATAATCGGTCTGCGACTCAAACGTTTTAGAAGTGGGGAAATTGGTATAACTTTGCCCGCCTTAACATGACCCGATATACTGTTTCGTATTTACGGAAGCACGCGCTCTTTGATCACGGTTCGCGCCAGTCATCGCGTGCACCTTTTGATGACAGCGATTCCAATTTTGCCCTTGACTCATAACTCAGTTGCTTATAACCCACTACGAGATAATGATATATGATAGGTGCTTTTCCCTGTACATACGTCAGCCTATAATGGCTCGCAGACTACAGGCTCCCTCCCATCCTCATAGAAGCCACTCAGAATTGCAATGCTGCATCTACAGAGACAAACCAAAGCCATCGTATTTCAGCCATTATTGTCCTAAAGATGCATTTCTTTCGGTGACGGTGACGCAAGTGAGCAGCCAATAAAAAGCGCCTGGTTATCTGTTAGCAACCGAAACTTACCTACATGCAGAAAGCCGGTCGTTTCTCAGCTCATCCGTTTATTGTTAATTATCGCCCAAAAATGACAATTGCCACCGGCTCAGCCACTGGCCAGATCCGGATTAGGCGCTAGCTAACTAGACATAGACATCTAACCTATTATAGAATTATTGTATCCAGTGCGCTATTAGTGCTACCCGGTCCGTCTATTTACATCGCTGCCGATGTTCGGCATCGTCAACTTACACCCCTAATCAGTTCGCCGACCATTCCATTCCACGTGCCATTCTTGTCTCTGGCGCCGAAGGCCGAATCTTTTACGGGCGCGATCCTGTAGTCGATGTCGACGATGCTGGCTATCTTCTTCGCCAGATCGGCGCAGTATCCCTCGTAGCGGTCGTTGCCCTCATATTTGATGGAGTCCGTCTTCAACATGAGGAAGGGAACAGTCTGAAATGTGACGATGGTAGACGACATGCCAGGGGCCGAGATGCGTCCGTGGCCGGATGGTACCGGAACGAAGTCGTCACCACTGAACATCGCTACATCACTCACTACACGGCGACAAAAAACACAACCAACTAGCGGGATATACGGGATACGGGAGATGGTTCGGGTGTACTACACATTGTATAACTAACACCACATCATTAGAGATAATACGATAAAGATACCGGGAGATACACAGGCTTAGAACCGACTCCACGTCAAGCTATTGTTATACTAATACGGAACACCACAAGTAGACATATAACAAGCATAGTGAACAAATACAATCATTCATATAATTGTTTATATTAGCGGGATAAATGTTAAAGTCGCCATACGAATATTCCCTTTCTTCGTTTTATAATACACATCCATTTAATGGCTCTTGTTGTGTTTGTTTTATAATTAAACAAAACTATAAATAAAAGTTTGAGGTTGATGTTGTTGAGTTGAGTTGTTTATCCCCGGTACGGGTCACACCTGGGATATATGGCCGAGGGGTGATTAGATAAGGAAATAAATCCTACGAAAACAGGTATGAGCCAGCTTCGAGACCAGAACTTCGAGGCTTGCAGCACAGTGCTCTAGCGACTGCACCATATAAGTGTACCCCCCCCCCCACACACACACACACACTAATACAGATGGTTAGTTCAGAACCATTATGCTTTGCGTTGTGGAAATTATCCGGTAACGCCAGATCCATAATGACAGGATTGAAATGAAACCAAGGAAACGGTAAACAAATAATCAGCTGAGATATCCTGGTTTATGTTCTGTGATAATATTACACTATTACATTGCTGTACTGGATATTGTAGACAATCCGGAATGATTAGGTTTCTTCGTGATCCCAGTTGAACACAATGTCAACAGTAATTAATCATTTTCACGAGTTTCAAAGGTCATCAAAATATACCGCCACGGCTGATAACGTACAAGAATGTCTATACTAGGTGCACTTAACTACGCATGCGCCAGCAGCGGAATTGCATTCATTTCAGGTTATCGCACATGCGCCAATAATGCAAACGCAAACAACACATTTGACAAAATACAACTAGTTTTCTATTGAGCGCCGTTTATATATATATATATATATATATATATATATATATATATATATATATATATATTCACACACATATATACATACATACAGATGCCTTATATCTATGAAAGTCTAATATAATATTCTGTATAAAACCAATTACACACAATTATCATTTACTTTAGACGATGTATTTCTGATAGACTTACAATATTATATAACATACATGTTACACATATATTGTGATTAAGACCTTAGTTCATTAGACATACCAATATAGAGGTGACAATCCTGGTCTTGTTTTCTTGTATTTTGCCTTTATATCTAACCAATGAAGGACTGTGGATGTAGAGGCCTCTGTACGGGTGCCACTTACCAATCTATATAACAGCAAAATATGATGAACATTCTTTAGTTAGGATTAATAGCTATATTATTTTATCATAATGAGGAATATGAAACAGATTGGAGGTACACACAGTTATAAGCTTGCTTGCTTGCATGCTTCTCCTGTCTGTCTGTCTGTCTGTCTGTCTTTCTGTCTGTCTGTCTGTCTGTCTGTCTGTCTGTCTGTTCTTTGTTTCTGTCTGTCTGTCTGTCTGTCTGTCTGTCTGTCTGTCTGTCGTCTGTCTGTCTGTCTGTCTGTCTGTCTGTCTGTCTGTCTGTCTGTTCGCCCTACCGTCCGTCCGTCCGTCTCTCTATATTTAATAACCATTCCATTATAGAATATTGCTAGGCTTACTTACAGTTGAGAGACCCATTCCAGTTGTCACTTCTAACACCTCCATCTCATACCCTCTTCTCAGACCAAACTTATCAAACGCTACTCGACCAGTAAACCCATAAAAATCAATCTAAAAAAAGACGAAAACAAATAAGTCTATTACTTTTTAGTTTTCGGTTAGATGTAAAAATCTCTGAAAGGTCCACGGGATTATATCATGTATCGCAAAGTATATATATATATATATATATATATATATATATATATATATATATATATATATATATATATAATTAAATAAACCAAGATGATACTCATATAACGTAGAGAGGATATTTATCAACTTTCCCTCAGGTAATGTTCTGAACGTTATTTTTCGGCAATAACTTATATTATAGATATTAAACAAGATGAAGATGTGTTAAGAGATACATAAAAACACCCTGTAGTTCCCTTCGTCCATGTTGCAGGGTACCGTTTATATTATAATCATCGCATAAACTTTTCCTGAACTAAGGCTTGAGTCTGACCTGCCAAAAAATCAGTACGGTGCCGAAAACTGGGGATGTGGAGAAGATATGCGGAGAGGAAACTTACTTCTCTCATCGTCTTCATGATATCGTAGCCTAACTTCCAAGGTATGACGGGGTCGGCCTCACAATCCACTTCCTTTGTGTTGTTTCTGATCAGCTTCCCGTGTCTATCGAGATGATGTTTAAATATACCTGCCGACTTAGCCTTCATCCTGGCTAGAGCACGTACTAATAATGATATACTGTCCATGGTGAGGGCTGCCTCGTGCTAGAAACGGAAAAGACAGTCGTGACTCTTGTTGATTAGAAAGAAAGCATTCTTGTGTGTGCGTGTGTGTTTGTGTGTGTGTGGCGCGCGCGCATGCGTGCATGTGTGCGTGTATGTGTGCATATGTGTGTGCCTGTGTGTGCTGTGTGTGTGTGTGTGTTCACGCGTGTGCGTGTGCGTCCGTTTGCGTGTGTGTGTCAAATTATTTAAAGCCGCACACGTACAAACAAACAAACAAACATTAGCATAATAGTGATTACCGTTAGTTTTTGTCCTGCCCTGTTGAAGGTCTGTTCATGCCATAGTCTCCATTGTTTGGAAAACATTGATATGGTATGGTTATTGCTGTAATCAAACAGTCTAAAGCCTGTGGCGTTCATACCGCCATGTTCAAAGAATCCGAGCTTCATCTCATTAACTCCCTGTAATTAATTAATCAGATGCTAATTACAAGTGGCAAACGCCTGGAAACGTACACGTATTATGAGGGTTCACAAGTATCCACAGTTTCGTCTCTGAGAGAAAGGCACACAGCAATATATAAAACAAACACAAACACTCACATACACACACATACACACACACACACACGCCAATATGTAAAAGGGAAATGTAGACATTTATTATAATTTCTGATAATTTTATTTGGCTCGCAGTGCCTCTATAAATAACGATAACTTACCAGTTCCATTACGAAATAATGGTGTCGGGCGCTGGTCGCTTCTTTTTGCTGTAAAGATAAAATAAAACTAATATTTACATCCCTTCCTAGTATCATTCATTGGATGGAGAAGACCATTATACAGCGAGGAGGTTGTGGCACTGTTCTATATTTATTGATAAATATCGATGTAGTCCAAGGACTCTAGCATCGATGAAGATTTATTTGCACGCGTCTCTCTCGGTTGACATACAGACTGTAACACTCCGACCCGAACTACCAAATTACAGACACCTAATCTCCCATAATCTGTTCCGGTCGATTCGATTGGCCCAATTACGAAGAATATGGAATGATTTGACCTAAATAGAGGTCCTTCCTGTTACGGCGTCTGATCTGCGATAAGGCTATTACACGAAATCACGAACACTTATTTCTATTGTCGATAGATATTTTTGTAATAGTATATTATTATGAATATGAAATAAAGAAGATGAAGTTCCATTGCTGTTTATACGGTCTGATGACGATATGTCTACATTTCTTTGCATTCAAAGATAGACTATTGGCGTTAACTGCATGGAATAAATTATTCACTACCTCATTAATCTCCTGGAATAGTGTTCATATATTACATTTCAACATGTACAGTGTATTATATTATGTGTACAGTATACAATGTACAGTGTGGCATGAATTAGGTACCTGAATCATGTACATCAGGCAAGGGTCTCTCTGATAGGACAGTGGTTTGAAGGCCGCACTGCAAATATTCAGGTTGCGGGTTCGAGTTCAGTTCTTACCTACATTTGCGGAATTTCTTTCCAGGGCAGACGCCGCTCGGCCATATATCTCAGGTGTTATCAGCTCCTAGGCCAAATAACACAACATCATATCATATTATTATAAAACATTTCATGTTTTATATCATTTACAAATATTTCGTGGCTGATGATGTCAAAAGCTTTCGATGCGTCATGAAAGACAGCCCGTGTAATTACAAGTTTGGGCTTATTGCTAAATTCAGTACAATAATTGAGAAGATGGATGATTACGTGCACAGTGGAGTGCTTAGTTTAAACGGATTTCAAGAATGATAATAGTTTTGTACATAAATGTCTCTAATATTTTGGATATTGCTGATAATAAGGTTTATGGTTTCTGGTCGGAAGATTTCTAAATGAGAATAACGTTTGTCCTTTTGACACCCCGTATAGCTATACTAATATCACTAGATCTATTTATTATACGAGTAATAGATAGTAAAATATAAGTAATTGTTTCTGTTAATAACTTTGTGGAGATGTCATTATAATCTTGGCTTAATTTTGTTTGCTAATTATGAATTGCTGAAACAGCGTCAGATCGCATCACTGGCTGAAGAATTTTCCTAATTGCCCAGGATACCCGCAAATGGATATACGACTATGTACTGCGGCCTATTGCCTACCCTGCCAGGATCAGGCTGTCAGCTGTAGTAGGGTGAAAGATTGAAGATACCCGAGGGGACCAGAAGTACCTAAAAGCCTACGGGTGCGGCCATAGGTAAATACGGCCCTGCTGCATGGCTAAGAGTTTTGCTCGTCGTATTGACCAAAATAAAGTACCTCATCTGACCTACTGTTCTCTTTTTATGGCTTAAATCTTTATTACAAATATAAAAAGAGAGAAATAAGTTTCAAATGCGTATATACAGCTTGATAAATTGGCCATGTGCTTTATTCAGGCATATCATAGATAACATATATGTGAAGTCGATTTTCTACAAACACTCTTTAATTTTAGCAATAATGTCGCCTTAAGAGGGTTTTATTTTACTCGTCGAGTTTTGAAAATATTCGTGTTTTTTTCTTCTTTAAATTTTTTGACAATCAGCGATATCTGTTATTAGTATTTCTTGTTTACCAACTGTTGCTATGTTGTTCGTGTAAATATAATTAATTAGTGTTTCAGACGTGTTGGTTATTCTGTGTAGGCTTAGTAATTGTTAATAGAAAGCCACTTTGAAATATGTTATCAAGATAATCTGTGCCCCTTTGGTCATAGCATCTACAATATACAATAGAGTGCTCGAAAATATTCCCAAGTCAGTTATGGGAGCAGAATTAGGCCTATGTTTGATACCAATAAGCTATTGTGTTTTCCGAAATGTATTATAATTCCTGAGAATAAAGATTGAAATACATGCTGTATAAGAAAGTTACATAGTTCTCTATCTCGTCATGCCTACATCGAGTGATAGTACCACGATATTAACATGTTAATAGTGTATTACCAATGGTGTCAAGGTGTTCGCTATAATGAAAATAGGATCAAATTAAGCATTTTCATTATTTATCTGATGTATAACAATAAGCGCATTGTATGTGAAAATATAGAGGAAT
Organism: Paralvinella palmiformis; assembly: GCA_025642065.1. Classification (NCBI taxonomy): domain Eukaryota; kingdom Metazoa; phylum Annelida; class Polychaeta; order Terebellida; family Alvinellidae; genus Paralvinella; species Paralvinella palmiformis. Next base: position 15,329 of record JAODUP010001978.1, on the reverse strand, counting down.
TCGATAATCATCGTTCCGAACTCTATTGCGGGGTGGCCTTCAGAAAATGAGATTTATGGTTTATTGTGTTTCGTTATTAGCCTTGATTTTGAACAGAGCCCACACTACCAGCAGAAAATAAATCGACACTGAAAATCAGATTGGCTTATTGACTAATGGGTGCCGTTATCTGCCTTAATTATGGACAGAGCCCACACTACCAGCAGAAAGAAGTAGACACTGAAACTTACTGGTCCTATCTTTTTGAGAGAGAAAAACCCTTATGAATATAACAGTTTTAAGTTTTTTTATAGATTCACAGATATTTCTATGAATAAAATATATCCAAAACTATTAAATAGGTTAAAGCATTTGAAACCAATAAGATGATGTGAGTCACTTAAATGAATGCATTCGGTATTCTGGACACGGATGATGATTGTATTGGCCAACTCTTCTTGGGCAACCCTTCTCGTTAGCTATTGTTACTTGTTTTCGATTCGCAGAATTTGAATTTATATCCTTCGTGTTCGCACACATAGTACTAGCTCGGTCTAAGTTGGCGACACCAGTCTATCCAACGATGAAACTCTGCGTAGATAGTATCGGTGGCCATTCATCATAACGTGGTCATTCGTTGTTCGCATTATTATCATCAGGTCTGGATATTTCGTCGTATGTTTCTTCCTATTGTAATATTTGTCTGTGTCGTAAATCTCTGTGTTCTGGCTCTGAAACTCTCTCTCTCTCTCTCTCTCTCTCTCTCTCTCTCTCTCTCTCTCTCTCTCTCTCTCTCTCTCTCTCTCTCTCTCTCTCTCTCTCTCTCTCTCTCTCTCTCTCTCTCTCTCCTATTCTTCTTCTTCTGAGCCATAACCATAATCTGTATGTCGCTCCTTTTGGGGGTTCATTTGGAGGACACCCAACTGTATGACTCAATCCGATCCTATTTTTCCCCATTTCCATGTTAATAACACTTATTTGGGATCCTGACAGACAGACCACTTTGATGTTTGATAGCGCTTGTTCCTCTACATCCTTGATTTTACTTATACCACGTTCCTTGTTTCCTGACATTGAAATTCTGCGTTTTTACTGAGTTTAAAGAAGACCTAGTTAATTTGTGATCGTAGTTTCACTTGTTTCAGATTTCAGTTGATCACACTCACACGCTTCTTATATTGAACCAGTCTGCACGTTTTTCATTTACGATTTTCCATCATGCGGGTTTCCATTTACCCTAGAAATGGCATAATATCATCGTCGTGTACTGATGTATTCTCGAGTTCAGATGGCGGAAGATTTATTGAGCATGAAGACATCATATTTCAAGGAGCAATTTCTCATTCAAGACAACTGGTCCTTGTATGTTTATATCATCCGGGCGTCTCTGTGGTCTAACTGGTAGCGCGTTGGACCACAGATCACTACCATCTGAGTTCAAATCTCGACATGGGCATATCTGAAGGGTGTTTCATCGTTGACTTTGCTTTATTACCTTTGGGGGTCGCTCGGCCCAAGTGGCCCTAAAACATCAATCATCATCACCTCATATTATCCAGTTGTTCTATTCTATTCCGTTGTGGTAGTGGATCCACTGGAATTGTGTGTACTCATCGGAATAACATTCAGTGACACGCTGTAGCATGAAATACACACAAGATTCAAGTGTGTCAAGGCTAACTCATTGGTTATTTCTTCGTAAATAGGTAAGGTATCACAATGACACATTGTGGCACGAAATATAATGAATTTTGTTCATCAAAGAAAATTAGCAGAGTACAGTTCGATATGCAATACAGTGGTGTGATTATTATTTAAACTTTTTAGCTTATCTGTTACTCTCATTATTTCAACCTTTTAGCTCATCTGTTACCCTCGTTAACACCTCAATATTATTATATCACATAACCTTCTCATGTACATTAGAACATCAATAAATCTTCTGATTTATAGACACTATATTAAAATAGTATAAATTTTTAAATAAGATTCATAACATTAATCCGCAGACGATAAGCAACATTTATATTGCAAATACGGCGTCCGGTATAACGTGTGTTGATGGAATGCATCTTTAACAAGTAGCCATTGAACCATTTGTTATGAAGGTGATTAGCGCCGAAATTAAACAAAACACTATCTCTCTAAATCACTCACTGACTCACTCATTTTCGAACAATGGAAACATTAAATTGGCTTATTCACTTTTCTCTACTAAAAACCCTACATGATCATTAGAATGAATGAAATACCAGGAATTTGATCCGGATGGAGTTTGTCTTCAAGCGATTTATGGTGATTGGGGTTGTTTGTTGTGATCTTGATCGCTCCATATTGATATTGTGTATATATTATATATATATATATATATATATATATATATATATATATATATATATATATCTTATGATCGAATTTTAATATTGTATTGAAACATCTTTATTACATAAATATTTCGTGCTGGAAGTGACAAAATTTGATATTGTGAGCGGTCAATTGGATGGAATTTTTTCATCTTTGTTACATAAAGTTTCGTGCTGGAAACCCTTAATTGCCGGGTGGTAATTGCATGGGATTATTTCCCTGTTGTGCCCTTTTTTCACGCCAGAACACCAGCATTAATTGTTATGAAACAAACTTCCCGCTAATACTTTTTCCATGTGAATTTTAAAACGCCAAACGTGGCTGTTTTAGAATTAATTGTACATACAAAAAATTTCTTTAGCTAACCCAGGCCTAATGTTTCCATTGCAAAACATAATAGTGGGCTGGTTTTCCCGAATTAATTAATCCCATTTAAAGAACTGCTTTAGTAAGGGAAATTTGTATTGCAACAAATGAGGCAACTTTTTCCCCACTTTTAAATTAATATTTTAAAATTTTTTTAATAAATTTTTATAGTTATAAAAGTTTATACCAAATGAAAGGGAACGAGAACGACCTTCACAGAATTCACTATTTAGTTATAACATAAGACGTGAGATGTAAAGATTTGTCTTTAAAATATTTTTTGTTTTATTTAATTTTCTCGTCAGCAATACACACAATAGTAACATTCACCGCATTACCTTCTTCCTGATTAAAGAGATGGTTTGTTTCATTTTGTCCGTAGAGATGTTGTCACAAAACGACATCTTCGTGACAAATAGCACACAGGATTTCTTTAACTACAGGAATGACGATCAGTTCTGAATAATGATTGGAACTAAATGAATGTAAATATACAATTATGAAATATTTTAGGAGCTTCCTGGCAGTTGATAATTAACGATGTAATCCTTTATGTTAGTTCACGTATGCCGGCAGTAAAGAATAAGTTCATTATTAAATCAGCTAAAATTGGGGAATATTCCAGTTTCGATGGAGGATATTTGATAAGATAACAATAACTGTGAGCGTATTCTTCACAATATAATAACAGTATAACATGCGGCTAATATTACATCATATTGTGTTATTATATACGTCAGTGTTAAAGTATTGTCTCACTGGATCGAAGTTATCACAGTTAAGATCATATAAAATTGTCGGATTCTATCGATCTCACTCTCTGGATAATCATTGCAATAAATAACCCCAGAGACTGTGATACGCCCCCCCCCCCGCCTCCGAGGATCAATGTTTATCGCATTCTAGTAACCTTCACGTATTGAGTCAATGTTTCATATAACAATGATAAATATGTTTATAGGTCTATATCTTTTAAGCCACAGGAACTATCATATTATATTCAACTAGGTTTTCGGCGATATAAGATAATGGCTGTCTGATTATAATCTCAAATCTATGATTCAATTATAATAAAATAGACGAGCCACATGTTACCGTTAACGACGATATCGTTACAATATAAACATCAGCGTATTTAGTAGACTGACGTAGGGCGCCTGCGTGGTCTAGCAGTAGCGTGTTGGACTATAGATCACTACCACCCGTGTTCGAATCTCGGGGGGTGGGCATAACTGAAGGTTGTTTCGTCTTTGGCTTCGCCTCATTACCTTTGGGGGTCGCTCGGCCCATTTAGCCTACCTTGTGCACAAAAGTGGCCGGAAAACATCAATCATCAGTACACTGACGTATGTAAATAACATATCTAAAGAGTGATATGTAAACGTTTGTGATAAGAGCTTAATTATAGCATAAATGAGAGAATTTGTTAAAAATGATGACATTCATTATCCTCACATCAGATTGAACTTCGGATATTAAACACTAAAACACACTTTAAACGATACTTATTATTGAGGAATACCTGATGAAATTTACATTAATATTGGCGTTGTTGTTGTTTATATCGGTGATGGTGATAGATGTATCTTGTTCTTATTTGGGAGTTCCTTTCAAACTTATTTCTCAATCTAATAGGACATCAAATCAGTAGAATAGTTCGGCGTCTTGTAAGATGCCCCGCCATAAAGGGGCATTTAGTTATGTCACATTCATATAAGACACACAACCAGTCTTATATTTACAGTCATCAGTCTATGCCACCGAATGGTAGTTTAATATAAAATAAAATCGATGATAGAATATGTTTTTAAAACAAACGTCAATTTGGATGCTTAAACGTTGGATAACCCGACTGAGACGAGCCGACGAGGCGATATTATGGATACTCAAATACTACAGCCACGTTTGTACTCAGCAAAGACGCATTATGACGTGTACTTGTTTATTCCTCACCAGATGTGTACATTAGATCCTCTTACCACAAGTTGCAACAAAACACCTCACGCACATACATCATTAACTACAACCACCAACAACTATTATTACTAAAATACCGATAGTCTAATAAAAAATGTAATAATGCTTAAATCCGAATGAGTTTAGCATCGACGACAATGTGTTTTGTTATTTCTACATCATGATTGACAATTGACTTACATATGATTGACACTTCACTTCGATAAAAAAACACACACACACACACATCGCCAATATGCTTACGTACTATTTGCTATTGTAATTAATCGATAATTAATCCATTTCTTCAAAGAGATACATCAACAGAGAGGCAGATATCCGTAATACATAATCCGGGCCTAAATAACCAAAAGTGAGCATCATAATGGCTCATAAAGTGTACAGACAGTCGGTAATGGATGAAAAACTAAATGTTCTCTCAGTTATGACTAACAAGCTAAAAATGTATGTCATGTAAACAATATGTATGTAGTGAGTGGCATTTTTCTACACCGATTTCGATGTCGGTTTTGTCCTTCCGATTGTTGATTTCAGGATATTGAATTATCGTAATGTAACGACCACAAATTAATACCCTGATGTAAGACAACATGAGAGTGACACACAGAGATAACAAGACTAAACGTGAGTAGGAAATAGCAAAATATAGTTTATATATATATATATATATATATATATATATATATATATATATATATATATATATATATAATATATGTTGTAGTGAGTGGCATTTTTCTACACCGATTTCGACACTGATCATTTATCACAAATCTAACAAAGAAGCCGACCCAGTTCATTTAAACCAATGACATATAATATATATATATATATATATATATATATATATATATATATATATATATATATATATATATATATATATTAACTGAATCAGTTGCCTGGAATGAAGTCGCCTCAGGTGCATTCATATTTTGCCTATATTTACATAAAAGTTAATTGTTATTCGTAGCTAGTAATTGTTTGTGTCAGGTTTTCAGCTTTAGATGTGTGCGACCAGGTACATCAATATTATCAGTTTGTGAATTAATGAATGATATATTAAAAACGTCTATCTATTCAGCTTTTGATGCCGGTGGCATTCACTTCAAGTCGTTCCATTATTATACGAAGGCTGGCCAAACCAGCTAATAGATGAATCAGTAAATTAAATACAGGTGTAATGGGACATTAATTGATTAAATACACTCATCCAATAACGATAGCCCGTCAAACCGGAAATATAGGAACATTGTCTGATATCAACTACGATTACACTGAAACACAGGACGCAGTGACGTCATGTTCAGTGTTCAATAGATATGGATGTTGTCAGAAGATTACAATATTCCGGACGATGTTGGTCGCCGTCAAATCCTTGGCCAATTGATTCATCGAACGAAGGAGAACGTTTGTTCCGCTTCTGTATAAAATCCCTGCCAGTTTCTGTTGTTGGCGCCACCGTAATGATCCGGTATTCAATCCTAGTTGTTCCGTGGGGTGCTTCTATCCAGAATGCGTTATCATTATGCCAAGCCGCCCGCTCGTTGATATATGACACTTTGTGCGTCACGTGTACAAGTGGAAGCGTCAACAGTTCAAATCCGTACGTAGACTAGCCGTCTGTCCATCGAGGTAACACGCTGATTAATAAAATACTTTCACCTGTCTACCTGTGTTACACTTGAGTGTGCGTGTTGGCGTCTGCATATCCATCGAATGTTATCAACTGGGCAGCAGGTGCGTATGTATACTGAAATAAATTATATTTATAACATAAAGCGTTAGTAACGGATCCGTCTATTAATATATAGCTATGTGTTTGCATAATCGGCGAAGATCGTTTGAATGTTTGGTAATAAACGATCGGCTGTTAGCTCTGTTTGAAGGTGTTCATATTGGAATCAAAGCCGGGTCCAAAGACTTCTAGGTACCGCGCCCTACTCCGGTACTTCAAACAGAGTATTTATGTTGGTAAATACCTATGTACATGTATCTCGACGGTGCAAAGTGCCTTTAACCGTTGGAGCGCTGAGGTGTGCGCTATAACAGTGCCTCAGTAAAACATATTGACGGATTCCTAATCCCTGCGGGGCCCAAAACGCTTCAGTTTAATCAACCTCATAGATAACACAGTCCTGGATGGAATGTACTCGTTATATCAATGTGAGGCATAACATAATTTAATTGGCGTAACACAACAACAATGACTACAACAAATATCGCATATATCGTATATCACACATTGGCCCTCACATGGGCATTAAACTGAAATAAATGTGTTTTTTAAAGTATATTTATATTCGGTTTACGACCTACGCAACTGACGACTGTCCGACTTTACGACCGACTGTATGACTTAAAGATGATCATAATATTATTACACAGAATAATATACGTAAGGTAATTATAACATAGGGTGACATACGACCAGATCAACTTACGACCGGTCAAGGTCGCGTTACCAATCAAGGTCGTAAGTCGACGACTACCTTGAAATAAAATTCGAAAACATAACTCAATGAAAACAAACTAAAACTAGATTAATAAGCAATCGACAGCAATAATATATTTTCGAAATAATTTTGCTTAATCGCAAATAAAAGGAAGATACGCCTTTTGTTTTATTTCCTTGACTATTTTTAGCATTATTTTTAGTTAGTTAGCTTGCTCGATGTCAACAAAGATCGTCCAAAGAATAGGGTATTCGGGCTTACGCATAGCCCTCCCCCCACCACGACACACACACTCACACACACAAATACACACACACACACACAAACACACACACCAGTTATCTCTACATCTATGGGAAGTTTCATTCTTAAATATAAAGCTTCAGCCTGACCATCTTATTTTTTTCAGGTATATAGCTCCACCCCTACCCAGCCGGCTACGTGTCCCAGCTATGACCCCAGCTCCACAACTTTAGGTAAGCAGACAATCCTCATGTTGATGTCATTTTAAGCGGGGTCACTTCCTCTTAATAACCCGGGTCATTCCGATGGTGCAGTGGTTAGAGCAGTTCGCTACAAAACTCCAGGTTGTGGGTTCGTATTCCGCTGAATTCATGAGATATTTTTCCCGAGGGTGTTTCCCCGAGGCTAATCAATTGCATTAAAGTCTATTAAAATAATACGTTTTATAATAATAATAATAATAATAATAATGTTAAAAAATAAACCATTAATTGCATTAATCAAACCGTATTTTGTATCTGGTTGTTGGTCGTTTTTTTTAAATTCTGCGCGAGATTGTGAGGTTAATGATATAACTGATAGTGAGTGAGATAAAGGATCATGTCAATAACTATGTCAACTAACAATAAACAGTATCAATAAATGTTCGTTTATTCTAATGTCGTATTATTAGATTAGCTTTGATATAATCGACAACATTATTATATCTGACAATATGTCATTAATTCTAAACGTAAGCCAAATATAATAACATGATATAAAACAGTTTTTTACATGGCTGGCTACCTCCAATGAGGTAGACGTGGATGGTCTGTAATTTATAGCTTCCCCATGGAGACTAATTCTAAATAAATTTAGAATTTAGAATATACGGCATATTCGGTGGAGTAAAGCTTGCTAGTTGCCTGGTTGGATAAAAAAAGGTTTTTTTAAAATTCAAAATTTTTTAAAATTTTTTTTTAAAAAAAAAAAACCCCCCTTTTTTTTCCGCAAAAAAAAATTTTTTTAAAATTTTTAAATTTTTGGTTTTAAAAGAAAAAAAGGGGTTTTTTTTGCCCCCCAAAAAAAAACCCCCCCAAAAAAAAAAAAAAAAAAAAAGGAATTTAAAGGGGTTTTTTTAAAAAAAAAATTTTTCCCCCTTTTTTTTTCCCGGGTTTAAAAAACCCCCCCCCAAGGGGGCCCCCCCTTTTTTAAATTTTTTTTTAAAAAATTTTTTTTTTTTTTGGGGGTTTTTTTTTTAAAACCCTTTTCCCGGGGAAAAAAGGGGGAAAAAAAAAAAAGGGGGGGCCCCCGGTTTTTGGGGAAAAAACCCCCCGGGGGCCCCTTTTTTTTTTTTTAAAAAAAAAATTTTAAATTTTAAAAAAAAAAAAAAAAAAAAAAAAGGGGGGGGGGACTTTTTGGGTTTTTTTTTTGGGGGGTTTTTTTAAAAAAAAAAATTTTTTTAAAAAAATTTGTTTTTTGTTTTTTTTTTGGGTTTTTTTTTTTTTTGGGGGGGTTTTTTTAAAAATTTTTTTTTTAAAAAACTTTTTTAAAAAAAATTTTTTTTAAAAAAAAAAAAAAAAAAAAAAAAATTTTATTTTTTTTTTCCCCAATTGGGGAAAAAGGGGAAAAATTTTTTTTTTTTTTTTTTTAAAAAAATTTTTTTTAAAATTTTTTTTTTTTGGGGGGGCCCCGGGGGGAAAAAAACCCCCTTTTTGGGGGGGGGGGGAAAAAAAAAATTTTTAAAAACCCTAATTTTTTTAAAATAAAAAAAAAAAATTTTTTAAAAAACCAAAATTCCTTTAAAAAAAAACCCCCCAAAAAAAATTTTTTAAAAAAAACCCTTTTTTTTTTAAAATTTTTTTTTTTTAAAAAAAAAATTTTTTTTTTTTTTGGTTTTTTACCCTTTTTAAAAAAAACCCTTCCAAAAAATTTTTTTCCCCGGGGTTTTAAGGGGTTAAATTTTTCCCCCCCAAAAAAAAACCGAAAATTTTTTAAAAAGGAAATTTTTTTTTTCCCCAAAAAGGTTAAAACGGGGAAAAAAAAAAAAATTTCCAAAAAATTTTTTTTTTGGGGGGAAAAAGGGGGGATTTTTTTTTTTTTTTTAAAAAAAAAAAAAAAAAAAAAAAGGGGGGCCCCCAAAATTAAAACCCCTTTTTAAAAAAAATTTTTTTAAAAAAATTTTTGGGGCTTTTTTAGTTAGTTAGCTTGCTCATGTCAACAAAGATCGTCCAAAGAATAGGGTATTCGGGCTTACGCATAGCCCTCCCCCCAAAACCCCCAACACACTCACACACACAAATACACACACACACACACAAAAAAACACACCCCAGTTATCTCTACATCTTAATTTTTTTTTCCAGGTTTTTTTTTTATAATCCCCACCCCTACCCAGCCCTCTTGTTTCCCCCCCACAACGGAAAGAGAAATCCTCATGTTGATGTCTTTTTAACCCATTTTAAATTTTCCCGCAATTCCCCCGGGGGAGATAAATTTTTTCCCGAGGGTGTTTCCCCCGACAATTTGATAAAAGTCTATTAAAATAATAGTTTTATAATAATAATAATAATAATAAAAATTTTTAAAAAAATAAAAAAATTTGTTAAAAATAAAAACCCAATTTAAATAAAACGAATTTTATTTTATGTCAACTAACAATAAACAGTATCAATAAATGTTGTTTATTCTAATGTCGTATTATTAGATTAGCTTTGATATAATCGACAACATTATTATATCTGACAATATGTCATTAATTCTAAACGTAAGCCAAATATAATAACATGATATAAAACAGTTTTTTACGGGGCTGGCTACCTCCAATGAGGTAGAGTGGATGGTCTGTAATTAATTTTTTTTTTTCAAAGCTAATCTAATAATATAATTTATTTCAGTATACATACGCACCTGCTGCCCAGTTGATAACATTCGATGGATATGCAGACGCCAACACGCACACTCAAGTGTAACACAGGTAGACAGGTGAAAGTATTTTATTAATCAGCGTGTTACCTCGATGGACAGACGGCTAGTCTACGTACGGATTTGAACTGTTGACGCTTCCACTTGTACACGTGACGCACAAAGTGTCATATATCAACGAGCGGGCGGCTTGGCATAATGATAACGCATTCTGGATAGAAGCACCCCACGGAACAACTAGGATTGAATACCGGATCATTACGGTGGCGCCAACAACAGAAACTGGCAGGGATTTTATACAGAAGCGGAACAAACGTTCTCCTTCGTTCGATGAATCAATTGGCCAAGGATTTGACGGCGACCAACATCGTCCGGAATATTGTAATCTTCTGACAACATCCATATCTATTGAACACTGAACATGACGTCACTGCGTCCTGTGTTTCAGTGTAATCGTAGTTGATATCAGACAATGTTCCTATATTTCCGGTTTGACGGGCTATCGTTATTGGATGAGTGTATTTAATCAATTAATGTCCCATTACACCTGTATTTAATTTACTGATTCATCTATTAGCTGGTTTGGCCAGCCTTCGTATAATAATGGAACGACTGGAAGTGAATGCCACCGGCATCAAAAGCTGAATAGATAGACGTTTTTAATATATCATTCATTAATTCACAAACTGATAATATTGATGTACCTGGTCGCACACATCTAAAGCTGAAAACCTGACACAAACAATTACTAGCTACGAATAACAATTAACTTTTATGTAAATATAGGCAAAATATGAATGCACCTGAGGCGACTTCTTCCCGACTACGCTGGATTGGAACAATATATTATATATATATATATATATATATATATATATATATATATATATATATTAGCGAATCAGTGCACTAGTGAAATTTGTGTCAGGTTTTCAGCTTTAGATGTGTGCGACCAGGTACATCAATATTATCAGTTTGTGAATTAATGAATGATATATTAAAAACGTCTATCTATTCAGCTTTTGATGCCGGTGGCATTCACTTCCAGTCGTTCCATTATTATACGAAGGCTGGCCAAACCAGCTAATAGATGAATCAGTAAATTAAATACAGGTGTAATGGGACATTAATTGATTAAATACACTCATCCAATAACGATAGCCCGTCAAACCGGAAATATAGGAACATTGTCTGATATCAACTACGATTACACTGAAACACAGGACGCAGTAACGTCATGTTCAGTGTTCAATAGATATGGATGTTGTCAGAAGATTACAATATTCCGGACGATGTTGGTCGCCGTCAAATCCTTGGCCAATTGATTCATCGAACGAAGGAGAACGTTTGTTCCGCTTCTGTATAAAATCCCTGCCAGTTTCTGTTGTTGGCGCCACCGTAATGATCCGGTATTCAATCCTAGTTGTTCCGTGGGGTGCTTCTATCCAGAATGCGTTATCATTATGCCAAGCCGCCCGCTCGTTGATATATGACACTTTGTGCGTCACGTGTACAAGTGGAAGCGTCAACAGTTCAAATCCGTACGTAGACTAGCCGTCTGTCCATCGAGGTAACACGCTGATTAATAAAATACTTTCACCTGTCTACCTGTGTTACACTTGAGTGTGCGTGTTGGCGTCTGCATATCCATCGAATGTTATCAACTGGGCAGCAGGTGCGTATGTATACTGAAATAAATTATATTTATAACATAAAGCGTTAGTTACGGATCCATCTATTAATATATAGCTATTTGTTTGCATAATCGGCGAAGATCGTTTGAATGTTTGGTAATAAACGATCGGCTGTTAGCTCTGTTTGAAAGCCGGTACTTCAAACAGAGTATTTATGTTGGTAAATACCTATGTACATGTATCTCGACGGTGCAAAGTGCCTTTAACCGTTGGAGCGCTGAGGTGTGCGCTATAACAGTGCCTCAGTAAAACATATTGACGGATTCCTAATCCCTGCGGGGCCCAAAACGCTTCAGTTTAATCAACCTCATAGATAACACAGTCCTGGATGGAATGTACTCGTTATATCAATGTGAGGCATAACATAATTTAATTGGCGTAACACAACAACAATGACTACAACAAATATCGCATATATCGTATATCACACATTGGCCCTCACATGGGCATTAAACTGAAATATGACTTAAAGATGATCATAATATTATTACACAGAATAATATACGTAAGGTAATTATAACATAGGGTGACATACGACCAGATCAACTTACGACCGGTCAAGGTCGCGTTACCAATCAAGGTCGTAAGTCGACGACTACCTTGAAATAAAATTCGAAAACATAACTCAATGAAAACAAACTAAAACTAGATTAATAAGCAATCAACAGCAATAATATATTTTCGAAATAATTTTGCTTAATCGCAAATAAAAGGAAGATACGCCTTTTGTTTTATTTCCTACTATTTTTATTAGATTCATAGGCGTTGTATATACTAACATAAACTCATGCACACGAAGCAACTAAAATACACACACGCACACACATGGAAACACACACACACACGCAGACATTAACACTCGCACCCACTAACACGCGCACACAACAACCCAGCATATTAACTTTTTTGTGTGTAATTAAAACCCTGATACAATCCAGGGTTAGGTGGCAGCACCATTCCGATGGTGCAGTGGTTAGAGCAGTTCGCTACAAAACTCCAGGTTGTGGGTTCGTATTCCGCTGAATTCATGAGATATTTTTCCCGAGGGTGTTTCCCCGAGGCTAATCAATTGCATTAAAGTCTATTAAAATAATACGTTTTATAATAATAATAATAATAATAATGTTAAAAAATAAACCATTAATTGCATTAATCAAACCGTATTTTGTATCTGGTTGTTGGTCGTTTTTTTTTAAATTCTGCGCGAGATTGTGAGGTTAATGATATAACTGATAGTGAGTGAGATAAAGGATCATGTCAATAACTATGTCAACTAACAATAAACAGTATCAATAAATGTTCGAAGAAGAAAACAATCTGTGTTATTTGGAGAAATAACCGTCGACTAAAGCAGATATTAGAAATAATGTGTAAGTTTATATTAACGAATCTACCTATAATTACTAGCTCCAAGGCTAAAGGCCGTATAATCACTCGCTAATTAACTCACTCATTTGCTCATTCAATCACTCAATTGATGATAAATATAAGAGGGCGTGTCGAATAATGATATTGGAAAATATCAATTTCGCCGAAATGATCTTCGATTTCTTTAGGATGTTTCATCGTAAAGCGGCCAACTGAAGCTAACAGCGTGCCCCACATTATAGCCAATCAACAATATACGGTAGACGTAAACACGTTATGAGTAATGTCAGTTGGTCCTACCCCAGCTTGTCTGTCGGGTTTTCCTTGTATAGATAATCTGGCCTTTGACTGGAGAGCTTGTAGAAATGTGGTCTAAATGAAACAATAGAAACAATCAATTAGATTGTGTTGAACAATAAGTATTTTAATTAAAGATCAATTATAGACTTAAATTACCATGAATTAATGGGATGAGATGGGATGGGCCGGCGTTTGTGCGTGTGTATGTTTGTAGGCGTGTGTGTGTGCGCGTGTGTGTGTGCGTCTGTATATAGGGTGTGTTTGAGTGTGTGTGATGTATGTGCGTGCGTGCGTGCAGACGAGCGTCCATGCCTGAGTCCGTGCCTGAGTTTAAGCAATGTGGAATAAGGCACTAGTACTGATTATCGCGAATCCTAAATTCAAACTCATGGTCGCTTTACCTTACGTCGACTTGCTTCGATGTTAGATTTGTACAAGAACTCGAACAACGCCATAACAAGAGCTAACGTCAATCCTCCAAGTAATATGTAGAATATACCGGCAACATTAGACAGCTTCAAGGCATTAGTCGTCTCTTGCTGTAACAATAATGATGGCATTTTGAGAAATTAGACGTTTTCATGCTCCGACTGATAAAGTCTAATTGATGTTCACCACATACACGTATACTATTATCAGGTCTCTACATGTTTCCAGTTCTTTGTTGTATCTTCATAGCATAATTTCATTTATGTATTATATTGACAAAGAAACTGATATTAGGGATTTGGCTCATATTGATAGTCAATTCATTCTACATTTCCTTCTATGTACATATATCTGTTTTTTTTTTTTTTAAATTTATTCTTATCGCCCTTTCGCGTTTTCCATTCATTCATAAATACATCTCTTCAATCATCCGTTCGGTCGCTCTTCCAATATTCGGATTTGATTGGCCTTTGTTGTAAATAAGTGGAGTCCAAATTATTGGTGACAAATAACCTTATAATTGGCTTATCCTTTCTTACCTTGTCTTTTTTATCATTTCCCCACCCCTTCACCCCATTTTTTCCGTACCCCCCCAATTTAAGTCCCTCTTGAAAATAAACAAAATGAAGTGACATTACACAGAAACAGAACTCGGCATCTTATCAATAATCTATCACACATTGAGGTGTAAGTCTTGAAGGGCACGTATCGTCCGTTGTTCCGTTTGAGCCAGTCGGGAAAAAGCATTTCGTCTAAATAACTTGTTTTGGGGTGACATTTTAGGGACTTTTGTCGTCCGTCACAGATTATTCGCAAACTTGTACAACATTGGGATACAGAAGGTCAGAGTAGAGGACGTGGAACTGAATGATAAATGTGACCTTTACTTCTACGTCTAGGGTGTGACTAAGCCTATAATGAACAAAGTACACACTCAATCATTCAATTATCCCCAACTGATGGGAAAATTCATTAAACGTCTCTGTTTTTGGGTTTTACCAAAAGCGTACTTTTTATATTAAAAAAAAAAAACACCCCAAAAAAAAAAATATTAAAATTTATATATATAATTTGAAAAAAATGTGAGTTACATTATTTAACCAATCTGTATTTTGGCGGGGTGGGGTTTAAAAATCCCTTTGAGTCGGATTTTTCCAATTTTTGTTCCCAAGGCCTCTGATTGGTATAATCATTAACAGTTGACTCGATGAGGAAAGCATATCGTCCATTCTCCTCTCGTACTCGGCGT
>JAODUP010001965.1:0-20344 GCA_025642065.1 Paralvinella palmiformis | reverse complement strand
CAATGGATGATATTGCGACCATCAGATTCAAGCAGATAGATTCAGTAACATGGAATTGTCCATTTGGAATTGAGGACATACTCTATAACATAAGTGATGTGGGATGTAGTGTACTCTGTGGTAAACGGAAGAACTGTCTCATGTACTCAGCTAACCAAGGACGATGTGTTCTGACTAACCATAAACTAGGTTTGTCAGAAACATTTAATAACTATGATAAATGGTATGTTCAATATTGAATTGCTTCAACTCGGTTGCTATTTTAGATATGTCGTTACTCTTTATTTAGATTCGTTTAGTGAAAAGATAGAAACTATTTTACTTTAGTTCTAAAGTAACATATTCACACTCATCTTATGCACCGAATCAGGTAAATTATAATTGTATGCTGTAAAAAGGGTGTCTAAATCAGTTTTGACATTATCGTCCACAAACAATTTACATAATGTACCTTCAACAATTAAGTTTTATTATTCATATTAACTCACATTACGGATTGTATGTATTTGTTTTATTTAATTATATTTATCTGTAGATTGATTTTTCTCTCTGTTTTCACCCAGTTAATGTTTTATTTATATAAGCGACGCTATTTTATTCTGCAGTAAAAATGTATTTAATAAACAAATTATCTTTCTTTTCTTGAATTAATATTCAACATATATTCTGATCGGCTTACCCACACCTGGCATGGTCGAAATTGATATAATGAACAAACTACACTATATAATCGAAATATAGTGATAGTTGTTCTTGTTGATTAATCACGGAATATTATCTATATTAAATGGTCCGTGGGCCCGAATGGTTCCCCGTGCACCCCTCATCTATTGGATGATTTAATCGGGTTACATCGTCAAATAACTTTGAATAAAGTCTTTATTTCAAAATATGCCCATTTTGAATGTTAATTGCCAAATAATGGAATAAGGTAGTATGTAGTTACGACTGACTACAATACGAAATCTGGCATTCTTGGCAGCCATTTTGAATTCCAAGATCACCGACAGGGATTACATAATATCAGTCTAAATATAATTTATCACAATGAAGGCTAAAAGCCCATGAGCAATTATCTACTTATCCTGAAAGTCAAAATATGGCAGAAAGTGTGATTTTGAAAAATCCAGTTTGAACAGTTTAATCCGTGATTATAACTGCATATTTTATAAGAGAAATGTAAATAGAGAGCGCACGCGTGCGAGATTGAAAGAGAGGGATCAGAACCTGTAAATGGATCATCAGCAATAGAGCTAGTATTGTTTGATATGTTTGATACATCTCTATTTAAGTCAGATAGGTCAATTCCTTAGCATTATCCTTTAAATATAATGTGAAAAGATCTGTAGCTTATAGAAGTCTGATGTACATTGGATTAAAGAATTTCTATGTTCTATTCTAGTTTTGATCTGATGTTTGTGTTGGTTGCAAATGTGTACATTTATGCTTGATTGTTAACTGGCTTCATTATTATATTATTTAGTTTCAGATACCCTAACATGATTCACAATAATGTCTTGTTGAGTTGGTCAGTCTATAGATATACAAATTACAAAATGATAGCTTGTGCTACTAAACTATTAACAAGCGATAACAGGATGTTTCGTTATATTCAGAAATTATCTTAGAAATAAATAATTCCATCAGTTTATGTAAAAATGCATTAGTATGTCCAATCATAGTGATAACATGAAATGACGTTATCTTCCCTATCTCATTATGAATAAATCATTGACAATACATCCTATTTGATCAAAGATAGCTTATTGTTTTTAATTGTTTTGTCTATTGAAATGTAGATATTTTAGAAAACCTGAATTTATTCAACTAAAATATTTTGGCGACTAAAATGTTTCTTTGAATTTATCAATTTACGATTATTTTCAGTTTCTAATATTTATATATCATCTAAATTTGGATAAAGGACACAAATAAAACAAAAGTTGTGTTGCCTACGAACGTATCAACGTTAATTTTTGCCACAATACGTAGCATACACAGTTACTCAAAGACGATATATCCTGCAACCATAACAAATATTTGTTGGTTAACGATAATGATGACGATGACGACATCGGAGAGGATGATGATGATGATGATGATGATACTGATGATGATCACGACTATTATGATGATCGTAGTAACTTTAAGTAGCATAATTCTAAAACTTAAAGATATATGTTTAACATTGCACAATGCATTTTAGGCACACACACACACACACACACACACACTCGTAGTATCGGAGATCTGTCTGACATCCGCTGTTCTCGACCATGGGTCAAATAGATCAAGTGGATAGGCTCTTTAATTTAGATCCCACCACACCTAACTGCATATACTTAGGGACGCTAAATTAGGCGTGAATGAACGTTCACTTAGTGATGAACGGAAACGTATGAGGATTAGCTGTTAGGTTCGAGTAAATCATAGTATTCACTCAGGCTTGAGACGATATTTCGTTCTAGTCCAGTAATAATGCATTGCGCAGTATTGCTACTTTGTTTTTATTTTAGTTAAATTACTTCAGTGAGTCCATACTGAGTTAGTGTACATTCTGTTTGTTATGAACAAACTGTAATATTTGTTAACACGCTGAGGCTATATATAAGGCTTGAATTTTCACTTAGGTTAGAGAAGAACTTCGACTCCAGACCAGTCGGACGTGTATTGATACATGGTTCATATAGGTAGGATTTATTCAGTTATTCGAACCCAGAATAAAGCTGAGGTCAGCATCTGAGGTATCGAAATGCTATATATACAGGTTTCTTTTGGACCACAGAAACTTACTATTGAATATAAACTGTGGTGTCAAAATAGTTTATGATATGTATGTAGCAAGTCACCATTGAACCACACGCACGTGTTGTTTGTTGCGAGCTGTGATATCAAATGGTATGTTTTTTACGTGCTTCCGCTTTTTGTAGGTAGTCTGCATGTAGCCGCTTTCCTGTGGGCGTGACATATTTGTCGCGTACGAAAAGCGAATTAGCTGGTTCCCACAGGCTGATGAGTAGACAAGACACATGCTTAGGTATACGCACACATTTATCAATATGTGGAGGTATGGAAATTTTATTTTTAGATTAATGTATGTATAGTTGTATTTAGATTTATTGAGGAAGGTTTCGAAGGATGTTTAGATATGTTGACGTTCTGTGCCTGTTGCCTCTTTATATGTACCCTAAAACACACACACACACACACACACACACATATACATACATACATACACACACACACACACACACACACACACACCACACACACACACACATATTATATATATATATATATATATATATATATATAGAGAGAGAGAGAGACCAATATATATATATATATATATATATATATATATATATATATATATATATATATATATATATATATATATATATATATATATATATATATATATATATATATATATATATATATATATATATAAATATTAGTATACTTTAATTTATAGAATTTGTTTTAAAGAACAGATAATCACACTTTTAAACTTTCTTGAATATTCTGATCATTTAAAAACCAATTTACTCAAATTTTGGTTATTACATTTCACCCTTAAATAAAGTCAAAAGCATAAGTACAGTTCCTATATTTGTTGATAAGGAAGGATATTGTATCGTAAAGTAACACCATAATCCACATTGAAACAGTGTCAATGACCTGAACATGCGCTAAGATTGATTTATACACACATTTCTCTTATATATTGCCTCTCCACCATTCCAAGAGATGAGTACTCTGATTTATTAGAGAAGTTAGAGGACAAATGCTTCATATCTAGCTGCGAAATATATTATTCGATTTCATATGTCATCATCGCAGAATTCCAACTATGGCACATTCCTGCGACAACAGATGAGTGGAATAAACGAGAGTAATAATCCTGAGATTAGACTTGTCAAGACATAGCATAATTAATATTAAAGGCTTCACAGAAATTAGTTTACTATATAAATATAGCACCCGAATGACATGTGTGTCTAAATGGTCTTTTCCAGAGAACAACGCATTTTTTTTATTATTGATTTTGTCTCTTCGTATTTCTTCCACTTTTTTTGTCCGGGGAGATCGATATAGAATTATTTCTGAAGACGTGTAATAGATATCTCTGTTATGATATTTGTTATCTGTCATAATCATCGCGGTTATTTATCGATAATGATCTAGAAGAGATGGTAGCTTGGTTATAGCCAAATACAAACATGAAAGTGTTTTTATAAGTAATTCATAACATCTTTTCAGTTATATCCTGGTTATCTAAACAATCAATCTTCATCACTTTGTAGGTAAGAATTATTATTCAGTCCTGAATATTGCATATTTTTGTTTTACTATATTATTCTTTCATACACATTCACTTTAATATTGATTTGTTGTCAAAATTTGGATTTATTTAAATATAAATTCATATTCAATTTAAAGACATACTAAAGGAATCATAGGTAATTTGGGATAAATTAAATAATCAATGCCACCCAGAACACATGCCTTAATTTTGGCGACTGGTAATGGATGAATCAGTCATCCATACAACGAAAATAGTAACTTAGATATAAGTATACTCCCTCCTTTATTCATAATAACATAAAACTATGCTAAACGTTTGGTTAATATAATATTCAATGCGGAAAGGTATTGCTGTGCATTAAATTAAAAAACCTATATAATAAGATTCAGTTCAGATGTTCGATTTGAAAATATCCAGGATTATTCATGAAACACCACTTTTATAATACAACGACTGTATTTAATATCACAGCTACTAGTAGTATCACTAATAGTACTACTATATCATTAATAGTACTACCATTACTGATACACACATGTTACATTGAACATATAACCCACTGTCAGATTTGTTATCCCAGAATTTATTTTTGTAGGTCTAAGTAAGTAAAACTACTTTAGATTATATTTAGTAAGTATAAGTTATTTAATATTGTTCTATATTTTTCTAGATACTATATTTTTATACTTCGATTCATTTTCTTTTCACTGATCGCCTTTACACTATTATACTAATATAGTCGTGTTTATTATCAGATCTTACTTTACAGTTAAGTCAGTTTATAACTTTTATTTGCCAACGTTGATACCATGATAATCGCCTTTCTAAGCCGATGGAATACCAAGCATTTTAATAACTAACGGATAATAGCCTTATAATCCGATTAAGTTGACTCTCTAAGTACATTGATTTAAGGTCGTCGTGTAAACATTCTCAAGATAATCAAACCACTAAGCCACTAATACTATCTAAAGGTCATTTAACAAAATGCAGATGTAGCTATTGATCTTTTTAAACATAATCAATCTTCAACAAATATAATCAGAAATTCAGTGGAAAGGTTGTTGAAGACAAAAACAAAATTTAGGGATGGTGATTGTCACATGAAAATGAATTAGAACTTTCTTCAATATCACATAGTTAAAAAATCTAAACTAATATAATGTCAAAAGGAGAATGTCAGGTGCATATTTTATAAACTGAAGACATTCTCCTGATAGAAAATGAATATATTAAAATAGACATATACTACAGATAGAAAGACAGATAAGTCAGACAGCCAAACAGATATATAAATATATAGAAAATCTGATACACACAAATGTAACAAAACAATACGATTATAATTTCTACTTATACACTCAGTAATAAAAATACATATTTTATTTCAAGATGTTTTTAATATAACAAAGCTAGTACACCTGATTAGTTGTGAGATCAAACAGAAAGTCATTCTAAGCTGTAAGGTAATCTAAACCAATGCTATTACTGATGTTTCTGGGCTTGGCTCTAGTCTTATCGCAATTCTGCTACAAGACAAATTGACGAAAAATAGTTATTAGATCCATAGTAATATTATTATTATTATTATTATTATTTTGTTATTATTATTATTATTATTAGTAGTAGTAGTAGAGTAGTAGTAGTAGTAGTAGTAGTAGTAGTAATAGTAGTATATTTGTTGTTGCTGTTGTTGTTGTCATCGTCGCTGTTTTATTATTATTATTATTTATTTATTATTATTTTATTATTGTAGTTGATATTGTTATTATTATAATTAGCAGTAGAAGCATAGTTGTAGTTGCAGCCGTAATAGTAGTAATAGTTGAATTAGAAGTAGTGGTAGTAGTAGACGTAAATGAGACAATTAGTGGGGCATTCAATGTTGTAAAACTTGCATCTATAACGATACCACATATAGTAGAACAATATATATATATATATATATATATATATATATATATATATATATATATATATATATTTTAATATATATATATATTTAAATAAAATAAATTGTTAGAAGTAAATGTAGTAATAGCAGTAGTATTAGTATCAGTAATATTAATGCAGGTAGTATTTGTTGTAGTTTGGGTTGTTGTTATTGGTGGTGGTAATTTGTTATTGGTGTTGTTAATGTTGTTTTTGTTGTTGTTGTTAAACACAACATTTTCTCAGTGCATTTCGGGAAGTGACACAGCGTGAGTTGTTTTTTTAACAGGTGTCCGAATAAGAGGAAATTGAAGATGATTTTGAAACCACTGAAAAGGCTGCTATTTGAGACAAAACTTAAATGTCAGAATCACAACCTAAAGATTAGAGTGACATATTGTCAATAAAACGAAAAACCAGATTACAGTATTAGCATTATATGGGGATTACGGTATTAACATAATCTCCAGATTATGGTATTAGCATTACAACATCTTCTCATCTCTCTGGACTTTGGTAGCAACAATGTATACATTTGTATTATACGGAATAGGACGAAGCTTATCAAAGTGTGTTATTTTAAATCGAATAAACCAGGTTAAGTGGAGTATTTAAATTAACTGTGAGCTTAATACCATCTGGTACATCAAATGCGGTGGATTGGAGAGACTATTTCTGAGATACTAAAACTGACCCAATACACGAATATAGTTGATAACAGCTGAAACATACAGATTAACATTAAATAGGGAGTTTGCAGTTATAAGTAAGTATACTATTTGTTGATTGCTAAAAGTATTTTCACCTTTTCATTTCTGTCTATTCGTGGATATATCTTCTTGTATCATACCTGAATTATCAATGCTAAAAGGTAGATATCAGCAGCATATACACGCTTCTATTTTCTAGATCAAAATTGTATAAATTAACTTTAATCGTTATACACTCAGAGTAAATAGAAGATGCAATTTGTTGATATATGATATTATCCACTCAAGATAAACGTGTCAATGTAGACAATCTTAAATGCAAATTGATAAAACATTAGATTATTTTATAAATCACCTAAATCACCTAAATTGAGTCATTATTAAAAACTGCTTATCGACACTTTCATATATCTAAATATCTAAATATTACAACTAGTATATTTAATAAATACACTGAATATAAAGCGCATCATGTTTTACCGTTGTTTTGAATTATGTACAGATTTAATATTTCGGTAGTCGGTGTTCAAATCATTCCATAAAAACACAGAGATTAAGATTATTAGACAAATGGTAAATAGTCTTTTCTTACAGTATATTGTATAATAATGTCCAAATCGACAATCGTTGATTTTATATCTTTGAATTTTGTTATTATCATTAATGGCATTGTTATATGATCATCAGCTCCCAATAAGCTGACAAACCACATTAAACTTTCATTAACTAAAGAAGTATTTGTAATATTATTTATTTTTAATTAGATTATTTATAATATATTAGCCAGTGAATTTATGTTTAAAAAGTCGTTATGCTATATGAGTTCAGGCAATTTTATTAATTATGTTTTAAATGTAAAACGCCTTTGAGCAATTCAATATTTGAATAGGACACAAACTATAATACTATTATTATTGTTATTATTATTATTATTATTATTATAAGTAGTAGTACTACTAGTAGTAGTAGTACTAGTAGTAGAAGTTTTTTTTTAAATTATTAATCATAGATATATAGTTATTCACGTTTGCATTCCGGTTAGTAACATAATTATTTTGAATTTGCCCCCTTCCCTGGTTTATACCGGTAAAGGTTTATTTGTTTGAGATTAGCTCTTATTAAATTATACTAACAAGAAGTTATAATAATTTATTGTATCCATTCCCTTATTATCTGATGTGATAATAAGGTGTAAACAAGATTATATTAAGTGTATTATTACCATAGAGTCATATTATAAATATATATATATATATATATATATATATATATATATATATATATATACATTAGAGATGGATCACTGATGGTTTTATAAGACGTTAGTAAAATATTACATACGCTGTCTAATAGATAGGTAGTGGATTTGTTTAAAATATTAGGATGACATAATCAGAAATGCCATTAAATAGGAGGTTATGATGTTTTATTAAATATGCCACAAGGAATGGATAACTGTACCAAGTGTTTCTTATAATAGGGTGATTTTAAACAGTGGACATTATTGAGGTGATAGCAGATAATTAGCCATACATGTCTGAGATATTCATCTCATCGCATTAAGAGATAACATTTTATTTATCATCAACCAATTTTAGATATTCTTCCATCCTTAACCGAATATCAGTAATGCAATATTCCCGATCCTATAACGCAAAGTCGAAATATCGTCATGTGTCAGGATTCAGTGGTATTTACATATGTGTATCATCGTAGCATGTGATATTTAACGACACAATTCTCTTCGATGATCCGAAGAGAGTATGTATACATTGTTCAAGCCAAAGTACCAAAAATATTAACCTGTGATTCACCGTATGACAATATTAACAAATACGTTTTGTGGGTGTTATTCCAAATCTACCAGAATCGATTACTATTCAGTAACTAATAACTAAACTTATCTGAATAAAAGGTGAATATATTCTAATGCAATATACAGATCCAGAAGAACGAGTAACTTGCCTTGATGAATTGCCATCAAAATAATACAAACCTACCCGAACTAAACCATGCTAGTTGTTGTGACAGCTTTTATATCCAGAGTGTTATGTTTCATAAAGATTATTTAAAAAGAAATTGTTATGTAGACAGACTGTTATTTCTGTAATTTTAAACAAAAACATGAAATTTGAAGCAGATCTATAATTCTTTAAAAGATTAAACTTAAAACTAGATTTTATTAGTAGATTTAAAAAGAGAATATTTACTAGATCGTAGGAAAAACTCAAAGGTAATTATTTATATCGTGCTTCACAATTGGCTTTACCCAAACATGTTCACAATTTATCACAAGTTAATTAGACATGTTTAATTTTTCGATGTATCACCATGGAACTGATTCATCGAAATATATTCATGACACAAATTATTCACATGACTATAAATTATATTTATTCAACACAGTTATTAATTATAGGTTGATTTTGTCGGAAAAGTTTATATTGATCCAAATAGTTGCACTTTGTAATTAGTCCTTGATTAGTTGAATAAATGAGACAGTTCTTCCGTTTACCACAGAATACACTACATCTAACAGATCTTATATTATAGAGTATGTCGTCAATTCCAAATGGACAATTCCATGTTACTGAATTTACTTCCTTGAATTTGGGTGTGTACGTGAGTGTGTGTGAAGGTGTTTGTGCATGTATGTGCATGCGTGCGTGTGATTTTGTTCGTCAATTATTTAACAAATACTTCTATATTGTACTTTCTTTGCAAATGACGCAAATATTATTACCTTATAAGAACGATAATAAAACTGTTAAATTATGAAAAACATTCCCAGCTTTTGTTTAACAAATAAAGTTGTCTTAAACAGAGTGATATCGTCTTTATGGAAAATAACATCCAGATTAGTAATTGGAATTTATTCGAAATTGACCTCAACACATCTCTGAAACTTCGTACCGATTGGTGCCCAAACCAACCTGCAACCATAATCAAACTGGTTGAAATGAGAAGTATCTTCATGTGGAACATTATTCTTTAAAAGAGGGGCCGTTACTAAGCAACGCATTAACTGATAGCGAGGCATTTCCTGTTATTATGTCAAAATATTTAAGTAAAAGTGTTCTACATTAACAAAAGTCTCTATTTGTTTTCACTTTTATATGAAATGTCATCGTAAGAGTAACTGTTTTTAAGATATCCGAACAACAATAACAACTACAATAATAAACATAACATCTTGTTAACTTTATGTGGATAAATATTATGTGTAAATATTATGTGGATAAATATTATCAGTCATATCTAAGTATAAACATTAGTGTATTGGAGTTCATACAAAGCTAGTTAGTGCTTAATTCGTTATATAATGGTTGTCTAAAAACTCATATATCATCTATCATGAGGTTATTACTCTCTAACATTAATTTAGTCTATACATCATTGCTTCATGTCACAGAATCTCACATACATGAATTTGATCAAGTCTACTTCTTTCTAATTGGCAAATATTGCAATGAAAACAATGTGAATCTGTTTGGTGTTTAACATTGGCTACGACTGCTGGCCCTTAAGCCATCGTTTGTCACCAAAACATTACTATTGCATACTAAATAACAATTGGTCAATACGTCCTAGAAAGACAGTTGTCTCCATCAGAACGTGATCAATATTCCGACCTAAAATGGAATAGTAGCTGAAGCTACTTGTAAATTATTAATTAGAATCTTTCGTCAGATATTTCTATAATATGTTATTTGTTCTGATAACCAACACTAAATGGAAATATCATAATGACGCATTGAATCTCTACACAAATATATCACGAAATAAGATATGAAATAGGTATTTACTAACTAGACATCTAAACAAAGCAGGTGTGATGAGCAGAAAATGTCAATATTAACACTAACACCTGTGCAGTGTGAAAATATATATGACCATTTTTGAAATATAGTTCATTACAAATAATGTATCATATTATTCGAAACAAAAAGACCTTTTAATATTTTATAACACTATCTATTTTACAGCAGTATATATGAGCTTATTGTTTTTATGTTATGAATATAAAATATGGAAATTCTTTCACTTGTACTGAGGTTGACTTCTGGTTTTTGTTTTACTTGTTTTTGTTTAAGGCCTGATTTTGTTTAGACATGAACAGTAGCTAGTTAATATTGAGAGAAATGATAGTTTAGTCCGTGAATACGGAATAGATTTATTTCTTAGTCCGTGGAAAAGCAGTAATATTCTTTTTAATATATCATCAACGCTGAAAACATCATAAAGTTGAGGACGTTTCACCTTGTAAATAATATTATGAATATGTCGTGGATCAAATACTTCTCAAAACCAAGGGACACTGACATTTCATGTGTATGTATCTAGAATAGTACCAACTACTGGAAAGTGAACTGTCAGCTTTTTATTTATTAGTTATTTTAAGACATAATAACGGGCCATGACAACGAAAAATAATTTAAAGGCACTGTACTGTTACAATCCATATACGTTGAATAAAAGCAATGTTGAATACTTAAGCATTTAAGAAAATATATTTCTAAAAAACTTAATATATAAAATGAATTAATGTTATCTACAATTTTGTGAGAAATTATATATTTCGGAGTATGGTGAACATTTATAAAGAATTGTTTTAGTGGTTTAATAAGAAAATCATTATTACTCTTTGGTAATCATTCACAGATAATAATTACTGAATTATAGTTGTATTATGAGAACTTCGTGACACTCTTTAACACGCTATTAAGAAGTAGAGTCAGCAAAATCTAAAAACAAACGTTCAGGATCTGAGCACCAATAGTCGTTATCAATTTTATATAACTATGTAACATTCTTCTACCAATCAAGCATCATATCATTATCATCTGATGAAGAGAAATACTATATATATATATATATATATATATATATAGAGAGAGAGAGAGAGAGAGAGAGAGAGAGAGAGAGAGAGAGAGAGAGAGAGAGAGAGAGAGAGAGAGAGAGAGGACAGAGAGAACACTAAATAGAAAGTTATTAAAATAGTAGCCCATATATGTTCTGAATAAATAATATATGATAGTTTAATACACTATGAATCATCTTGTTATATATATATATATATATATATATATATATATATATATATATATATATTATGCCAGGTGTTTCTTAATTTCGTTTACCATGTTACCCTGATATCAGTAAGAAAAACATATTTATGAATCAATCCGCATTTCAATCGTGAAATAACTTTAGCTGAAAGAAAAGGTTTCCGAGAAAATACATCATGGTTAACATATAAGTGATCAGATAGTATATATATATATATATATATATATATATATCAAAGCTTTAATTGTCTTAATTTACGAGTAATATTGCTTTAAGTATTTATCAGATTCGATTAGCCAGTTCTGCAGGATCAAACGTTTAACAGAAAGATGGCTTAGTTAAGTGTGATTGTCAAGTGTTTAACTATGTGGTATATAGCTCATGTTAACTGTTTTAATCAGATGTGTTGTTCGCAATCAAGAAAACCAAGCATTAAATGCCATGAATATTAATTTGTGTCAAATTAGTTATCTATCGTGAAGAATAAAACCTTTAGTAACACTTTTGTATTTATACTTCGTTTACAAAGACCGTGTCCCCTCGAGTCGTTCAAGTTGGTTGCTAGTCCAGCTGATATGTACCATAGAGTGTCCTGAATCTTCAGCATAAGTACAGCGCCATAATAAAAGCGAAATATAGATTATTGCATCCCACAACAGTAAGGCATGATGTTGATAATCGAGACGTATCCATAACTCATCCTAGAGGTATATCACAATGTCAGCCGGATGTTTAAACATCGGATACATAGGTTTATACTTATGAGCACTATCAGTGATACTTTATCGGTGATACACCATCAAAGCTGGTCATACTTTCTACCATTAGTAAATATATAATATAAATAAATATCCGAGTTTCAAATGTCTAATATTTATCTAATTAATTTACAAAATATTAAACTTTTGTTATTCTTTAGTAACCGAGTTTAAAAAAAGTATTAGTTTGATATAGATTCTCATAGATTTGTTTAAGTTCGGTAATTTGTGATGGCCTGTTTCAGGTGAAATGTTTTAATGCCATTAGTGCTCTAGCTAAATAAGGACTTAAATACCACTATTTCAATTATAACAGAAGAGAGACAAACATCAACAGATACATTATATATTTGCTGTAGTACAGTGAGATAAGGGAGAAAGAGAGAGAGAGAGGTGGGGGGGGGAGTGATCTATGTTAATGTTATACATAATACACCATTCCTAAATTATAGACTCTGAGACATTATTATATCGATATTCATTATTCTCCGATTCAGCTGGTTATCTGATGTCTATTGTTGAGGTTTTTGTTACCTTATCAAAGTATGACTACATGTATTATACAAATATGATTAGAGATTGTTAACGATATATTCAGTTTTTCATTCTTTTTCAAGTATATAAAGCGTTGTTTACGGGAAGCAATTGATTCTTTCTGATTCACTTAATTATAATTAAAGCCAGTGTGAACGCTATAATATAATACATAATACAATAATAATGTATATTTAATGAAGCGCCCTTTCTAGCAGGATCCATTCAAAGGCACTGTACAAATAATATGTAATATAATAATACCCAAATAATATGTCTGTAAACCCCTATAAAATATTTAAATGTAAAAGCGACATTGAACAGGTATGTTTTTAGAACAGTTTTTAAATTTTCAAGACACGACGCATTTCTAATATCTGCCGGCAACATGTTTCACTAAGTGGCGACTGTAACATTAAATTAACAATTACCTTATGACCTAAGATAGACACTGGCATTTGGAATAATATCTGACTGTGTTACCTGAGTTTTTGGGATGACTTTCTAATGGATACCAGTTCATACAGGTATTCTGGCGCCATATCATTAATATAAGTTATTAATACAATCTTGAAATGGATATACTGTCTAACAGGTAGCCAATGTAGTATTTGAAGAATTGGGGTGATACGATCATATTTACGAGTATTTGTCAATATGCGAACTGCACTATTCTGAATTCGCTGAAGGCGATTGATGTTATATGCAGACATGCGATATAACAGGGAGTTACATTAGTTTATACGAGATGTAATAAAGGCGACGAGTACAGTTATAAGTGTCAAGAATGCTTTTAAACAGTGGATGTTCTTAAGATAGTGGTAGGCAGATTGGCATACTTATGAGACATGTTCATATATGTTAATACATTGATCAGAAATACCCACTAGATTTATTACTGACCCATTAGGGGTAATCGAAGATGCACCCATCTTTAATGCTGGTGATTTTAGGGATTTAACACAATGTGGTGATGCCAAATATAAAATATTTATTTCATTATCATTTAGTCTTAGAATATTTTGAGTCATTCAATAGCCGAATATCAGCAATGCAATGTTCTACATTATTTAAGGAAGAGGAGAAATTTAACTCATTGTCAGGATCCAGTGATATGTACAAATGTATGTCATCAGCATACAAGTGATATTTAATAACCTAATATCGCCACCCAATGGTCACAAAAGAACGGGTATACATTATGGATACCAGAGGTCCTAGAACTTAACCCACTGGAATATCAGAAAACAAACACTGAACGCTAGATAAAATACCATGAACAGACATTATCAGGGAGCGTTGTTCCAGATAGGATCGAAACCATCCAAGCACTTTACCTGACAGACCAAAACATGTCTTTTAACATAGAGAAAAGTATATTATAGTAAATTGTATCCAATACAGCAGACATGAACAGAAGAACAAATATTACTGGCTTACCGTGACCAATTGACATCATAATATCGTTTTCACCCGAACCAAGGCTGTTTCAGTGCTGTGACCACTTTGATAGGCTGACTGAAGTGATTCATTAAGGTTATTATTAATTAAATATTTGTTCAGATGGAAAGCAACTGCCCTTTCTATAACGTTAGATAAAATGTAAGATTTGAAACAGGTCTGTAATTGCATAGAATATTACTGTCCATACTGTGGTATATACATACGGAAGAGCTTCAAGAATGTGGTTCCTCCTTTGCATGCCTCTTAATCAAACATATATCACATCTAACAATCCTTATCTCCATCTGAATCAACTATCAAGAAACCTATCAGTAAATAGTCTAATACATTCACTGAATGGTGATAAAATGTAGGATCAAGAACTATCTCAGTGTACTCTTAGTAATGTTATCATTAAGGATAATTTATTTGCTTTTATTGTGGAGTAAAATTGGCATCCTTAACCAAACGACTGATCCGAAGAAAAACAATTTAAAACAAGTCTAAGGTCCGCCTGGAATAAGTGATTCATTTAAAGGTTGACTAATATAATTCTCACTGCTGAGGTAAATTATTATATTCGAGATTATAATATAGATAAGCCTAGGTATTAAGAATATCGTTATCCCTACAACACCGAAACTGCTCATTTAAATGTGTTTTTAAACATTTATTCCTAAACATTGAGATAAGAATGTGGATTAAATAATTCTGCTCCGATCTATTAAAGCTATGTTGGGACATAAACTGGCTTATTTCTAGCAGTTTGTACCATGTTTCATGTTCTGGGTAAATGGATGTCTTTAATAACGTATTATAATTAATAAGCCATGTACAAGTTAATGACAGTATTTAGCTTAAATAAGCTTAGAACTCGTGAAACAGTATGATAAGTGGATAACACTATATTTATTCCATTCTCTCTTCACTTAATAAACTAAATAGTTAAACTGTGATTTGTGGTTTCATCTCATACATTATTAAAAATAATTATAGTTTCATTAAGCTAAACGACTGTGTGATAGGTATAAAGTGTATTATGTATGGCTGAGTTGTGTGCGTGTGTGCGTGTGTGCGTGCGTGTGTGCGTGATTTAGGATACCTATAGAGAGGCACTGGCGCAGAACATCAACAATTCAAAACATCTTTGAGACCTCTACCTCCATAAATCTAAATCTAAATCAAACAATACATACATCAAATTAAACATAACATTTATACACTTCATATATCGATAAATATATGTTTAAACCTATCCATGTGTCTGGACTAATCATTAGCCAGTGGGGACCAACTAATTTGCGTTTGGTACGTTTCAAATATGTCAAGCACATATGAAGCGGCTATATGCAGGCTATGTACAAAAGCGGAGGCACTTAAAACATTCAATTTGACACCACATAAAACAAAACGTGCGTGTAGTTCTATAGCGACTTACTACATATATAAGATAACTACTTCGACACCACAGTTTACATTCAACAGTAATTTGCTGTGGTCTAAATGTAACTATTATATATATATATATATATATATATATATATATATATATATATATATATATCAAACACTATAACGTCTGACTGGTCTGGCGTCGCAAGTTCTCTAACCTAAGTTAATGGTTAGGACTTTAATAGGCCTTCGGTATGTTAACAAACATTACAGTTTATTGATCATGTGGGACAATGTACACCAATTCCATATGGAAGCAGTTTAGTGAATTAGATACAAATCAAAATTAGCAATACTGCACAAATGAATATTCTAGAACAAGAACGAAATATCGTATTAAACCTGAGTAAATACTATGATTTACTCGAACCTAACAGCTAATCATAATTCATTTCCTTTAATCCACACCTAATTTAGCGTTCCTAACTATATGCAGTTATGTGTTGTGGGATTTAAATTAAAGCGCCTATCTGCTTGATCTATTTGACCCATCGTGAAGTACAGGAAATTTCTGGCAGATCTCCAATACTGCGAATGACAGGTCGGGATTATAATAGCTATACACTCTGTCCGCAGTTTAATACCTATGGAGATGCCTGTCGGAGTAACAAATGACCCCAGCAGTATAAACCCATAAAGCAGCATTGTACGCATTACTAGGTTGTTTTGCCAGACCACATATATTCTATAATATACATAGCAAAGCTAATATACTTAGTCATGTTGTAATAACCACATAGCTTTCTTACACTGGTGTAATACGAAATCTGGATCGAAATAGGTCTGACGTCTGGCACTGGTCCTGTGTGTTTCTGGATACATATGGAGAGGCAGTGAAGCAGAAGATCAACAACTCTAAACATCCGTTGATACCTCTACCGACATAAATCTAAATCTAAATAAAATTATACATACATCAATCTGAATATAAATCTACACCTTTATATATCGATGCATATATTTGTAGACTTATCTATGTGTCTGGGCTACGCATCAGTCTGTTGGAACCAGCTAATTCGCTTTTGGTACGCGACAAATATGTCACGCCCACAGGAAAGCGGCTACATGCAGGCTACGTACAAAAAGCGGAAGCACATAAAAACATACATTTGATACCACAGCTCGCAGCAAACGACACGTGCGTGTGGTTCAATGGTGACTTGCTACATACATATCATAAACTATTTTGACACTACAGTTTACATTCAACAGTAATTTTCTGTGGTCCAAAAGAGACCTATATATACAAAATTTCGACACCTCAGATGCTGACCTCAGCTTTATTCTGTGTTCAAATAACTAAATAAATCCTACCTATATGAACCATATATATCGATAAGCGTCCGATTAGTCTGGGGTCGAAGTTCTTCTCTAACCTAAGTGAAAAGTTGGGCCTTTCATCGACCATCAGCGTGTTAACAAACATTATAATTTGTTGACCCCGTGAGAATGTACACCATCTCAGAATGAAATCACTGAAGTGATTTATCTAAAATAAAAACAAAGTAGCAATACTGCACAATGGATTTTTGCTGGACTAGAATGAAATATCATCTCAAACCTGAGTAAATAACCTTATAGCTAATCCTCAATCTTGTTGAAATAACAGCTAATAGACTCAAACATGTTGTAAAAAAGACATAATTCGCTTTTCGTATAGGACAAATATTTCAGTCCCACAGGGAAGGAGCTACATACAGGCTAAGTAGCAAAGCCGAAGCTCGAACAAAAATACAATGTGTGTGCGTGTGTGTGCGCGTGCGCATGTGTGCAATTTATGTTATAATTTGTTGACCCCGTGAGAATGTACACCATCTCAGAATGAAATCACTGAAGTGATTTATCTAAAATAAAAACAAAGTAGCAATACTGCACAATGGATTTTTGCTGGACTAGAATGAAATATCATCTCAAACCTGAGTAAATAACCTTTTGGCAAACATTACATCAAAACATCCATCAAAAATCATACATCAATATAATATTGACGTGAAGAATAAAGGCTAACTGGGGCCACGCCAGTAAAATCGAATAGAAATAAAAAGTCTTCATTATAAACGATGACAGCCACTGGAGTTCAATGTTTGAAGGGTGAATAGAGCCATTATAGATTAATTAATATGGAAACTAACCTCAGGTTATATGACATATTGATGGAAGACTTGTATTTCTTTTATAATCTCGTTACGTTACTCAACGGAGCAAACAGTAACAGTGTTGAATTTGATCCCTTCACAAAGATATATTCAGTAATGAATGATATTGATTATAATTATAAATATGGGATGCATTAATATGACATAAATAAAAGATGTTTTGTTTCAGTCAGCTTCAAAGCGAATAAAGAACATAATGCTAATAATAATTATTACAAGAATAAGCTAATAGATGAAGAAGAATATATGATATTAGTAAATCTTCTTTATTACCAGTAGCCGTTCAAACTTGATGTACAACCAACACTTCAATTTAGTTTTTCTAGACAATTGGGAACTTTAGATCTCAATACGTTGTTTTGTTTGTTACAGAAGTTTAACTTTATTTTCATTAATATGGTTGGTGTAAAATCTAAAAAGTTATAATTTAATTTAAAAGTTTATTTATTTATAATAAAGCTCTTACCCAGATACTAATAAAAATGTGTATTTGAGTGGAGGCACGTGTTCGTTTTCGAATATATATATATATATATGTGTGTGTGTGTGTGTGTGTGTTGTGTGTGTGTGTGTGTGTGTGTGTGTGTGTGTGTGTGTGTGTGTGTGTGTGTGTGTGTGTGTGTGTGTGTGTGTGTGTGTGTGTGTGTGTGTTTTAGCTGTGTATAATAAGGCACAGGCACAGAGAATCTCGAACCGTGAATTCAAACTCTGGCGTTTCTTGGGCTGATCAGAGTGGCGATTTTCTGCTGGACATTTTGCCCATTGCCAAGCAAAATCAACAATCACTCAAACTGATTTTTAAAAAAATATTTAATTGTAAGTATAATTAATTACCGGTAAAATTAGAGAAAAATGAAAAGAAAAAAGAAAATTTCTAAAATAATCCAAAGAGGATAATCTAAATATAAAAAAGAAGAAACTATGATTAAAACAAAACCAGGCTTTGTGTCGAACACTACGGCCAAGAAAGATTAAACCTAAAATGGAGAAATAAAATATTAATACACAGTATGAATAATGTGTGAATAATATAAGCATAAATCAGAATAAATTCAGATTAATACTAATAGCAGCGATATAACACGACTCAACCCAATAGCAACGACCGGTTTCGACCTATTCAAGTCTTCATCAGGTTGCATAGAATGTCTAACGTTACCATATTGCTCGAGGTTTAAATACACAATTTTTCAATAGGAAGCCACGCACTTAATCCTTTAGTTCTTTTTAACAAAGGATGGGTGCTATTTTAATCTCTTTGTTCTATTTGTGAACTTACGTAACCCGGTGTTTTGAAAACATCCCAACGATAATTGAATAGAATTTATATGTTTGTACAGGTGTGAAAGTGCCCAACATAATAAGAAAATAAACCTAAATGTACTTCAAATGAATTAGTCGTAGCTTCCCATTTGACAATTGATATATAGATATCTCATTGCTTTACAAACATAGTAACGGTGGGTTGAGATTTTTGTGTTTCGGGCGATTGACGCTTTACTGAAGTTGTGTTTGTGATTAACTTTTCCAGAGCTTCAGGAGACATTCTATTTATTTTAAGGTATTTAT
Organism: Paralvinella palmiformis; assembly: GCA_025642065.1. Taxonomy (NCBI): domain Eukaryota; kingdom Metazoa; phylum Annelida; class Polychaeta; order Terebellida; family Alvinellidae; genus Paralvinella; species Paralvinella palmiformis. The sequence goes on along the minus strand of JAODUP010001965.1, from coordinate 408 downwards.
TTCAACTTACTTGACACTAAATAACCCGAGAGGCTTTTATGTTTAGTGTAAGCTGTGATGATACTATATTGATAGTGTTCTAAATAACTCTTCGGTTGAAGTATCTTGAAATGTTTATTTATTATTCTTGAAGCCATATTGCCTGTTCTAGAAAACGGCATTATTAGAGCTACAGTGTCACCTTTTTCGGCCGATTCTAATATATCTTCCGAACGTTTTTTATTTAACCCTGTTGGTTCTAATGATCCCAGGGTATCAATCCAAAAAGTTTCTCGTTTTAGTCTATTAATTCGGTCCTGCCAATCAGAACCTGAGCTGTGTATTTGTTCAATCGGTATTAAAATATAATCACCGAGAGATGGACGGTTGTAATCAGGCAGAGAAGAGTTATCTGCGTGCACTTTTAAA
>JAODUP010001964.1:12500-20277 GCA_025642065.1 Paralvinella palmiformis | reverse complement strand
TGGACAGATTAACGTTTAACCTGAGATAACAATTATTACTGCCACGAGTCAGACTTTAAATAACCCCTTTCAAATAAAAAGAAACATATTTAATATTCAAATTAAGACCAATGTAATTGATAAATAGTGTGACACACATTGGTCTACTTAGCATAGAAATAATAATCATATTCAGTAGAATCACCTGGTATGCAAATTTCAGGCTGGAATTTTAACTCGGGTGCTAGAGGTGAGTGGTGCTACCAGTAAAGCCATTAAAATATAATTTCGCCATAGTTAAAAACGGATATCCTAGTGGTAAGTTTAGAAGTTATGAATCCAATGTTTTTAAAATCATCTAACCCCATGCATTGATCATGCGTCAAAATTTAATTGATCTAGAGCTGTATATTCCGGGTACTATTTGCGTCTTTGGAGGGACGCCGTTTAGGTGTTTGGCCTTGTTTTTAAACGACTGTAGCAGGAACAGTACGCTCTTAAAGTATTATAAGTACACCTGACTCAGTAATAGAAATGCTGGATCGCATCTAGAGCGGTGGCATTGAACAAAGTTTTTTGTATTGTTGAAGTTTTGCTGTCGCCTATTGGGCACAGCCATTTGGAAACAGCTCGCGTGGTTGGTGTGTTTATATAATAAACTGAGTTGCATTAAACAAATTTTGCTTTAGTTGGATGTGGGAATAGAATGATCTTTCCTATTTCCAGTTATGTCCAATTTGTGCTATGGGATTCAAGACTAGCTCTAGTCTGCTTGTCATAAATAATATTTAAGAACGTTATTACTACAATAGTTAGAATAGCAGACATTAGGTCAGGTTTGAAAATGTCACCATAGGTTTAACAGTACTGAAGCTATGACGCGCTATTAGGGTCTGCTTCAGCGCAGATATCCGTCTTTTAATAGCAATTAACACAATAGTTTTAATAGTAGTCGCTTCATGACGCTTCCCCGTTGTACAAACTGAACTTCGAAGACAGTGACAATTGGGTTATTTAGTTTATATAGTATTGCTCTGAAGAAAGATACAGCAATTGAAAAATAGCTGCAAATAGGGCTGTTTAGACAATTCATCTAAATGCAGACTGTGCTGAATAAACGACAGCCTGGGGATTCTCTCCGAACAACAAAACAAACAAACAAATATTAATCTAAATATTATCACAACTGCCGTGATCTCACTTGGGTGTTCTACTCCTGCAGGTGATTCGCTTTTTGTTTTCGCTTTTTGTTTTTGTTTGGCGGCTTAGGGACTGGTGAAATATTACACATGTCTGAGCAAGAAAGGTCCCCACTCTGGATTCAGTCCCCTGAAGAAACGTCCATAATTTGAATTAACGGTTCGAGATTATCTGTGCCTTATTATACACAGCTAACACACACACATACGCGGGCGCGCACCCACACACACACATACACCTATATATATAATACTGTTTCCTAATTTTACTCGTTGATTCCTGTTACAATAGTAGCTATTCACTAGGATATATGGATAGTATATACGTATGAGGTTTGGCTCTAAATAATGTGTATGGTATATAATCAAAGGCTCGAGATAAATACATTAACTATAAATAAACAATCTTATCAAACTGGACTAAACAATGTTATGAAAATACGAGTACACCATTCACCTTTTTGTCTTTCAAAATCTTGCACTTACCAAACAGTATACTCACGAGTTTGTAGTTGCATACAACTGGATAACTATTTTTTTTTATATAAACCATCTACATGCTCTTTTATAATTGTGTTCTGCATTTTTAGTGAATTTTGAAATAAACGTATTGTAAAACCTTTTTATCAGCTAGCATATGAAATGGCATAAAATAACACAACTAATTTCCAGTAACCCAGATTGTAACGTATCGCAACTAGTGGCCTTATTACACTTAGCTTAATTAAGTTTGACATTATTTTAATAACGTCAATATTATGAAAATATTATGAAAGTGTCATCGTTTTTTATTGATTCAGCAGAAGCAATAGTCTCAACCATATTATTAAAGTGTGGATTAAATATATAGTGAAAATTTCTTGTCCTTTAATAGAATAACATTATGATTTTTGTTATTGCACTTATGGGAATGAGAGTGTATTTCAAAATTATTTACCATTCCCATCACTACCATCACTGTTGCGAGATTTAATTTTTAACAAACAGTCAAGCTCTTTTTCCGGAGTTGCATAATTAAATTTCGTTGACGTCCCAGTTTAACGTTATATTATATTTCTCGTTTTTACGCTTATACAAATATCTGACATTAATTGCACATCAGAGATCAAGATTAATATATGGAACCATATGACCGTTCACAGTTTTGCTTTTAACAGGAGTTTGTTTTATTTAGAACTTCTATGGTATGAACATTTATTGTTACCAGAAGGCACCAAATACGTGATCTCCTCATAAATTTAGTCCAAATAGTACCTTCGTTAATTTTCTGTGCAGAAAGGATGTAATAATCGTGGTACAGGGCTTCTGAGTTTATACATTTTTGTTATTACAACATATTAGTATTACTTCTTTTAATTTACGCCTATTTCAGTAGAGCTTTATAGGGGCCGGGGGGGGTAAATTGTGACATCACAATACAATCAACGTCGGTGCATTAATTGTCCAAATGATATCCTAAATATTTACATAAATCGCTAAAATCGTTTAATACAAAGAATGGACTAAATAAATTAACTCTCCTTGAAGTATGTCATAGCAGGGTGTATATAAAATGAGACTTCAGATTCATTGCTGGATAACATTTGGTAGAAACTATCTGTTACTTATCAATAAAACTAGAGAAGTAAGGAATCAGTTTAAATTCCTCAACTTAATAATTTACTTTGATTTAATAATATGGTAACCATATTTTACATGGTTAATCTCGTCCGTGATGTTGTTAGCTGTGCCATTAAATTAATGACCTTTGGCACCAAATGTAACGAGCTTAACAATTGATTACTCAATTCTGGTAGATGAAAGTCAACCAGAAAATACAGACCAATCTATGAGCAACTTTCTGTCCTCACATATTTATATTATTTTCCCCAATTAGTCAAACATCATTGTGAGAATGTATACAAATGTTTCAACTACAAATATAATTTCACTGACGTAACATGTCACCTTAATTAACAGCTCATTTACTCGTTACAGCCGATATATGACATAACTGTTTATTTTTATTTATTTTTATCTTATCCAGTCTGATGTATTTACCTTCCAAACCAGATATTATCCCTAATTATCAGAATATGTAATGTCTACTTATATTTGGAGAACACTCTCTTAGAATTGTTTGGTCTTTGAATTGATAAAAACACAACATTTAGAGTAAAGAATACTTTTACAATAACCTGACATACTATTAAATACCTGGTCAAATATCACTACACAAACTTAATACCGTTTTAGCTACTTTCCGTGCTTCATATTTCATTATGTGGCTAGTAACGGTACACATTACGGCCAAGTATATATTAACGTCAGATAATTTATGGTTCTACAATCATGGAAAGTGATCAATAATTGATAATTAGAAATAATAGTTATTTTTGTCCAGTACATTCATAACTATTTATGTGATCCTTGCTGTCCTTGATAGCTAAGTTAAATGCAACAGCCTTAGCAAAATGTGCCATCTAAAATATTTTTAAGTAGCAAAAGCTTCTATTTATTATTGTAAAAATAACGGTCGCCTGGATGTTTCCAGAATGTCCTAGTTGTTATTAATTTTATATATGAAAATTAGTGGTAATAATATATATATATATATATATATATATATATATATATATATATATATAGGGAGAGAGGGAGAGAGGGAGAGAGAGAGAGAGAGAGAGTGAAGACTTATATTTGCCAACTGAGTTTTGATATTAGAAGGAACATGTGCCACTCTATTAGGTAGTGTTTAAGGAAAGTTCTAATGTACCTTAAAACAATTCTTACTTTAATTAATAAGTATACTTCGAGAAATATCAATTATTTATATTTTATAAGTCAATGAGTGAAAACGATGAGTCATATTCATATTTGGATTAGAAACATTGTAATCTAAATCGTTATATTATTAAGTAATCGTAATCTTGGTTTTTTGTCATGTTATCATCCCAACTCTGAGAAACACACATATTAATACAAAAATGGTGCATCAATGATCCAATGTTAAGTACATTTGTAGGCTATTGGCAAGTGAAAGAGTGCCATAATTTTAAACAAAGTTTAGTATTCCCTGAAAAAACTTTTAATATCAAACAAAGTTTTCAGAATACTCCATGTCGCATTACGAATTAGTAGTACTAAATAGGTTAGTTTTGTTAATATAACACGAAACATAAACAAACTGCCATCATAAAAAGATCAGTGAATAACTTTAGTTGATAGCTATATCACAAAAGCCAATGAAGGATTATTATATTCTACGTGATACTATATATGCTAATTTAAACAAACGTACTTTCTGCAATACTCAGACCCACTCTACGTTCCTAACTTTGGCTCTGTGCGGGGTGCAAGTCATTTGTGTCAAAACTATCAATAGAAAAAGACAAACCACCAACCAACTACAAATTTGTTTTAAAAACTGCGTACTTAGAAAATGGCTTATCTTCAGACAATGAAGAATAAATATTTTAGAATCATCATTTCATGTGTTCCTTGATATTCAATTCACAGTTGAGATGATGGTGACTTCCCTTCCTAATGAAGAAAGCCCATCACCTTTTAATACCCAACGTTGATCAATATAAAACTACTCTTGAAAATAATCTCATTCTAATGAGGTAACAGAGGTATTCATAAACCATAGGCCGTCCAAAGAAAACAACATCAAAGTATATATTTTTAAAAGTTTGAAAGCACAGGACAGGTATATTGTATGAACACATAGCATGGTAAAATGCTGCCTGAATAGTATTAATTGTTCCTATTTGAACAAGTGATGAAAATGTCTGAGACTTAACTAGGTTCAACTTAATATGTATAACTACTGGTTACAAAGACAATTCCCCCAAATCTCACCCTAATATTATATGAGTCAATATTCTGTAATAAAAGAAACACGGTTCATCTTAAAGTTTGGAAGGGCAACATTCCTTTACAGACACTCAAAGGTTTCGACTTTTCGTAAAGAAACAGAACATATGGCAATGTTCAGATTGCTGGTCTCCTAAAAAGAAGAACAATAAAATTACATCCATTCCACTCAACGGTGGTCTGTTGCATATGGATTTTAAGTATTTTTTTAATAATTTCAAAAAATGGCCCGTGATGATATTGTTCTTTGGCATATACCGATTGGACGAACTTGCCTCACATATTGATATATTTTGGCTACAAGATTCTCTACAATTAATTGTTTGCTAAGAATACATTAGAGTATATCACATTCTCATTCCATTCTCTGAATACCACAATATTAGATGATAAAGGTATCATGGAGAAACAGGAAAATATCTACTGTATTAAACTATACGATTTCTAAGACACGACGGTCTCTTTTTTCCCTTTTATTTTACTGATAAAATCTTCATTTCCTTTATTTATCACTTCAATTAAGTCGGTATTTTCCTTTTAAGATCAATTTGATTAATAAAGTCAACTGTATATTAACTATCAGTTACTAAAAGGAAGTAGGTCTCTTCTTTTTATCCGGATAAACATATGATTCATGTAACTCTAAGTATTATCTAATGGTGTTTAAAAGTTTAAATAACATTTTAGTTGAGCTCAACAAGAATCTGGTTATATTTTAACCTTATGTAGTTTTAATTATTTTTTACATTTTGTAATATTTCTAGTTATTTTAGTAATTAGAATGCTTCTATTGCGCCAACATCCCCTAAAAGAATTGAGCTCAGTAGCACACCTAGTACAGGGGTTGGGCAAACTCATAGTCCGGGAATGATGCAAAGTTCATCAACAAATGACCAGATGGAGTGGACAATTAGGAAGAATAAACAAGTCTGAAAGGTTTTCAAATGGTGACGGAAAGAAACTCTGCTATTTGATGACTTAACAGTGAATTCCAAAGAGTAGGGACAGCATTTGAAAAGTCACGAGTCCCAGCATGAGTTTTACCCTGAAACCAGACAACAAATGAAAACCAGATAAATGTATCTCTCATACCTTGGATGCTAGAGAAAACATGGAAAATAGATACGAAGGTTCTCCAGAAGAAAACTTTGATAGGTAAAGGTCCAGAGTTTGAAAATGATCAGAGATTGAACTGGGAGCCAGTGAAGAGATTTCAGCAGAGAGACATAATGGAAAAACCAAGGAGACTGTGTCACAACTCTAGCTAAGTAGTTCTGAACATACTGAAGTGTTAGAATATCATTAGATGTGAAGTTATAAAGAAGAGAGTTGCAGTAATCAAGCCTACTAGTAATGAGTGCTGTAGCAAAGGTTTTGACGACTAAAAGAGAAATATAGCGCCGAATACGGCGAAGGTTACGAATATGATAGAAGCAGGAACGACATGTCAGAGAAATATGTTTTCTGAAATTAAAATCGCTATCAAATATAACACGAATATTACATACAGTATCTGATGGTGTGATACTATGACGTAAGAACGAAACTAGTACGTGTGTTGTGTTGTCTGGATGTACCTATACCTATAATGATGATATCTGTTTTGTTGGCATTCAACCTAAATTTATTGTATGTCATCCAGTCAGAGATATCACTGAGACAGTCACCTAGTCACCACTTATTTGTACCATTACTTATTTATTGATGCATTACTTTTATCATTATCAACCATTTTACTAGTGTTATAACTCTTAGAGTCACATCTATCAAACCAGAAAATATACTTACCACACATTATGCCATATCCGGCAATAACAATATGTATAATTATTGCGATCTGGTAATTCATTATTTCTGGTTCACAGACAGTTGATGAATATCTGAAAAAAGTTAAAACACCTTAACATCTGAAGCAGCAAGATAATCCTTAAATATTTAGCAACAATTTTGATGATCTTGAAATAAAAGTGCATGATATGAATATTTTACAGACGAATTCAAAATGAATGTTTCCAATTTTCAACATCATCATGACAAAGACAATCAATTTGTTTTCCACTTCATACACACGTATATGTCTAATTATCTACCTTTCAGGAGTCTTGTTGTCCCCACATTAAAAGCCTCTATCAATATTAAGTTAATCATATCTTAAAATTATAGTCCTTGATTTCTCCTGTTTTCTTCCGTGGTCTAACTGGTAGCGTGTTGGACCATAGATCACTACCACCTAAGTTCGAATTTCCGCGTGGGCATATCTGACTGGTTTCATCTTTGACTTCGCTTCATTACCTTTGGAGGTCGCTCGGCCTATTTACCCTAGCATTTTCACAACATAGACCGTAAAACACCAATCATCATCATCATCATCACACCTATATACGTCAACTACGGTAACATCGTTAAACCTTTAACGTTATGATATGCTTTACGGAAATTGACATCTATATAAATAAAAGTGTGAGTGTGTGTATGTGTATTTGTTTGTGTATGTGTGTGTTCGCAAAATATTCAGAAAACAAGACTCCTAAACGCCGGTGAATATAACATTGATTCGGACTATGACTAAGACTATGATTAAGACAGTTATATGGACTGAAGGCCCAAGTAGCCCACGCTATAAAGTCGGCACGGAGCGCTGCTCTTAAGCGTATATATATATATATATATGTGTGTGTGTGTGTGTGTGTGTGTGTGTCTGTGTGTGTGTGTATATATATATATATATATATATATATGTG
>JAODUP010001964.1:2500-7500 GCA_025642065.1 Paralvinella palmiformis | reverse complement strand
ACTGTAGTCCTTTGTTACATCTCGTATAGACTATCTGATTATAAGATCAATCGTCTTCAGTGAATTTAGAATAGTGTAGCTCGCATAGTGACAAATACTATCATATCACCCCAATACTTCAAAACCTATATTGGCTACCTGTTAGCATATACATTTTACGATTTTATTAATAAAATTTAATTAATAACTTACAGATCTATTAATGATATGGTACCAGAAACCCTGTATGAACTGATGTCCAGGAGAAAGTCATCCCGACAAATCAGGTCATCCAGTCAGATATTATTGCAGGTGCCAGCGTTGCAACCCCCACTTCGTGGAATAGATTGCCGGCAGATATTAGAAATACTTCGTTTCTTGGTAAATTTAGATCTCTTCTAAAAACACAGCTGTTCAATGTCACTTTCACAGATAATTAATAATTATATTTTAAATCTCTTATGGGATTATTTTACAGACATATTATTTGGGGTATTACTTTTACAGCGGGTACTATTTGCACAGCGCCTTTGAATGGCTCTTGCTTGTAAGGGGCTTTATTAAATATACATTATTATTGTTATTATTAAATATGTAAATGTCGTTTATGCAAGTCCGTAGATCTAGTCTAGTTGGGATCAAACGCCAGAGACACGCCGGGGTTTGTCGAATAGGATATATAGGCTCACCATGTTTATAAACCTGATTTTAGCAGCCTCCTTTCCTTTTTGCCCCAACCGGAAGTTGGGACCGGTTTTCCATCAAATTGGCGTGCGTGCAGGTTCTAGTTTTCTTTCAGGTCTATGGTCTCTATTGTGAAGCGCCCCAATGACATAACTAGTGGCGTAGTTAGCTAAACAGTAATATTTAAATATGCTCATGTCATTAATAATAAACTGATTCACGGTTTAACAAATTTGGATTTAGAAGGAAAATAGAGGTCACTTATCTTTATATAAAATCGAGAAATACTTTATATAAACGCTAATTGAATGTTATCTCCGTTATCCCTGATGTTTAATCGGCCGAAATTAGTAAATACCTAAATGTGCGTAACAACTGCAATGGGAGGTATGTTTATGGCCTATCTGTATGATTGTTTACACAGTTTAAAGCTGCTAGTATTTAAAGAAATCAACAGTATAATGAATATTTGCGATTTTGTAATATGTGTGCTTTGTGACGAACATGATCAGAAGAATCATTAAATACAGATGAAGATTAATATAATTTATTATATATAATTCGTAAATCAATCCTGAGTAAATACCATGATTTATACAAACCTAACAGCTAATCCTCATACCTTTACTTTCACAACTGAATGTTCATTCAGGCGATTCTAAATATGTTGATTTAAAGCGCAATAAGGAATATGGATCGAATTAGATCTGATATCTGGCACATGCAATGTGTGCTTATGTTACCATAAACATATACATAAGTAAAATAAATTTACACATACAAATGCCTACCTACGGACATGTGTGCGTGTATACATGCGTGCATACATGCGTGCGAGTGTGTGTGTGTGTGTGCGCGCGTGTGTGTGTGTGTGTGTGTTGATATAAATGCAACACTATCTTTCGCTAAATTAACGGTTAAAAGTTAGAAAATAGGCGTGTTTTGTATGCAGTATATGTAGTGTAGGTCTAAAACATTGATTTATCATGTTAATGGTCTCAGCGGCATAGCTATGTTTAGCTGATTACACGTGATTTGGGAGAAATAAATACGTCATGTGACGTCATTTGTGAGTCGCGAGTTGTGATATATGGCACTTCTTTACAAAATGCGCATGCTTGGAAATTGCCGTATTTATTATTCAATAACGTACAACAAACTTGTCCCAGTCTTTAAAAAGTCAGCCTTTTCCCTGTGGCTTGTATTCATGTGACTCTTATTCCAGTACCTTTTTTACTTGGAACCGTATAACTTTGTTGTTGTGACTGAGGCATAACATTACTAATGTTAATTTTCCAATCACAGTATGATATATCAGTGTACATATGGGATGTGAAGGCGGAGTAATAGAGTGTTAGACTAAACTACTGGTGAATCTTTGTGGGAATCCTCCAACTGATACGTCTTGCTGATCATTTATGTATTTCATCATTACCTAGTTGTCAGTCATATTTATTATCAGTTGTCCAAGGAAGATATAGTTGATCTTTAAGATAGACAGTTCAAATATTGTAAAATTACATGTCTTCAGTTTTATTTAAAGTGTCAATTCTTTAGACAAGAAATATTCAGTTTGAACTAATAAATGATTAAAGGATATGATAGTACAGCTGATAATCTTCCATATAATAAAATTATGCAAATTATGAGTAAAGTATGGAATTTCTACCAGTTTTAGTACATTTCATAAGCTTCATTTTCAGATCGGGAGGTATGCCAGATTTGACCTCTGACGATCGTTTGGAGATGTGCCACTGCATTGGGCGACATTGAACTGCTGGCCATGCTGTCTGCAGGAGACATGATTGTCATCGAGGGAAAATACCATTGCAAATGTATCCGTGCATTATACATTAAAATTAGACCAGCCACTCAAAGACGAGGATGAGGACCGTTTGCATGGCATAGCCTTTGCTGAGCTGGTGGTATTCATGGATGACATGCATGGGGACAACGCTCCTGTATTTATTTAAACTCTCAGACATGGCTAACCTCTACAGGACGAGACTGAAGCAGCTGGGTGCCACGTTAACCAACAGGATACACACAACTAGACTGAAGGACAGACTTCTTTCTGCGCTTCCTGATCTAAGAGCCCATTTTCAGGGCCGAGACACACTTCTCTTGTTCGAGAAAGAAGGGCTATGATCATGACAGTGATGTCATGCACCTAGTAAGAACAGCACAGGTAGTCCGTAGATAAATGTTTGAGACCAAGTTTACCTTTGACGGTGCGTTCCAAGCTGATTCCCAGAAATATTGTGTGTCACCATCCCTCCTTGCTCTGGTGATCCTCTCCTTGATACTCGATGGGGCGAACATCAAGCACCAGGCTCAGTTAGCCAACACAAGCACCACAACTGCTGCTCTTACACTGACGTAGCTACACTAACGTGCAACAATGTTAAGCATGCATGCATGCAGCGTTGAGTTGACCTCAGTGCGCCACAGCTGCAAGAGAGAAACCCCATTCCTACTCTACTTGTCCCTCAAGATTTACGCTGTGACCAGGAGCAGAGGTCTGATTGACATACTGCACAGCCTAGGGATATGTGTCTGTGTGTATATATCATATGATAGATTACTACAGCTCACACCTAATATTGCCAATGGTGTCTGCTAGCGCTTCAACATGGAAGAAAATGTTTGCCCACCCAAGCTGTACCAGGGACTATTCATTGCTGGGGCTGTCGATAATATTGACCATAACCAACCAATATCATGAACATGGACAAAGGATCTGGTGGAGCTATTGGACTAACTGGCGCTGGATGGAAGCAGGGCCGGAAATAGCCAGGGTCACTACAGAGTTTTAAGAGCAGGCGATAGGAGGACATGGCTGTGCTCACGACATTGGACATCTTCACCATGACCAGAAACCTGGAGTAGAATTACCCTTTATGTAGGACTTCAGAGCATTTCTAGTGGTGTTTCAAGAGATGGGAAATCCCTTCCTGGAGAAAACACAATATCTACTGGTCCTTGACACGAGAGACATCATGTAAATCCTGGTGGCAGTCCCTTGGTAAGGAGCAATACACGAAATTTGTTGAAGAAAGACTGGAACTATGCACGAAGCCAGTTATAGACACACTGCCCAAGAACAAGTTGGGTGCTGCCTAGCTTTAGCTCACCATTTACATATTTGGGCATAGTTGTGGACTTCTTTATGGTATCAATACTAAAGAGGTGTAGTACCCCAACTCTAACAGTATCAAGTTCCTTTGTATGTCTTTTCATTACTGATTTCAATATTTTGTCTTTCTTGATCATCAGTTTCATTGCTGGTGGCCACAGTTATATGAACACCCATACCAGGTGAAAAAGGTTTTCATCAGTATGAACATCTGTGCATGGTGACTGTCAATTAATGGGCCTAGCATGATATGGATCTGGGGAGGTATTTCTATTGAAGTCAGAGAATAACCTTTCTTATTTCTTCACATACTCTGATAGCATTTGTTCAACATCAGCCCTTGTTAAATATGGCCCTTGTTTCATATACTTTGGAGGTGGTATATGATATGACGACATATACTGTAATGTGAGTTATTGACACTGCCAGCATCTGGGTGAAGGCAAACTCGTTTCCACATCTGTTTGAAGCATACGTTGACATCTGATGATAGCTGACGCTAAAAATCATATTAACTGGTTGTTACTGAAGATTTGTGGTGGTAGGATGAACAAAATTAATTTGTTCAGGCAAAATTACACAAAACAAATATCATGTGCCAATAACATAGTTCCAAACTAAAAAGACCCACTAGGTCAGCTTGTTTGTAGAAAGACATGAGATATGAATGTTCCTGTGATCATGTTAACTTAAAGGGGTGGAAATATTGTACACATCAAGCACGTTATTAATTATTAGGAATGTGCATTATTCACACAAGCCATTAATTAAAACACTTAACATATACAGTAAAACTCGGATATATCAAACGCGCTTAGAACGAAATACCTGCTTATTTCGAAGTATGTTGTTGGTCCCGCCAAACTCCCATTTTCTTCCATAGTAAATAACTTAATTTATTTCGAATTTTATATATCGAAAACTCGGCTATATCGAAGAATTTCGAATCCCCGTGGCATCATAATCATTGTAATTTACTACGCGTATATCGAAATGTCACAAGCCAATTAGAAAATGACTGATGGAAAGGAAACTTAAGCAGGATAAGCGAGTCAGAAAAGGTGAGATTTCAAATGGTGACGGAAAGAAACTATGCTATTTGATGGCTGAACATGTTGAGAGAGTGAATTCCAAAGGGTAGGCACAGTAACTGAAAAAGCACGAATAACTGCCAGTGCTAATTGTATTGTATTGTTGTAGT
>JAODUP010001963.1:0-20517 GCA_025642065.1 Paralvinella palmiformis | reverse complement strand
TTATTCGTACAAATATCATTCCATTTCTAGCCTACTTGATGTTGGTATGGGCTTCCTAGCATTCATGATATCTCTCTTCAAACAATCACGGAGTTGTACCTTTGACGTAGGTGGTATTAAGTTCAACATTTACCACTTCATGCTCATGTGGGAAAACGTCAGGTTTTTATACAGGATATCAAAACTAATTGTCATCATGGCTCTAGATCTAAGGGCAATATGAAGTGGAGTTCTATCTTCTTATGGTTTGAAGCGGCTCGATAGATTTATTCGATTTTGACCTTCAGATCTCCTGCATATGGGATATCTCTCGCGTATATTGCCATATCTATTTTTTTAAATTGCTAATAAAACATGCACACAGCTTAGTTTCGGATGTTCTCCATCGAGCAAATGTGTTGCTTGGCCCAGATGTTCTAGGATATAAATCGTGTCCTCGAAGGTTTTCCAAGTGGATTCCTTGATGTCTAGACTAATCTTGTCTGACACCTTGAGACAGCCACATCATGTACACCAACTATTACATAGTCTCTTAGTTCTATCATTCGCTTGATCATCGAATTTCATGTGCCTCTTTTGTTCCAGTAGGGCACCTGTTGCTAGTACTGACTGGCTGATATGTGTCACAACACGTCTGTCTGTAGCTGCTGCATATGCGATTGTTCCAAGCTAAATATATTCTGCTATTTCCTACTGGAAAGTGTATGTAAATCACGGGATCCGAGTGAGATTAGTCTTGCTCATATCACTTCACGATATTGGCGGCGTTATCCATAACCATAGCTACAACTGAAACTAGATCAAATCCTTCAAAAATAGCATTTAATGTAGACGCGAGATAGAGTCGTGTATGTCATCCAGTCATCATCCTAGTGACAATGGATACAACTTTCAGGCGCCAATCTTTGGTGTAGCGGTCTGTTACTGTGATTAGCTACAGTTGCATTTTGAGCGATACATGTGGTGCTACATCGCATATTTATTTATACATTTTGTGAAATTTGTTAAACGGAAAGTCACGAAGCTGGAAGAAGAAAAACTAACCTTGAAAATAAACAAACAGAAAATGTAATATTTGTTCAGATTTCAGAACATTTGTCATACAAGTTAACCGAGCCTTGATTATGTAAGAGGGGAATTGCCTAAACCAGACCGTGACCGATTAACCGTGTAACCGTAGAAATACTACATAAATACGTGCAAGACAAGACAAGTGTGTTGAACATAAAATAATACCGTGAAAATATATACAAATGACATAAAGTACCTTCCATGAATACAGAATATTTGTGTGTAGGTATATTTAATGAATTTGTTTCAGCTGTGTTTGTTTGAATATGTCAATTAATTTATGCATAAGCCTATGCATGCATAACTACATCTTCCACGTATAAACCGGTACATAAATAATACGTGTACACTCTTCCATTGCGGAAAATCGTGTTCTTTGTATGTATTCTATATACTTGACAAATATTGGGACGAAATTATAACAATGGCTAGAAAGAAACATCAACCAGAACGTTGAAGAAATACTACCATTTACTCAAATCTAGCAGCTAATCTTTATGCTTTAACCTTCCTCACTTCGTTAACCATTTACTAAATTTAGTATGCTTACTGTAGATATCTATGGCGGAAGCGAAGTAAATCTACCAACCCGAGTCTTGTCTAAGTCCTACAGACAAGTTAGCGGGATGTGAGACAGGCCTCTGATACACCCACATGTTCAACAGTTAAATTCTAACTACTACACATTTAACAACTCTTCAATTTGATCATGACATCTTTACGCTAATTAGAAAACGCAACCAACGTGAGAAGGTTAGCGAGTGAGTGTGTGGATCAGCGAATGAGAGTGAATAACATCATAGGTAAATGAATATGAGAACAGGTGAATTAGTGAGTGCATGGTTCTTTAGCCTGTTCAGCCTCGTTGATGTTAAAAAACGTATACATATGACAGAGGAACCACGTCCTAGAGTAATGAGGTTGAAATATCCTTCAGAGATGAAAAATACCAACCTTTCCTTATTCATGACTAGCATTTATGTGTATATAGAAAACACTAGTGAAACACAGTGTTTATAATGGTTTAAGCTTGCCCTATTCTATGATGTTTGGTTTAACGGAAATGGTGAGCGGCCAAATTAAATGTGACATTAATAGGAAACCGATACTCTGACCACACGCAGAAGCTGGCAAAATCGGCAGGTAACATCATTTAAAACAATATTTCCTACAACCGAATGAAAATATTTAGTGAACAAAACTAAGCTTGCTGATTATCATGCATAAACACATCATCTTATAAATGTGTTGTGTGACAATCACTGTTTACATTCGATATTTATACTAGGCAAATATGCTTAGCTCGATAGGATCAAATTTAAAGATAAGTAGGACAAATATTACTTATAAAGTTCGATAAAAAACAGCACAGCTTTTGAAGAATAGTGCTCTTATATAAAAGTGAACATACAAATATTTGTTTCAAGAATAATGTGGTGTAATACATTGGATAAACCCGGCTTGATTCAGATGTCTCAGGCAATACTTTATTATGTAATGGAGACAAATGGCGAATTATCTACATAACTGTACTTAATCATAATTTTGTTATATTGTCTTTGGCAGTTGTGACGAATTAATAATACTTTTTATTATGAAATAATTATATTATGTTTTTTTTACCATTTCTTTTTATATTTAGGGAATTCTCTAAGCAGCCTTTTCGCGACCGACTAATATTTACTTAGATAATAAGAGAGCATTGATTATGTCACTATGCATCAAGCCTATTGATGATGTATGTTGTTGTTATTTACGTATATATTTATACGTATATATTTATTATTTTAAGACAAACAATCATAGATCATTTTTTTATCATATATAAATTATATATTTACAATCCTAGATTTATTTGACTGATGCTGAGAAGTATTTAACATTGATGTAGTCCCGTAAAAGCAACGCGAAATATTACTCATATTTTATCACTTTTGTATGACCAGAATAACATATCATATCGTTAGAAAAGCCCCAAAAGGCTACTCTAATCTTTGATAGTGTGATTACTTCCGTTATAAATTTCACTTGATCGATAAATGGGTTCACTTTGAAAAAGAAAATAACACACCAAGACTATCTTAGTATAAATGACCAAGGAAGTGGTCATTGGTTTATTTATTATTTGTTTTGGTGCAATTTCCCAAGTTGACAAAAAAATATCTATTGTTATTACTGTGAATGCTACTTTTCTATGATTAATTGGGCTGCGCACTAGAAATAATGGTGTTGATATTTAGCTATGATAAGTGACAAGCTTAAAGTCATTATATATATATATATATATATATATATATATATATATATATATATATATATATATATATATATATATATATATATATAAGAGAGAGAGAGAGAGAGAGAGAGAGAGAGAGCGTATTTTAATTATTGGCACCATATTTTAAATTTGGCTTTCTTTCGCCAATTTTGACTTCAAAAATGTATAATTGATTTAACTCAAATTGTCACTAATTTAAATTGACGTGAGGATGCCATCATTTTGACTAACACACACACACACACACACACACACATATATACATACACATACACACACACACACACACACACACACACACACACACATATTTATATATATATATATATATATATATATATATATATATATATATAGGGTCAAATTAATTTTGTTTATTTTGTTAGAAATTATATTGTAAAATGACGGGAAATAAAGAAGAGAATAAAGGAGGTTGTACTTGGGGCGCCTCTGAGCTTGATTCTTTTCGAGGATATTGACGCAATAGAAGTTTAGTAATAATAATAATAATAATAATTATTATTATTATTATTACCAACAATCAACTCTAGGTTCGCGCCAATAACGTTACATGCCGATTACCACCAAAGTTGACGAATATCATCGCTGAGAAGAGGGAATTAATTCATTTCATTACGAGGTGAACAAAGAACAACATTCCAGGTACGTTAAACAAATATGATTGAGTAAGCGTTTTTGTAAATCAATTATTTGGTGAGCGATGTTCAACGGATATATAAATAAGAACATTTAACAGGGGAGACAACTAAATGATTTTTTACAATTTCTTTTCAGTTAATATAATAAAGTATAATGTATAATACAACGTGTAAATATTAAATACAGGCTATTCTCAAAACAGATTACACATTAATGCCTCTCTGTTATGGTAATATTAAATACGGTACAGAACACTAGGAGTACAACTCAGCGTCGGTGTTATTAATAGCAGAAACTATTATCCTTAATGACTTGCTATGTTAGACGGCAAAACTGAATGAGGTGAAAATGGAAACTACAGCAGTGATATAAAATTGTAAATAAGTTATTTTGTGTTAAATGGTTCGTTTATATTCTTTCTATTAAATAAATATAATATTTCATTAAAACAGGGTTTGCTGGATAAACAAGTTTATTTATTCCACTCACCTATGGGGTTTTCCTATTACCTTTCTCAAAGCAGCTGATCACTTTAGCACCATCATCAAGTATTCCTATACAATAATAATACATACAATTCCTGCTCTACATAAGTATACTGAGTGTTGAGACGTTATTAAATATATAGCTTTATTATGTGACATCTGATCTGTACAACCTACAGTTAATCTTTTAGTATAGTCAGTCACAATATTAACCTGAACGTAAAAGAGATAGTTATTCCATTTAATAGCTCCCCAGGCATTGGCTTAGGTTAGAATAATAACAATCGGAGAAGAATCATCAGGTGCAGAATACTAAAAACGAACGGGGAGTCATTACGTGTCAGTCTCTCAACAAATAGAGCAGATTTGATGATCAACTGTAATGCTGTTATCCTACGGTAGGCGAATTACAACAGTCAACCATAACTTGAGTTTTGCGCTCTGACTAGTAGCTACCCTGACTATCAGCGTTGTATTAGTCCAACCTATACAGAGTGGTGACCGATTCGTGACCAATGACGACATCTGCCGTGGTCCTAGAGCTGGGGTATAGATAATGAGAGTTGATACTAAGGCAATTGCACTAAAACGTACTGTCAAATAAAAGTTAGCCAGCTACAAGAGTTCAACTGGAATAACCATCGGCCAGGGTGTGAGTAATTTACAAGTTTTAGTATGTTCCGCTGAACGACTTTCGCAATGTCGCACGTTGCCTCTGAACACAATGAGGACATAAACATATACAAAACATAAACACAACCGACTGGCATCTGTACCAAATCTCTATACGGCTACATCAATTAGCTCATCTGACAGAGTTAATCCTGTCTTTGAATCAGATAGTTTGTGAAGAATAAATGCGAGCGATTTAAGAATCAAAATAATTTGTATTGTGAGTGACAATTACTGGAAAATATTATAAATATTCATGATAACACAATCGTAGTACAACGTTATATTTAAATGGTTTAATATCATACGACAAAGAAGAACACTCGAAGATTATGTTAAAGTATCAAATATCAGAACGGTATTAACTCATATAACCATAACATAGTTTGTTCAGTGTCCATGGCGACAATTAATGTTTGTTAACCAAAAAACAATATGCCGCTATTCGAGGTATAAAGAAAAATCCAAATGCAGGAATACAAATTTAGGGAAAACTATTTGTTCATTTAATACATTTTGATTTAAATTAATTGGGAATGATTAAAAGCCAAATTGGCAAATATATTTCAATAATTATACTAATCAGTTAACGTACAATATGATTATTTATGCGCAATCCATACATCTTACATACATTATGCCTAAGTTATTAAGTCGTATTATTTATATGGTAAAATATATATTTTTTTAAAATATATATATATATATATTAATATTATATAATAATAATTATATATATATATAATATATTATTATTTTACGTTAAAAATTTAATAATTTTAAATATTTATATATTAATATATATTGTGTTGTTTGTTGGGTTGTGGTATGTTTTTTTTTTTTTTTTTGTGTATGTATGTATGTATGTATTTATGTATGTATGTATATAAGTTGATTAGCTACATTTATTACAATGAGTTTTCAATGGTTTGGTTGATTCTTTTATAAACTTTGATGGTAGTCATACCAGAGGGAAGAATCCCACACACGTTGGAATGAGATACATTTAAACCCAATATCTGGAGATTGCAACCTAATGTTCTATCCAAGGCGCTAACAGTGCGCATCTAATTACCACAATACCACAATATAAACTAAGGGGGCTGGTTGTCTGACACGGCATGAACATAGTAGCTGTATCGATTGTAAAAAAAATAATTTTGCATATTAAAAAAATTGTTTGATAACCATTGCCTTTTTATTTAAATTGAAAACAATAATAGGCTATATTGTATTATATTAAAAGATGCACATTTCGATCACGTCACTACATAACTCTGTCCGGCAGAAATGATCAAGTAGAAAAAAACCTTTTGGTAAGAGAAAGGTTTATTCCAGAACCTTTATAAACCACTTTATATCCCCATTAATGCCAAGTTTAATTATCCTGATGTTACATATGTCTTAATGATAAGTACGCAACTATTAAAAATATAAATCAAGATATTTACTAACCAAAAAGTACCGAAATATATATTCTGATTCAGCACTAGCCCATCTTTGCATTTAGCTATTAGCATTCTTCTTCTTATTTTTATTATAATGCCAACCTTATAAAGCGCTCTTTTCGTACTCAAACGCCTGTTCAAAAGCGCTGTACATAAACGTATGGAGAAAAAACATGTATATAAGATATAACAAATATAATACGCTTATTTCATAACAATATATGTTTAAAGCTAAATTGGCTAAAAAAGGGAAAACATTTAATTAAAAATCAAAATGGCTGGAGTACAACCTCACTATGAAGTATTTCTATGGTATGTATATCCTAATAATTTCTGTTAATTTTATTTATTTTTTAAATAATTTCCTGGTTGATCAAATTAAATCGTTCGAAGCCAAAACATCGGATCGGAAAGAAGATTTATCTTTGAATTAGTAGAAACACTTTAATATTCACAAAACATGATCTTCACCTGGTGAGGTGCTCAATGTTCAAATTTAATTGCCTAACTTTTAAATAGCGATACATTTTTCTAGTCCAGAATAATAATCAAATGTTCATAAAATTCCATATAGTTCATTCCAAAATATTTAAAAACTAAAAACCACCGATATGGTTTTATCTATTTGAGCTCTTACTGTGGACTATAGCACTCTACTTACTGGATGGTATTTTCACTTATTAGATTACCTATTTAATAATATACATTATTATATTCTAAGTGGAGAGAAAATATTAGTGGGTTATTTGTCCTCAATATGCTATTATTTGGAAGAAACACAAATATAAAACAAAATTTCCTATACTTACCAATTTCAGAATTGTCAAACCATAAATTGTCATGAACGTAAAACCTTCCCATTGTTATTTCACTATTAACGAACCTGAACATTAATAATTACCGAATATATCGTTTATTTGGCTTTAAGTTACAATTAATATGTAATATAAAGGGCTATGTGGTGTCCTTTTTTGAAAGAATGGAACCTGATAATCTTCCTCCTATTAGTTCTAACATCAGCTGTATGATGTGTGTGTGTGTTGTGTGTGTGTGTGTGTGTGTTGTTGTTTTGTTGTGGTTATAGGATAATTATGTATTATCTATTATTATATTCAGAATTCAATTCCAATTTGTCAATTCCAATTCCACTCAATTCCATTTGGTAAATTCAAATTCCACATCAAATTAATCAATTCAAATTCAATCCCAATTCAATTTTTTTTAATTTAAATGTTTTGTAGGAAACTTCATTTCCTATTCCAAATTGTGTTTATGTGGTATGAATGTATTTTTCTTATTCTAATTGGTATATTATTCAAGAGGCAAGAGCTCAATAAAAGTTAAGAATATCGTTAGAAATAATATCGAGCTATATAAAATACATCTCAAGTACGAACAACAATTATACCTCCTCTCCGCACATACATATATACACACACGCACGCATAGATACCCCTAAAACATATACTTATTAGAATGCTTTATTTAGGCTATACCAGCTATATTTGGATTTTATTTATAGTCCTTTAAGGGTATGTGATCTCCAGATCACAATTTGACATTTAATAGGACTGACGTAGACTTCATCCAATAGACATATGCCACTAAACTAAGTAACGTTGAGCGTTAAAACAAATCATTAAACTTAATTTATAGTTTAATTTTAAAATAATTTATTGAATCCATAATATCCCATGCTAAAAATATTCCCTACAAGTTAACATAAATAACTAATCAATCCGCTCAATCATTAGGTTATATCCTGATAATTATTGTGTTAAATCCTTTGGAAAGACACAGTTGTTCAGGTGAAATAATAATATAATTCTACGTGTAACTATCTTGAGTGTATGAACGTGTAGTAGGTATCTGCACAATCGGAATAAATCATAGCCATCTAGAGATGGTTCGGATATGTCTTTATTTATCTGCGTATACTCTAGAAGATGCTTGAATTTAACGCTAAAGACATCGCCTTTGAATTAATCGCATATCAGTGCCCATTCTTTCTAACACGAAGTTGCCATTACTCTCGCCTACACACTGTTTAAAGCAGGGTAAACATTCACCTACATATATTATGTTAAACGAGCTACAGTTTAAATTGTCTATTATTCCATGTGTTTTATTGATAACTGTACTTGTAATATTGTGACAAGAACACAATATCTCGCATGATCTACATCTGCTAATCCCACATGGTTTTGAACCCCACTGACTATTTGTAGGATTAGTCGGATTAATACAACGTTGTTGTATTTGTAGTTTGAAAGGAAACTTCAGGATTCCTTGAAATGTATGTTTAGTGTGAAAGGACTCCTTATGCAAGAGTTGATGTGTCTTTGTCGGTTTGAAGAAGACCTTTGTTAATAACCCGTTATTATTTTCTGGATGTTTAAATATGGTTTAATCCAAGAAATCAATTTTCTGCTTATTTAATCTAGCTTTAAATCTAATCGGTGGTTCGTGATAATGTAACCTATCCAAAACTCCATAAAAGCCTTTCCTCCGTTGGGCTACATCATAAATATAAAGCTGGTTTGATCTCAGTTACTAATATACCTGAATATTTCATGTACTATACTTATTACCTAATTATGCATATTAACTGTAACATAACTATAGCGTGTGAATATATGCATCTATGTATGTATGCATATATGTATGTACGCATGTGTGCATGCGTATTTCAATTCGAACCGTAACATGGAACTTCCATGCGCAGAACTATTCCAATTATGCTACATGAATACCATAAATAGTTTAACATACCAGTGAATCTACGGCGGTTGTATTTGTGCAACCAGCAAATAATGGCTTTGACATGAACATTGTTGATGGAAAATGACACAACGTTTCCTCTCCTCGGAACATTTATCGTTGCTTTATCCTAGAAATAAATCTTTAGTCGGACACCATTTCGTGATCTAAGCGTTAATGATGACACCCGAGTAACAATGGGATGCTGAGGCGAGATGAAAAAGCTGTTCGTTGATTCAGAGTCCGCAGTTTATCCAAACAGGTGAGGACCTTATTTAGTTCCCAAGCGTTGAGAGACGTGCGAAAAGATCCGTTCTGATAGGAAAATAAACGAGTCTACAGATATACATTTTGCATATAGATTGGGATAAATTCGGCCTTTTTGAAATGGTTCACTTGATCTACATGTTTTTTACCTGATCGAAGAAAGAAATAATTGAAACAAAATTAGCGAAGAAGAATTACCTATTTCAGGTCCAGTTACTACTGCTTAACCGAATAGCTTTCTAACTAAAGCCAAACAAATTATTAATATCACGAGATTATGCGTGGCAGATGCTTGTGTATTTTTTATGTTTGTACGGTATATTTGTATGTGTTAATTAATATATGTATACTATTGTAGGTGCACGTTTATATACTTGTCAATAGTTACTAGTGAAAAAGTATTATATTAGCACACACCCGTACCAATAACAATACTATAAAACTTCAATTAATTCTTACAAACGATCAGATGATAGTGACAAATCGCTATGACTTTTGGTTAGTTCGGAATTCAAAATAGTTGTAATTGAAACAAGAGAAAATCAAATGTTTGACATATTTTGACTTTCAGGACAAGTAAATAATTGGTCAAGCGCTATAAGCTTTCATTATGACGTGTGACTTAGTCTGATGGCATTTAATACCCGTCGGCCATCTTAGAATTAGAAATAGCTGCCAATATTGCCAGATTTGGTACTATAGTCAGTCATAACTACATAATAACCCATTTCATTATGTGGCATTTAACAAATTGGCATATTTTGAAATAGAGACCTTTATTCAAAGTTAAAATACGATGTTACTCCATCAAATCATCCAATAAAATAAAAGGCTAAATGATAGAAGGAAAACGCAGCATATCTAGAAGTATAACGACAAGAAATAATACGATGATTATCGCAAATGAAGCGAGTTATTGTGACAACCTACTCTACTAAACAATAATTGTCAATAAAAATCTTCCTTATAAATATAGTCTAGTTAATCAGTCCACATGATACACACAACCTGTTGTGATAGTTGGACAAGTGTTAACTCATCTTCAGTATTATCATCGACACAGATATCCACACATTTACTAATTAATAACAGTAATGCTTCTAAATGATAAAATACTGCAATTGTCTTTCACAAACTGTTATTGCTCATCACGGGTTAATAATGAACTCATTATAACCGGTTCAGTATATGTAATCTATATATTCACATCTAAATCAATCCACATTCATATCACATATCTATGGCAATATATCAACTTCTCACATATTTAGCAGTTAACGATAAATGACAAATAAACTGTAATATTCAAAAAAACATCAAATAAAGACAGTCCATTGCTAACGAACAGATAATATATTGCAAAGTTCATTGCATTAAATATATTTTCAAATCATAGAACACACCAGCAATAAATGTTCAATAGTCATCACTCTCCTCCCTGACGCTATGTTTTCATCAGAAGCAATATCATTTTGATCAGTTTCTCGAGCGGATAAGGCGATATCGTCATCATGATACATGGATAAACCATGGCACGTATGTATGTGTGTCTACGGGTGTGAATGATTGGAGGCTTGTTTCCACTTACGTGTAAGTGCAATGATGTGCGGAGGAGAGCTGTATTTTTGTTTGTACTTGAAGCATGTACCGGATACTTGGATGATCTTAATTGTAGAAAATTAATGGTGAAAATGTATGTTAGTTGCTAACAATCAAACAGACCGGTAGACGAATAGAAATTCAGAGCATATGACAACATTGTAGTTAAATATAAAACTCTGTTATGAAATATAAATCAAACTTAGAAACTGCTACTGTTTCAATGTAATAGCCAGCCTATGACTGAAATGTGTTCGTTTATCTAAATATATAATCTTATAATCATGGAGAGCTGCAATAATAACTGCGAATCGATAATGAAATCTAATAATAATATCATAGATCTTGATGGATAATTGATCTATTTTCCCGAGATCCTATTGTCGTTCAAAAATCAAACTTTTAGATCTACATCGCAACGAAACACGTATTTTCTGTGATTTGCATTCATTTATTGTAATGTATACAATGCTTGAAGGAAGGAAAGAATTTGTGGATTTCGTCGCGGATTGATTTTCTGAGATTATCTGTCTGTTTTCCATTGGTTACTTATTATTATTATTATTATCATCACTATTTTAATGAAGTGTTTTAATGATTGTTTATGGGATGACCGGTTACCTACAAAATGAGTCAGTTAATGCATTTTTAATTTGGAGCACATGATCTAATTTGTCGGCTTGACAATGACTAACTAGTCACATATTTTTACAAGAGAAGAACACACAATGCTACCTAACAGGTGTTTATTATTGATACAGGTGTGTTGATCTTTAACAATTAATTACACATCTCTTACTATATTGAAATAATATCCTAAAATTAAAATGTGGCTATGATAACAATATTATCTTTACCTTATTAAGTAAAAGTTCTAAATGTATACCACCTTTAAATTATAGCATTAATCCTTTTAAATACGTTTGGTTATATTTTAACAAAGTACTAAAATATTAATGAGGTTATCACCCAGAGCAGCCTAATGCTGTCTTAGGAATATCCTCTTTTAAGTCGATTTACAAAAGAAGTCCTTATTTCAGGGTTGTATCTTTTTCTTTCTTCTCAACAGATTAATGGATATCAGATTTATGTGAGATATCTGATATTAAATCAGTTGGCTTCAAGGAATTTAGAATCTGGAGGTCGTAATTAAAAAGGTTCGAAAACTCCAATTTAAAAAAAAAACATTGGCTATCGCTGAGACGGAGTATTCAATTCAAATATTTACTCATAACTTATAAATCAATCAATGTCCTTTTTGCCGGAATATATGTACGAACTTACTACCGTCAAGAATTCATGTCAAATCTCAGATTTTCTAGTATGCTACAGTTGACAACATTGTCTTAGATCAAATTACAACTCTCTGGTAAGTATAGCGGCCCTCAGTTTGTGAAACAGGTTGCCGTGGTAAATGGTGAGATAGCATGACGTGGTTGAAATTTACGTGACCTCACCAGATTTGTATAACCGACTTGATCAAACAGGGGCCCTTTTGTGGTCAACTAATGTCTGGGCAAAATACGGCTGTCATACGACCACATAGTTAGTCCAAAATACTTCTTCTTGTGCATTGTGTGCCGTCCGATGGTAATGCCTAATGCCTAACTGATGACATCACTTTATGGGAAAACATACGACACAGGGATGCTTTGTGACCAAATCAAGAGTCTTTGTATATTGATGACAAATGCGTGTTGTTTATGACTGTCTACTAGTAATGCCACTGAAGTGGTAAAATGATCTCATCGTGATCATCAAGTGCATTGTCGTATAGGCAACAAATAATGACAACGTTCACCAATTGGCGGCAGCACCTTGACTACATTTTGTTGACGTTGTATCAGTGAAACAAGCCGCGTTAGTAAGCTATACGGGTGTCACCTTTGACTCACCTGATACAACATAGCCAGTGTATTTTTGACTATTAAATGTTAACTGTTCTACATTTAGTTTCAATCATTTAGGCTTAAATTAGCTGAACATAATATATTGCCCCAAACACGTTTACTCTGTGAAACATATTATAACACAGTATTTGTTCGTAGGAACTTACAATGCTCTCAGGCTTACAGGTAGACATGATGTTTGAAAATAAGTTTCTAATTGTACATTTCGCTAATGTTACTTCGTGCAGACTCGCTTGTAATACTGTAAATACCACGCATCAAAGGAAATATTAATTGTCCTAAACTTAATGTAAAGAGGAAATGTCTTGGCTTAGTACCATAATAACGGTTATAAAACGAGATAAATGAGATAGAGTTTCAGCTCAGGTCAAGTGTGACGTGTTATTTAGTTACTGATAGTCAATTATTCCATGAGATTAGCCATTAAACCATACCACCCATCATTATTCACAGAACATATGATCCATAGACCACTTTGACTGCCTAAAGCAGTTTGATAAAGATAGCAATATGCCTTCTCAATGTATCCCTAGTCCTTTTGACATCTGCAATGAAAAGGTCTTCAAACTCAGCTCCTATCAGAAGATTGTTACGGTTCAAAGGTTGTTTCTCCATTTGACCTGTTCTTGTTCGAGGGCCCTTTACTCAACAAAACACCAAACAACAAACTTCACATTTCACAAAACAACCACTCCCAAAGTCCACGTACTTGTCACTCGAACATGTAGAGGTTATTGAATTAGGCATAATGATATCATGTAATTAGTCCATCATCTAACATAGACCTATTTGTGAATTTAAGAAGGACAGCATATATGCCGTATTAATTATCCCTCCTCACCGTATCAATTTACATAGCATACCAGAGGAGATTATATTCACTAACGAAATCAGCTTTCCTAATTTTGTTTTATGCAATAGCTATATTTACTTCCCATATTGTCAAGGAGACAAACAGTGAAGCAAAATAAGCAAGTTCAGAACGTCGCTGATTTAGAATTTAACATTTATTACACATTTTGTTCACCATCTACCTAATTACACCTCGAAACCTTTACCAAACTATTTGTTTATGATTGACATCTAGTAACAAATTACCTGTTGCATGACAGATAATAACAATACCACCTGATACTGGATACTGACAGTATGGACCATCTAGAAGTATATATATATATATATATATATATATATATATATATATATATATATATATATATATATATATATATATATACGTTATGTCTAATAGTTTATTATTTATATTTCACAAGATGTTGTTATCTGCACTGATACATATGAGCTTACATAGATCAAACTTAATAGCATTCCTGAATGTCTATGTCGTTCGAATTCCAAAATAAACAAAACAATCCAAACTTATGTATTGACTAATAAACAATGTCAAAATAACTAAAAACAACTTGTATGTGTTTATGTATATATACAGCTACAACAAACAAATATGATTGTTGGCCAAACATCGAGTATACTACAAATTAACAGGTCATCGATTGTCACTGAGATTTGATTTTAGATTGTTGATGGCATTAACTAATTTATCTTTGTAGAATGTTAACTACATCGACCCACATGTCTATACTTAATAGTATAATAATAATTACTATTGTTATTAATGCAAGTAGTAGTAGTAGTAGTAGTAGTAATAGTTGCAGTGGCAGTAGTAGTAGTAATAGTAGTAGTAATAGTTGCAGTGGCAATAGTAGTAGTAGTAGTAGTAGTAGTAATAGTTGCAGAGGCAATAGTAGTAGTAGTAGTAGTAATAGTTGCAGAGGCAATAGTAGTAGTAGTAGTAATAGTTGCAGTGACAATAGTAGTAGTAATAGTAGTAGTAATAGTTGCAGTGGCAGTAGTAGTAGTAGTAGTAGTAGTAGTAATAGTTGCAGTGGCAATAGTAGTAGTAAGAGGAAGAGGAGGAGGAGGGGGGAGGAGGAAGAGTAGGAGGATTAGGAGTAGTAGTAGTGATGGTGGTGGTTGAATTAATTTACTTTATTAGTATTCGTTCTATGTGAGAATAGTTAGGTGTGATCCAAACAATACGCAAAGTGATTAGTTGTAAAACTGAATAGGACACCCGATAATTGAACAGTGTTTGCATGATTTTATCTCTCCAGGAAATACTTAAATTCTGCTAAACACCTTTCACGTGAGTGACAGATCCACTAGAAACTTCACACAATTTTTCAGATACACTTTTGGGCGTTTTTTTTTTTGGAGGAAGAAGTTCATATATGGAAGAAGTGTTATTTTTATATTGGCAGCAGTCTGTACCGAACATATATTAAAAACCAGCAAGAAAACATTATATATCAATGGCTTGTTATTATTGGTCATGTTGACTGTATTACAGATTATCAGAAGTAATTGATGGGATGAGTTTAATTTATATAAGATGTTTTCCTTTGCTATGCTGAAGGCCTCAACACTTCGCAGTCGAAAGCTAAGCTACAGAATTTATTTATTATCGAATAAAATATGGACTATAATACCTATCTGCTGAATTAATTCGGGTAGAAATATTTCTAAAATATTCAAACAAACTCTAAATCGGCTTATTTACGTAATGTATTACAGTTTTGTGCTTTTAACTGTACTTTCAATCACTGAAGTATTTTAGTTTCATAATTCACAAGTGAACGTTCGAATAATCGCTTTAGGTGGTTCTCATAACATATTACTAAATAATTACAATTTAAATCTTATATCGAAGGCTTAATTAGAGTTAATTAAATCAACCGTTTAATTAAGCTGGCCACAGCATAAAGGAAAATATTTTAGCTTCCGGGTAAAACAATTGGTGACAAATATATCAATTATAAAAAATCATCAGGTACAAAACACTTTAGACGAACATCTATTAAGTGCTAGTTTACCAGTTGTAATGGCATTATCGCGTCATGGCATCAAGTTGTAAGTTAAGTGCTAATGCCGTAACTTGTAGCCATCGAAACGAAGGGCTAGTTAATGCCCAATACATTTACTGTACCTTTGGGCCACAAATTACCAGGTAACAGACTAAAGGGGTTACATTAATGAATCTTGTCCAAGCTGATCTCGCTCTGATACGTGACGACTGGCGACGATTGTCACCATCTAGACATCGGGAAGAGGCACTTGGATATTTATCCAGAAACTCAGAGTCAATTAATGGGTCAGCAAAGAGGGAAACGTCAAAGTGATTAGTCATTGTTTATTAAAGAAAAGTTAATTCAGACTAATTTCAGTTTTCCGCTGGGAATATTCGACGTTGCGGCATGCTTCCTCCAGTCAAAACGTAAACATGCACGAAGATAAAACAGACTAGTATATACATTAAGTATACCGCTAATGTTGTTTATGAATCAGAAACGTAATGAATGGAAAGAGATGGGCTACTTGTAGATGGTTGTAAATTGGTCATTATAATTAACTGTCAGTAATTTGGACATTCCATTTATAGCCGAATGTTTCACTTTAGTAGTCGTTTTTTTCCCCCGTACATGTCTATCACGTTAGATAGCAGTTATTATATTAATAAACATTTTGGTAGTTGTGGCTAATTAATATATTAAACGAACTGGATCTAACGTATGATTATTACTTTCAACATTATATTAGATTATCTGATAAACATTTAGTAACATTAGTTTTCTTTTATGAAAATAATTATGCTTAGTTTTATTGTAGTCATAGATAAACAACGGTAACATTTTTTTTCGCGTCCTGGTAGCGCATCATTAAAATGTCATTTTAATAAGTAGATATCGGTGTAAATCATAGTTCCGCCATTGGCAACACACTTTACGGCATTGCCATGCTCACCGAAGATAATTACTTGGAAAACCTTCCTATCTCTGAATACAAATATCGCGTTGTTCCACATAATAAATAATTCCTCTTTCCTGCTGCAGTTTACACATTATCATGTGAAGAAAGAGTGTTGATGTTTTGGGGGATTGTTTACCTTTCACTGGCAAATATATTTCGTAGTGGTAAAGTACGCTTTACCTGTAACATATTTGTCGTTAGTAGTTAGCTACTCGCGAATAAGAGAGCTGCATATTAGATATTCAGTAAGTGTTATAAATCTAATTTGTTTATCAGAATGAATACTTTATTAACTTACTTCTACCCATGTTATTATGTTAGTATAAAATGTAATTGAATTATAAACTATTATTAATTGGATATATATATATATATATATATATATATATATATATATATATATACCTCTGAATAAGATTAAGAATTAGCAGATGACAACAAACTTGCCTTTTCGTTTTCAACACGAAATTCAGTATCTTTGTGTGAAACGAGAACAAAATGACAATATTACCATATATTATGTAACTTTGTAGTAAACGATGGAGAAGTAAATTGTTATTAACATACAAAACATAAACAATTTGATATAGATTTCTTTAATGTTGCATTTTTAATAATAATTTAACTGGTCCAATTATAAGTGTCTGATATCAATTCAAAAACTATATACCTTGCTAATGTTGGGAAGACTAAACGTTTTCTATTGTATATGTATATGTTTTGGGAACGTGGCTGCATAGTGATAGCAACACTTTCTCAGATACAAAGGTTCTAATACACTATTGGAAAGGTAAATAGTAAAGGGCTGTTTGTTTTGTTGTTTTGTTGTTTGGGGAGAATCCCCATGCTGTCGCTTATTCCGCACAGCCTCTATGTCGGAGTGGTTGAGAAACCTCCTCCCACACCACTCACAGGGGAGCAATACGGAAAGATGGAGCCGAAATACCATGAGGGCGGTCACTGCCAGGGTGTTTTACGTCCCCAGGGGGTTATTAACGTCCCCCTTTATTTTAAATAATTCAGTGTAGACGACAGAGCCATTTAACGTGGTCATCCACCCACGATGTTGTGAGCCGAGAAATTAATCTCTGGAAAAGTTTCGACCTCTTGCGGGTTCGAACCTGTCACCGTTATCACCAAGTGCGGGTGCTTAATAAAAGGGCTGCTAGATGGCATAACACATTATAACACTTGTGCGCTAAGATTGTGCGTTCGTAAAAATAAGAATATATTCTGTAATATCGAAGACCATACTAGTCTCATCAAATAAGGCTAGACACGTATATGCCGAATTGTAAGAGAACGAAATGCTTCAACTAACCTAGATAGAATTTGTTTTTTGAGAGGTAATGAATAAGCACTACTATTCGCGGTACTCGCATGACTTTTAACGGGGGAAATAATGGGATCTAATCACGGCTGTGTTTTGTTTTAAATTACGTCTGAAAATGACGGCATAGAAACGGTTAATTACACATTAAAGAATAACATTAGATTATAATGTAATTTGTATCAATTATATAGCATTATGCAATTTCTAATTGTAGATAATGGGCTCCTATAATGGTATAGCTACTTTCATAAACTAACCCAAACAAAGTTCTTAATCTATCTCTATTACCATTGAAAAAGAAATAATCTTACCTTCTCATTGTCGAAATAATAAAGACAGAAGCTGCATCCTAATATTAGCAGAGACAATAGTTTATCTAAGGATGAAACGTTCTAGAATATGCTGTAAATTACAACCCGTCAATATAAAATAGCATGCAATCAAGAACACAGCATGTCATTATTAGAATGAGAAGAAAACAAACTTCTTGTGTATAATTAGCCTAAGAACCATTCCGGTGTTACGTATATAAAATGTCGGGATGCGTTTTATTCAAGCGATATTTATTTTATATTGGAATAGGATTGAAAGCAGCTAAAGATTAGCATATATCATGATAAATTTCACTTTGCTTGGCCTAATGCATAGTTTAAAAAAGTTTCCTGATTATCTGGGGATTGGCATGTTCTTATCTAATAATACAGCATATTAAGAGATGGAAATTGAAAACCTTTCCCAATTTGCATTTCTAATCTATCCTATTATAATAAGCAGTGCAATAATTCTAAGTTGGCTTTGAAGCATAATACTGATTTTTAATCTTTGAAACAGTAATGGCTTCCGCCTTAGTACATAAAATTGGTGAGACATCTACAGTAATTGATCACGCAACATTATGTAAATCTTGTTGCATCTTTATATACACTAAAACTCTGAAATATGTTTGTCAAATATAGCCATAAAAACCTTATATATCCTCTGGTAAGGTATCCCTATGACAAAAACGTTGTATTCTAAGTCTTTTGGTGTCATATCATATAACAATATGGTAAATTATTCATATTTTGTTTTAACACTATAAAAACTGAATATTTAAATGTTCTCTCTCATTGTTTATGCTCGTGATAATATTGGAATAATGCTAGTAGCTGATTGTTGACGTAGCAGACATGTTTAAGAGAAATAAGGCCTTTCTGAGGAGATAAGTATCATACTATTAGCATGCTAAGAGGTGTATCATGTGTTAAATCCATTAATACACCACACACATGCACACACGCACACACACCCAGAGACAGACACACAAAACACACACACACACACACACACACATATATATATATATATATATATATATATATATATAATAACCGCACACATGTACACACACACAAACATACGCATACATATACACACACGCTAACGGACTCACATGCACATATGCACACACACACAAATACATATACATACACGCTTGTATATATATATATATATATATATATATATATATATATATATATATATATATATATATATATATATATATTAACTGTGAGATATGTTTGCCTATCAAAACTGCAAATTCAACAACAAACACATTTGAATTCACCCCATTCATCGTGTGTAGATGATACACCACAAAAACACAAGGAAGTAGCTCCAGCTGTTATAATACTTTCCGTGCACTCAAATAACTTTGCTCTTCACAGACAATGTTCTATTAAATAATAAACCCACTCCCACACCTTTTCTTCAGGTGTTTGCAACATTTTTCTATTAGAATGCCAACAGTGCAATACCTATGTTAGCATATTTAACCTAGCAACTGTGACAAAACAATTCCCATATAAACCGTTTCCAAGCCTAGACAACTAAATCCAATTTCTAAGTAGCTATACAGAGACCTTTAAGGCCAGAATATGAATTTGCGGAGAAAACAAGAAGATAAATTAAAAGAAAAAGCTTTATGCTATTTTACAAATGATGATCTTGCCATGGACAATGTAGAATACCTGGTCAACATTATTTATTCTCCGTTGTTAAAAACGTTATGCCGTTTATTAAGACTTAAAAACCCAAAATGTTTCACAGCCCTTCTACGTCTCTGCCATTTAGTCTGCTCTTCAAAGCTCATACACATCTACAAGTGATTCGACAAACCATCGTCGACTTTCACCAGCTGTTCAAATACCTGACATGAGAC
>JAODUP010002092.1:0-14927 GCA_025642065.1 Paralvinella palmiformis | reverse complement strand
CGAGAGGAATCGTTTTTTTAATTTTTATAAGATGAAAAAATGCATATGAAATGTTAAAAACAATCTAGAACAAGTACATTGTACAAAGTTTCCTTATTATTTAAATCACAAATGAACAAAAATTATTCAATGATGATTATTTAGGTCAAATTTCGCCGTTTTAAGCAAAAGCAACATTTTTGGTTATTTTGATCAGTCAAAGCTTGAATCAAATATCTCTCAGTAGTTTCTGGTATCCCATAAAATCCAATGCGTCATAAAATTAAAATAGTTTGTTACATTCCTAATTAATAATTATTTCTAGTGGTTGCACTCTTATGTAGAATGAGTAGGCTGGTTGTTAATGTTTCTTGTATTTATGGTTTTGTTGTTCGGGGAGAATCCTGGCTGTCGCTTAGTCAGCACAGCCTCTATGTTGGAGTGGTTGTATTTATGATTTCTTCTGAATGAGTTGATGATATGAGAAGAATTAAAATGGTGTGCCCCTGTGTAATAGATCAGTGCATCAAATACAACTGGGAGCATTAAGTACATTGAATGAATATCAGATATAGAACTAAGTTTGAAATGCAACATTCTATGACATCAGAAGCCAAATGTGTTATATTAGTAAAATAAAGTCTTCAACTTTGCCATGTAGGAGTAATATCGAAATTTGGGTTGTAGAAGAAAATGATTGGGGGAGTTTATTAAAATCTTTCTTATAGTTATATAACGCCTAGCTTAGAAGTAATCAGTAATTAAATGTCCTATGTGCTAGTCCGCTTGAAATAAGACGCTTTGGGAAATAACTTTAGAGAAGCAAACACCTGTGTTGCTGTCTTTGTCAAATGACACAAAGTCTACGTTGATCCCGCCTTTCACCCATAATAACTTTTTATAATTGTTTTATGCATCATGTTAACATGGCAAAATAATCTTCAATGCATGGACTAATCGAAATATTCCGATATTTATAGCATGCTTGCAATAAACGGTAGTCAATAAGTGTGAAGCAGTCGTGGCCGAGTGGTTAAGGCGATAGACTTGAAATCTATTGGGCTCTGCCCGCGCAGGTTCGAATCCTGCGCTGCGTTGTTATTTTGGATAAAATTAAACTTATTTCGGAAGAAGGGGAAAATAAAATCTAAAAATACACTAATTCTTGTATAAACGACATAAGATTATTTACATCACAAATGGACAAAGAATTAACCCTATATTAATTATTTCAGTTTTATGTCCAAATGCGACCACAGACGAGATTAATCAAAAGAACCAGTATTGGGTGTTTGAGCGAAAATATCTAGATATTATGAAGATGCGGAAGTAAATTGATATTTATTGGAATAGATTGGGAATCATTCATGGCTGAATGTTTATGACCACGTGTGAATTTAATTGTAGGTGCAGGTTCAAATCCAGCCGAGAGGAATCGTTATTTTTAGTTAAGATTTAATTTTTATAAGATGAAAAAATGCATATGAAATGTTAAAAACAATCTAGAACAAGTACATTGTACAAAGTTTCCTTATTATTTAAATCACAAATGAACAAAGAAGTTATTCAATGATGATTATTTAGGTCAAATTTCGCCGTTTTAAGCAAAAGCAACATTTTTGGTTATTTTGATCAGTCAAAGCTTGAATCAAATATCTCTCAGTAGTTTCTGGTATCCCATAAAATCCAATGCGTCATAAAATTAAAATAGTTTGTTACATTCCTAATTAATAATGTATATTCTAGTGGTTGCACTCTTAGTGTAGAATGAGTAGGCTGGTTGTTAAAATGTTTCTTGTATTTATGGTTTTGTTGTTCGGGGAGAATCCCTAGGCTGTCGCTTAATCAGCACAGCCTCTATGTTGGAGTGGTTGTATTTATGATTTCTTCTGAATGAGTTGATGATATGAGAAGAATTGAAAATGGTGTGCCCCGTCTAATAAGATCAGTGCATCAAATACAACTGGGAGCATTAAGTACATTGAATGAATATCAGATATAGAACTAAGTTTGAAATGCAACATTCTATGACATCAGAAGCCAAATGTGTTATATTAGTAAAATAAAGTCTTCAACTTTGCCATGTAGGAGTAATATCGAAATTTGGGTTGTAGAAGAAAATGATTGGGGGAGTTTATTAAAATCTTTCTTATAGTTATATAACGCCTAGCTTAGAAGTAATCAGTAATTAAATGTCCTATGTGCTAAGTTGAAATAAGACGCTTTGGGAAATAACTTTAGAGAAGCAAACACCTGTGTTGCTGTCTTTGTCAAATGACACAAAGTCTACGTTGAGCCCGCCTTTCACCCATAATAACTTTTTATAATTGTTTTATGCATCATGTTAACATGGCAAAATAATCTTCAATGCATGGACTAATCGAAATATTCCGATATTTATAGCATGCTTGCAATAAACGGTAGTCAATAAGTGTGAAGCAGTCGTGGCCGAGTGGTTAAGGCGATAGACTTGAAATCTATTGGGCTCTGCCCGCGCAGGTTCGAATCCTGCCGACTGCGTTGTTATTTTTGGATAAAATTAAACTTATTTCGGAAGAAGGGGAAAATAAAATCTAAAAATACACTAATTCTTGTATAAACGACATAAGATTATTTACATCACAAATGGACAAAGAATTAACCCTATATTAATTATTTCAGTTTTATGTCCAAATGCACCACAGAGAATAATCAAAAGAACCAGTATTGGGTGTTAGAGAAAATATCTAGATATTATGAAGATGCGGAAGTAAATTGATATTTATTGGAAGTGTACTAGATTGGGAATCATTCATGGCTGAATGTTTATGACCACGTGTGAATTTAATTGTAGGTGCAGGTTCAAATCCAGCCGAGAGGAATCGTTATTTTTAGTTAAGATTTAATTTTTATAAGATGAAAAATGCATATAAATGTTAAAAACAATCTAGAACAAGTACATTGTACAAAGTTTCCTTATTATTTAAATCACAAATGAACAAAGAAGTTATTCAATGATGATTATTTAGGCAAATTTCGCCGTTTTAAGCAAAAGCAACATTTTTTGGTTATTTTGATCAGTCAAAGCTTGAATCAAATATCTCTCAGTAGTTTCTGGTATCCCATAAAATCCAATGCGTCATAAAATTAAAATAGTTTGTTACATTCCTAATTAATAATGTATCTTCTAGTGGTTGCACTCTTAGTGTAGAATGAGTAGGCTGGTTGTTAAAATGTTTCTTGTATTTATGGTTTTGTTGTTCGGGGAGAATCCTGGCTGTCGCTTAGTCAGCACAGCCTCTATGTTGGAGTGGTTGTATTTATGATTTCTTCTGAATGAGTTGATGATATGAGAAGAATTGAAAAATGGTGTGCCCCTTAATAAGATCAGTGCATCAAATACAACTGGGAGCATTAAGTACATTGAATGAATATCAGATATAGAACTAAGTTTGAAATGCAACATTCTATGACATCAGAAACCAAATGTGTTATATTAGTAAAATAAAGTCTTCAACTTTGCCATGTAGGAGTAATATCGAAAAATTTAGGGTTGTAGAAGAAAATGATTGGGGGAGTTTATTAAAATCTTTCTTATAGTTATATAACGCCTAGCTTAGAAGTAATCAGTAATTAAATGTCCTATGTGCTAAGTCCGGTTGAAATAAGACGCTTTGGGAAATAACTTTAGAGAAGCAAACACCTGTGTTGCTGTCTTTGTCAAATGACACAAAGTCTACGTTGAGCCCGCCTTTCACCCATAATAACTTTTTATAATTGTTTTATGCATCATGTTAACATGGCAAAATAATCTTCAATGCATGGACTAATCGAAATATTCCGATATTTATAGCATGCTTGCAATAAACGGTAGTCAATAAGTGTGAAGCAGTCGTGGCCGAGTGGTTAAGGCGATAGACTTGAAATCTATTGGGCTCTGCCCGCGCAGGTTCGAATCCTGGTTGTATTTTTGGATAAAATTAAACTTATTTCGGAAGAAGGGGAAAATAAAATCTAAAAATACACTAATTCTTGTATAAACGACATAAGATTATTTACATCACAAATGGACAAAGAATTAACCCTATATTAATTATTTCAGTTTTATGTCCAAATGCGACCACAGACGAGATTAATCAAAAGAACCAGTATTGGGTGTTTGAGCGAAAATATCTAGATATTATGAAGATGCGGAAGTAAATTGATATTTATTGGAAGTGTACTAGATTGGGAATCATTCATGGCTGAATGTTTATGACCACGTGTCAGAATTTAATTGTAGGTGCAGGTTCAAATCCAGCCGAGAGGAATCGTTATTTTTAGTTAAGATTTAATTTTTATAAGATGAAAAATGCATATGAAATGTTAAAAACAATCTAGAACAAGTACATTGTACAAAGTTTCTTATTATTTAAATCACAAATGAACAAAGAAGTTATTCAATGATGATTATTTAGGTCAAATTTCGCCGTTTTAAGCAAAAGCAACATTTTTTGGTTATTTTGATCAGTCAAAGCTTGAATCAAATATCTCTCAGTAGTTTCTGGTATCCCATAAAATCCAATGCGTCATAAAATTAAAATAGTTTGTTACATTCCTAATTAATAATGTATCTTCTAGTGGTTGCACTCTTAGTGTAGAATGAGTAGGCTGGTTGTTAAAATGTTTCTTGTATTTATGGTTTTGTTGTTCGGGGAGAATCCCAGGCTGTCGCTTAATCAGCACAGCCTCTATGTTGGAGTGGTTGTATTTATGATTTCTTGAATGAGTTGATGATATGAGAAGAATTGAAAAATGGTGTGCCCTGTCTAATAAGATCAGTGCATCAAATACAACTGGGAGCATTAAGTACATTGAATGAATATCAGATATAGAACTAAGTTTGAAATGCAACATTCTATGACATCAGAAGCCAAATGTGTTATATTAGTAAAATAAAGTCTTCAACTTTGCCATGTAGGAGTAATATCGAAAATTTGGGTTGTAGAAGAAAATGATTGGGGGAGTTTATTAAAATCTTTCTTATAGTTATATAACGCCTAGCTTAGAAGTAATCAGTAATTAAATGTCCTATGTGCTAAGTCCGCTTGAAATAAGACGCTTTGGGAAATAACTTTAGAGAAGCAAACACCTGTGTTGCTGTCTTTGTCAAATGACACAAAGTCTACGTTGAGCCCGCCTTTCACCCATAATAACTTTTTATAATTGTTTTATGCATCATGTTAACATGGCAAAATAATCTTCAAGCATGGACTAATCGAAATATTCCGATATTTATAGCATGCTTGCAATAAACGGTAGTCAATAAGTGTGAAGCAGTCGTGGCCGAGTGGTTAAGGCGATAGACTTGAAATCTATTGGGCTCTGCCCGCGCAGGTTCGAATCCTGCCGTGCGTTGTTATTTTTGGATAAAATTAAACTTATTTCGGAAGAAGGGGAAAATAAAATCTAAAAATACACTAATTCTTGTATAAACGACATAAGATTATTTACATCACAAATGGACAAAGAATTAACCCTATATTAATTATTTCAGTTTTATGTCCAAATGCGACCACAGACGAGATTAATCAAAAGAACCAGTATTGGGTGTTTAGGAAATATCTAGATATTATGAAGATGCGGAAGTAAATTGATATTTATTGGAAGTGTACTAGATTGGGAATCATTCATGGCTGAATGTTTATGACCACGTTAGAATTTAATTGTAGGTGCAGGTTCAAATCCAGCCGAGAGGAATCGTTATTTTTAGTTAAGATTTAATTTTTATAAGATGAAAAAATGCATATAAATGTTAAAACAATCTAGAACAAGTACATTGTACAAAGTTTCCTTATTATTTAAATCACAAATGAACAAAGAAGTTATTCAATGATGATTATTTAGGTCAAATTTCGCCGTTTTAAGCAAAAGCAACATTTTTTGGTTATTTTGATCAGTCAAAGCTTGAATCAAATATCTCTCAGTAGTTTCTGGTATCCCATAAAATCCAATGCGTCATAAAATTAAAATAGTTTGTTACATTCCTAATTAATAATGTATCTTCTAGTGGTTATTTAGTGTAGAAATAGCTGTGTAAATGTTTCGATTTATGGTTTGTTGTTCGGAAATCCCAGGCTGTGCTTAATCAACAGCCTCATTTGAGTGTTGAATGTTTTATGATTGATATAAGAATTAAAATTTTTATTCGGATAAATACAAGAGCATTAAGTACATAATGTATGTTCTAAGTTTTCAAATTCTATGAAATCAGAAAAATGTTTAATAATTATAAAAAAAAGTTTAATTGAAATAAATTTAATATCGAAAAATTTAGGGTTGTAGAAGAAAATGATTGGGGGAGTTTATTAAAATCTTTCTTATAGTTATATAACATAAAGTGTAATCGTTAAATGCCTTTGTCTAACCCTTGTTGCGCTTTGAAATACAAAACACACCCGTTTCTATCTTTTTATAATTGTTTTAGCCTTTAACCAAAATAACTTATTATAATGAAAATTCCATTAACATGGCAAAAACTTAATGTGACATCGTGCCATGTAAGCATCTTGAAATATGGTCTCGGATCGTTGCCGAGGTTATTGATAAATTAAATTATTTCGGAGAAGGATAAATCTAAAAATCTATTTTGATAAAAATAAATTATTTCAAAAGGAAAAATTAACCCTATTTATTATTCAGTTTTTTCCAAATGGACAAAGAATTAACAAAAAATATTTGTTAGAAAATATCAGAATTATAAAGAAGTATTGTTTTAGGAATATAATTGGATATTATGGTGAATTTTATACATGAATTTAATTGGGTCATTCATGCCAGAGAACGTATTTTATTAATTTAATTTTATAAGAGAAAATGATTATGTTAAAAATTAAAGATGTAAAATCCATATAAATAAAAAACAATTATCAATAATTTACAAATTTCCCTTTTACAAAAGCAAATTTTTTGGTTATTTAAGTCAAAGCTAACAAAATCCCATTTTTGGTATCCATAATCCAAGCTTAATAATATTTGTATTCCTATTAATAATATCCATGGTCATTATTAAAATAGTTTGTTAAATTTTTTGTATTTATGGTTTTGTGAGAACCAGGCTGTGTTAAAACTCTTGTTGATGGTTGTTTTAGATTCTTCTAATGAGTTTGTTGGAGATTAAATGTTCTTTAATAGTAGTGATAAAAAATGGACTTGTCTTGAATAAATCAGTGAATAATAAATGAACATTATACATCAAGAAATGATATAGAAATAAGTTTCAACTTTGCATGAGAGAAATGAATTATTGTAAAAAATATTGGGAGTTATAAAATTTAGTTTAAACAGTTGAGAGTATTAAATTCTTTCTATCGTTAATAAAGCTGAATAATAGAAAACCTTGTGCTGCTTGAAATGACAAATTACTTGACCCCCTTCTATCTTTTATATTTAGCCTTTCAGCAAAATAACTTATTATAATGAATATCCATATTTAACATGCGAATAAACGTATCAATAATTGAAATTCCGATGTTAAGGCGATAACTTGAATATGTTGGCAGTCGTCGCCGCTGGTTAGATAATTAATATTCGGAAGGTAAATCTAAAATCTATTTTGATAAAATAAATTATTTCAAAAGGAAAAATTAACCCTATTTAATTATTTATTATCCAAATGGACAAAGAATTAATAAAAAATATTTGTTTAGAAATACAGAATATAATCGAAGAAATTGTTTTGAGGAAATTGGGATATTATGAAGATAAGTTGAATTTATTGAGGTAGGTTAAATCACCAGGGAATGTTATTTTTAGTTAAGATTTAATTTTATAAGTAAATCAAAAATGTTAATTAGAAAATTTAGTTTTTATTATAAATCAAAATGAAAAATATCAAGTATATTTACAAATTTCCCTTTTAACAAAAGCAAATTTTGTATTTTTAGTCAAAGCTTAACAAAACCATGTTTTGGTATCCATAATCCAAGCTATAAAATATAGTTTGTTATTCCATAATATCCATGGTCATTATTAAATAGTGGCTTTTTAAAATGTTTCTTTTTTGGTTTTTTGTGGAGAATCCTGGCTGTGTTAAAGCTCTTGTTGATGGTTGTTTTAGATCTCTGGTTGTTATAGAAGATTGAATGGTTGTTTATGATTCTCAAATAAATGGAGATTAAAATTGTGATTCAATATGAACAGTGAATCAAATTCATGACATAAACAATTGTATATAGTAAAATAAGTTTCAACTTCATGAGATAAACAATGGGTTTAAGAAAATAAGTTTAAAATTTTCTTAAGTTATATAACTAGTTAGAAGAATAGAATTAAATCTTTCTATCGTTAAATAAGCGCTGGAAATAATAGAAAAACCTGTGCTGTCTTTGAAATGACACAAATACTTGACGCTTCACTATACTTTTTATGTTTTATGACGTTACAGCAAAATAACTTATTATTGAATTCATATTAACATGGCAAAAACTTCAATAAGGAAATCGTGCGATGTTAAGCATCTTGATTAGTCTCGCAGTCGTGCCGTGTTATTGGATAATTAAATTATTTCGGAGAAGGTAAATCTAAAATCTATTTTGATAAAAATAAATTATTTCAAAAAGGAAAAAATTAACCTAATTAATTTTTCAGTTTTATCCAAATGGACAAAGAATTAACAAAAAATATTTGTTAGAATATCAGAATATAATCGAAAAATTATTTTTTGAGGATAATTGGATATTATGGCGAAGTAATGAATTTATTGAGGTAGGTTAAATCACCAGGGAATGTTATTTTTATTAAGATTAATTATGAGAAAATGCAAAAATGTTAAATTAGAAAAATTAAGATATAAATACAAATGAAAAATTATAAATATTTACAAATTTCCTTTTACAAAAGCAAATTTTGGTTATTTAGTCAAGCTTAACAAAACCCATTTTTGGTATCCATAATCCAAGCTATAAAATTAAATAGTTTGTATTCCATAAAATCCATGGTCATTATTAAAATAGTTTGTTAATTTTTTGTATTTATGGTTGTTTCTTATGTAGTTAATGTGTTGTCTTTTGTTGTTGTTGGGGGTCGTTTAGAGTATGTTGATTATTGTTCTTATGAGTAATGTGTTTTTTATTTGTTGGTCGGTCAAGCTTGTTATGGTTTTTTAGATTTTTCTATGATATGTGGAATATGTTCCTAATGATGTATAAATCAATATAAATAAGAATAAAAATTGATATAAAAAGTATAATATGAATATTAATTGACAAATAGATAAATGAGTTTTTATAATAGCCTACATATTTATTATTATGAAATACTTAATATGATATTCATAATTAATAAAAAATGGTGTGGTAAAATGTGCGCGCGAATTTTTGATATAGAAAAGTTAAATAATTTATATAAAAATTTAATTATTATATAAAAAAATACATTTTGTATTAAATAAAATGATATTAAAATTATAGGATTGACATAATATAATTTTAAGATATTTAGAAATAAAATTAAATTAATAATAATTCTATTTTAAAAAAAATATGAATTAAATTGCTTAAAAGATTTTTTTTATATTCTATTTTAATATCATTAAAAAAAAATTTATTTTATTATATATATATGTGTTAATTTTTTTGTTTTTTGAAGTGTATGTTTTGTGGTTTATTCTTTAATTTGATTTGAGATTAAAAATGTGTTTAAAGAATTCAAAAATGGGTTGGTAATATAATAAATAAAAGATTAAAAA
The DNA here is from genome assembly GCA_025642065.1 of Paralvinella palmiformis. Lineage (NCBI taxonomy): Eukaryota > Metazoa > Annelida > Polychaeta > Terebellida > Alvinellidae > Paralvinella > Paralvinella palmiformis. The sequence continues at coordinate 5,242 of JAODUP010002092.1, read as the reverse complement.
AAAACTTTCCTTGGCTGGATTTGAACCTCACCTACAATTAAATTTACACGGGGTCATAAAATTTAAAGCAGGGAAATAAAATTTCCCAATCATACATCTTCCAATAAATATCAATTTAACTTCCGATTTCATAATTTTGAATTATTTTCCCCCGCCAAACCCCAATCTTGGTTTTTTTTGGAAAAAAATTCTATTTGGGAAGGAAATAAAAAAAAAAATAAAAATTTTTAAAAAGGGAAAAAATTTTTTCCCCAAAAAGGGGAAAAAATTAAAATAATTTTATTTCGTTTTTTTCCAAAGGAAAGGATTTTTAAAAAATTTATTTTTTCCGAAAAATTTAATTTTAAAAATCCAAAAATTTAAAAGGAAGTGGCGGGAGGGGGAACCTGGCGGAGACCCCAAATAGATTTAATTATGCTTCATCGCCACGATGCTTAATTATTATATTTATTGAAGATGAAAATATCGGAAATTTCATTAGCCAGCATTGAAATATTTTATTTAACAATGATAAAAATTTAAAAGTTATTTGGTAAACGGTAACAGACTTGTGTCATTTGACAAAACGCAAACAGTGTTTCTTTCAAATTTTCCAAGCTCTATTTAAGGTACACTAAATTTAATTATTTCTATTACTTTAAAATAGGCTTTATTAAATCAATTTGGTTTGTGTCAAGAATGTTGCATTTCAAACTTAGTTATTTGATATTCATTCAATGATATGTCCAGTTGATTTGTGCCTGTCTTATTACATAAGGGCAACCATTTTTCAATTCTTTCATATCATCAAACTATTGAAAGAAAATAAATCAACCATCCAAATAGGGTTGTCGTGCCCGACACCATAAATACAAGAAACATTTTAACAACCAGCCTACTCATTCTACACTAAGAGTGCAACCACTAGAAGATATATTATTAATTAGGAATGTAACAAACTATTTTAATTTTATGACGCATTGGATTTTATGGGATACCAGAAACTACTGAGAGATATTTGATTCAAGCTTTGACTGATCAAAATAACCAAAAAATGTTGCTTTTGCTTAAAACGGCGAAATTTGACCTAAATAATCATCATTGAATAACTTCTTTGTTCATTTGTGATTTAAATAATAAGGAAACTTTGTACAATGTACTTGTTCTAGATTGTTTTTAACATTTCATATGCATTTTTTCATCTTATAAAAATTAAATCTTAACTAAAAATAACGATTCCTCTCGGCTGGATTTGAACCTGCACCTACAATTAAATTCTAACACGTGGTCATAAACATTCAGCCATGAATGATTCCCAATCTTCTTTTAATATCTAGAATATTTTCGCTCAAACACCCAATACTGGTTCTTTTGATTAATCTCGTCTGTGGTTGCATTTGGACATAAAACTGAAATAATTAATATAGGGTTAATTCTTTGTCCATTTGTGATGTAAATAATCTTATGTCGTTTATACAAGAATTAGTGTATTTTTAGATTTTATTTTCCCCTTCTTCCGAAATAAGTTTAATTTTATCCAAAAATAACAACGCAGCCGGCAGGATTCGAACCTGCGCGGGCAGAGCCCAATAATTTCAAGTCTATCGCCTTAACCACTCGGCCACGACTGCTTCACACTTATTGACTACCGTTTATTGCAAGCATGCTTTGACTATCGGAATATTTCGATTAGTCCATCCTTGAAGATTATTTTGCCATGTTAACATGATGCATAAAACAATTATAAAAAGTTATTATGGGTGAAAGGCGGGCTCAACGTAGACTTTGTGTCATTTGACAAAGACAGCAACACAGGTGTTTGCTTCTCTAAAGTTATTTCCCAAAGCGTCTTATTTCAAGCGGACTAGCACATAGGACATTTAATTACTGATTACTTCTAAGCTAGGCGTTATATAACTATAAGAAAGTTTTTAATAAACTCCCCCAATCATTTTCTTCTACAACCCACTTTTTCGATATTACTCCTACATGGCAAAGTTGAAGACTTTATTTTACTAATATAACACATTTGGCTTCTGATGTCATAGAATGTTGCATTTCAAACTTAGTTCTATATCTGATATTCATTCAATGTACTTAATGCTCCCAGTTGTATTTGATGCACTGATCTTATTAGACAGGGGCACACCATTTTTCAATTCTTCTCATATCATCAACTCATTCAGAAGAAATCATAAATACAACCCACCCCAAAAAGGGCTGTGCTGATAAGCGACAGCCGGGGTTTCCCCCCCCTTCCTTTTAAAAAATCTACCCCTAAGAGTGCAACCACTAGAAGATACATTATTAATTAGGAATGTAACAAACTATTTTAATTTTATGACGCATTGGATTTTATGGGATACCAGAAACTACTGAGAGATATTTGATTCAAGCTTTGACTGATCAAAATAACCAAAAAATGTTGCTTTTGCTTAAAACGGCGAAATTTGACCTAAATAATCATCATTGAATAACTTCTTTGTTCATTTGTGATTTAAATAATAAGGAAACTTTGTACAATGTACTTGTTCTAGATTGTTTTTAACATTTCATATGTTTTTTTCATCTTATAAAAATTAAATCTTAACTAAAAATAACGATTCCTCTCGGCTGGATTTGAACCTGCACCTACAATTAAATTCTACACGTGGTCATAAACATTCAGCCATGAATGATTCCCAATCTATTACACTTCCAATAAATATCAATTTACTTCCGCATCTTCATAATATCTAGAATATTTTCCTCAAACACCCAATACTGGTTTTTTGATTTTTCTTGTGGTTTGGACATAAAACTGAAATAATTAATATAGGGTTAATTCTTTGTCCATTTGTGATGTAAATAATCTTATGTCGTTTATACAAGAATTAGTGTATTTTTAGATTTTATTTTCCCCTTCTTCCGAAATAAGTTTAATTTTATCCAAAAAAACAACGCAGTCGGCAGGATTCGAACCTGCGCGGGCAGAGCCCAATAGATTTCAAGTCTATCGCCTTAACCACTCGGCCACGACTGCTTCACACTTATTGACCACCGTTTATTGCAAGCATGCTATAAATATCGGAATATTTCGATTAGTCCATCCTTGAAGATTATTTTGCCATGTTAACATGATGCATAAAACAATTATAAAAAGTTATTATGGGTGAAAGGCGGGCTCAACGTAGACTTTGTGTCATTTGACAAAGACAGCAACACAGGTGTTTGCTTCTCTAAAGTTATTTCCCAAAGCGTCTTATTTCAAGCGGACTTAGCACATAGGACATTTAATTACTATTACTTCTAAGCTAGGCGTTATATAACTATAAGAAAGATTTTAATAAACTCCCCCAATCATTTTCTTCTACAACCCTAAATTTTTCGATATTACTCCTACATGGCAAAGTTGAAGACTTTATTTTACTAATATAACACATTTGGCTTCTGATGTCATAGAATGTTGCATTTCAAACTTAGTTCTATATCTGATATTCATTCAATGTACTTAATGCTCCAGTTGTATTTGATGCACTGATCTTATTAGACGGGGCACACCATTTTTCAATTCTTCTCATATCATCAACTCATTCAGAAGAAATCATAAATACAACCACTCCAACATAGAGGCTGTGCTGATTAAGCGACAGCCTAGGGATTCTAACAACAAAACCATAAAACAAGAAACATTTTAACAACCAGCCTACTCATTCTACACTAAGAGTGCAACCACTAGAATATACATTATTAATTAGGAATGTAACAAACTATTTTAATTTTATGACGCATTGGATTTTATGGGATACCAGAAACTACTGAGAGATATTTGATTCAAGCTTTGACTGATCAAAATAACCAAAACAATGTTGCTTTTGCTTAAAACGGCGAAATTTGACCTAAATAATCATCATTGAATAAATTTTTTGTTCATTTGTGATTTAAATAATAAGGAAACTTTGTACAATGTACTTGTTCTAGATTGTTTTTAACATTTTATATGCATTTTTTCATCTTATAAAAATTAAATCTTAACTAAAAATAACGATTCCTCTCGGCTGGATTTGAACCTGCACCTACAATTAAATTCAACGTGGTCATAAACATTCAGCCATGAATGATTCCCAATCTAGTACACTTCCAATAAATATCAATTTACTTCCGCATCTTCATAATATCTAGAATATTTTCGCTAAACACCCAATACTGGTTCTTTTGATTAATCTCGTCTGTGGTCGCATTTGGACATAAAACTGAAATAATTAATATAGGGTTAATTCTTTGTCCATTTGTGATGTAAATAATCTTATGTCGTTTATACAAGAATTAGTGTATTTTTAGATTTTATTTTCCCCTTCTTCCGAAATAAGTTTAATTTTTAAAAAAAAAGGCCCCTTAATCGCCCCCTTTTAAGCCCCCCACTCGGCCACGACTGCTTCACACTTATTGACTACCGTTTATTGCAAGCATGCTATAAATATCGGAATATTTCGATTAGTCCATGCATTGAAGATTATTTTGCCATGTTAACATGATGCATAAAACAATTATAAAAAGTTATTATGGGTGAAAGGCGGGATCAACGTAGACTTTGTGTCATTTGACAAAGACAGCAACACAGGTGTTTGCTTCTCTAAAGTTATTTCCCAAAGCGTCTTATTTCAAGCGGACTTAGCACATAGGACATTTAATTACTCATTACTTCTAAGCTAGGCGTTATATAACTATAAGAAAGATTTTAATAAACTCCCCCAATCATTTTCTTCTACAACCCAAATTTTTCGATATTACTCCTACATGGCAAAGTTGAAGACTTTATTTTACTAATATAACACATTTGGCTTCTGATGTCATAGAATGTTGCATTTCAAACTTAGTTCTATATCTGATATTCATTCAATGTACTTAATGCTCCCAGTTGTATTTGATGCACTGATCTTATTAGACAGGGGCACACCATTTTTCAATTCTTCTCATATCATCAACTCATTCAGAAGAAATCATAAATACAACCCCCCCTCCTAAAGCGACAGCCGGGATTCTCCCCGAACAACAAAACCATAAATACAAGAAACATTTTAACAACCAGCCTACTCATTCTACACTAAGAGTGCAACCACTAGAAGATACATTATTAATTAGGAATGTAACAAACTATTTTAATTTTATGACGCATTGGATTTTATGGGATACCAGAAACTACTGAGAGATATTTGATTCAAGCTTTGACTGATCAAAATAACCAAACAATGTTGCTTTTGCTTAAAACGGCGAAATTTGACCT
>JAODUP010001966.1:0-17529 GCA_025642065.1 Paralvinella palmiformis | reverse complement strand
TGCCCAAAAGCTTGAACATTGGTCTAGTGTATTCGCTTTTGAGAAAAAGGGGCAGAATCCATGATCAATCGCAACATTTGGGGAAAAAAATTCAAAGAAAAAATTGTTGGTATTTTTTTAGATAAATTCAATGCAAAAGAAAGATAAAGGCTGAAAGGGAATGATTGTAAACATAAAAATTACTAGACTGGAGGATATTGGAGTATTTCCAAATCAGTCAGATAGATGAAAAATTAAAATTTTAGAAATTGGAAGGATATATGGGAGTTATACGAGGTGACCCATAAATTAGAACTGGTTTATATCCGGCCGAGTTCCATGTAAAAAAGGGATAGGGGTTCTGAGAGAGGAATCATTTTGGGGCCAAAATTTTATACGTAAGAGACGGGAAAGACCCGCGGCATTGATCAAGAAAATTTTCAAGATGTTTTCCCAATTCCAAGAATTGAAAAAGTTGTCGATGTTCTGGGTGGAGTCTATTTCCCTCTGTAGTTGATCTGAAAAAGATTTTGAAATTTTACAAGATGTTTTGAAATGGGAAACTGCTCTCGAAATAGGGGTTTTATTTCTATGAAAAAAGGGGGAAATTGGTTGATATTTTCTGAAGTAGTGGAGCTGATGGATATAGGTTTTGTAAAAATAAAAGGCTAACCGTTAGTTATTTTACCAAAACAGGGGTTAAAGATAAGGTCCTAAAAACCCCCGACAGTTTAAAAAACCCGGGCTTATTTCAAATGAGAAAAAGGAATAGAGTGGTTGGGACTCCAACGGAGAACAAGGGGGTAGGGGGCACCAAAAGTAATGGACACTAACGAAGGTGCTGTTTGAAAGAGCGGGCAAATTTCTTGTTCAAATTAAGAACCCATGAAGCACACCACCTATTTAAATGGGAGCAGGCACAAAGTATCAGAAATGCTTCGTGGGGTCATCGGGTTTAGTTGAAACTGTCCTTTGCCGAAGAATGATATGGCCCAAATTAAAGAACCAAAAAAAGGGGGTTAATGGGTTTTGTCGGCCAGGGTGGGGTTAGGTCGAATTGCGTTTAAAAGCGATTGGGGCATGTCCGGAACATCCATATTGGAGATAAAATTTCTTTTCTGGGTAGGGGGCACAATTTTTCACAATGAGGAAAATTCTACAAGAAAATTTGATGTAAAAAAGAACTCGTTGACATTCCCAAGAATAGCCCAAAATTGAGGTTTCCCTTTTTCGGATTTTAGGGGGTGCAAAAAATTTTCGGAAGCATTCTGTGTAATATGGTTCTTATTGTGGGCATCCGGTTAATATGTGGCAGCCAGGGAAAATGGCAGTTCCTGGGGTGATTCTCCAAAATTACGAGATAAAAACAGATTTGGGTAATGGGATTCGGAAACCCAGCGAGGGAGGTCAAAGTTTGGGTTGGGGGAACTAGATACAGTGGTAATGCCCAAAAGCTTGAACATTGGTCTAGTGTATTCGCTTTTGAGAAAAAGGGGCAGAATCCATGATCAATCGCAACATTTGGGGATAAGAACATTCACACGAGACCAAAGACATTGTTGGTATATTTTTAGATAACATTCAATGCTGTAAAAGAAAGCATAAAGGCTGAAACTGGACATGATTGTACAACATAATATTACTAGACTGGATGGATATTGGAGTAGGTTTCGCTGAAGATCATCGTCAGATGCGATCGAACTAATTGACGGATACAGCGGTGCCTTTAGCAAATTGGAGGATATATGGGATGTTATACAGAGGTGACCCATCAAATTAGAACTGAAGATTATATCCCAGGTCGAGTTCCATGTAAAAAAGTGGATAGAAAAGGGTTTGGGGGGTTCTGAAGGGGAAAGGAAAATGTACAAAAATGCATTATTTTCCCAATGCCAAAACTTGTCAAGATGCATTTCCAATTCCAAGAATTGAAGAAGTTGTCGATGTTCTAGGTGGAGTCTAGTTCCTCTGTAGCTTAGATCTGAAGAAGATATTTGAAATCTTGATCAAGATGTTTTGTAATGGGTAAACTGCATCTCAAGTACATAGTGCGTTTTATTTCTATGAACAGCTACAGGGCGATAATATGGTTGATATATTTCTGAAGCTAGTGGAGCTGATGGATATAGTTTGTCAGTTTGATGCAAAATAGAAGGCTAACCGTTAGTTGACTTTGAAGTACCAAACAGGCTGATGCGGTTAAAGATAAGGTCCTACAGAGAGACCCGACAGCTTAATGTGGATAAACCCGAGTTGTCTTATTTCGAGATGAGAGATAAGGCAATAGAGTGGTTGGGACTACCAACGGAGAACAAGAGCAGGTCAGCAGTGGCACCTAAAGTAATGGACACTAACAGATAGGTGCTAGCATTGGTGAAAGAGCAGGGCAAATTTGGCTTGTTCTAATTCAAGAACCCATGAAGCACACTCATTCCTATTGTAAATGTAGGAGCATGGCACAAAGTATCAGAACATGCTATCGCTGCGGATCATCAGAGCATTTAGTTAGAAACTGTCCTTTGCCGAAGAATGATACTGGCAACAATCTAGACAATGTGTAATCGGCAAAACATTGAGTTGCTAATAACAAGAAGAGTTTTCTGGGTCGCCTACTGTACGAGCCAGGTAGTAGGCGTTGAGGAATCGACGAGTGGCTCGCTGTTTAATAAGCTGATTGGGGCATGTCCGGAATCATCCATATTGGTAGATAAAATTCGCGTACGATGTTTCTGGATAGTGGAGCACAATTATTCACAATGAGGGAAACATTCTACAAGAAACATTTGATGTCAAAAGGAGAACTCGTTGACATCTCACACATGCTACGAGTGATTTGTACCCAAGCAGTTGAGGTTCCATTTCTCGGTTATTTTGAGGTGGATGCAAAAATATTATCGGAAGCAGTTCTGTGTAATATGGTTCTTCATTGTGCGTCATCCGGTTAATACTCCAGTGGCAGCCAGGAAGATGGCAGTTCCTGGGGTGATTGGCTCCAATATATTCAGCGAGATAAAAACAGATTTGGCTAATGTGGATGATACTGATTTGCAGACATGATACGGTATGTCCAGCGAGTGGAGGTCAACTGTATTAAGGTGTGGTGGGAGAACTAGATACAGTGGTAATGCCCAAAAGCTTGAACATTGGTCTAGTGTATATCGCTTTTGAGAAAAAGGGGCAGAATCCATGATCAATCGCAACATTTGGAGGGTAAGAACATTCACACGAGACCAAAGACATTGTTGGTATATTTTTAGATAACATTCAATGCTGTAAAAGAAAGCATAAAGGCTGAAACTGGACATGATTGTACAACATAATGATTACTAGACTGGATGGATATTGGAGTAGGTTTCGCTGAAGATCATCGTCAGATGCAGATCGAACTAATTGACGGATACAGCGGTGCCTTTAGCAAATTGGATGGATATATGGGATGTTATACAGAGGTGACCCATCAAATTAGAACTGAAGATTATATCCCAGGTCGAGTTCCATGTAAGAAAGTGGATAGAAAAGGGTGTTCTGAGAGAGTGTACCAGTGCATATGCTGGGCCAACAGTGATTATACGTAAGATGACGGGGAAAGATCCGCATGTGCATTGACTCAATGCCAAAACTTGTCAAGATGCATTTCCAATTCCAAGAATTGAAGAAGTTGTCGATGTTCTAGGTGGAGTCTAGTTCCTCTGTAGCTTAGATCTGAAGAAGATATTTGAAATCTTGATCAAGATGTTTTGTAATGGGTAAACTGCATCTCAAGTACATAGTGCGTTTTATTTCTATGAACAGCTACAGGGCGAAATATGGTTGATATATTTCTGAAGCTAGTGGAGCTGATGGATATAGTTTGTCAGTTTGATGCAAAATAGAAGGCTAACCGTTAGTTGACTTTGAAGTACCAAACAGGCTGATGGGTTAAAGATAAGGTCCTACAGAGAGACCCGACAGCTTAATGTGGATAAACCCGAGTTGTCTTATTTCGAGATGAGAGATAAGGCAATAGAGTGGTTGGGACTACCAACGGAGAACAAGAGCAGGTCAGCGTGGCACCTAAAGTAATGGACACTAACAGATAGGTGCTAGCATTGGTGAAAGAGCAGGGCAAATTTGGCTTGTTCTAATTCAAGAACCAAAAAAGAAAAGCCCCACTCCCTGTCCTTTGCCGAAGAATGATACTGGCAACAATCTAGACAATGTGTAATCGGCAAAACATGGGGTGCTAATAACAAGAAGAGTTTTCTGGTCGCCTACTGTACGAGCCAGGTAGTAGGCGTTGAGGAATCGACGAGTGGCTCGCTGTTTAATAAGCTGATTGGGGCATGTCCGGAATCATCCATATTGGTAGATAAAATTCGCGTACGATGTTTCTGGATAGTGGAGCACAATTATTCACAATGAGGGGAAAATTCTACAAGAAACATTTGATGTAAAAGGAGAACTCGTTGACATCTCACACATGCTACGAGTGATTTGTACCCAAGAGTTGAGGTTCCATTTCTCGGTTATTTTGAGGTGGATGCAAAAATATTATCGGAAGCAGTTCTGTGTAATATGGTTCTTATTGTGCGTCATCCGGTTAATACTCCAGTGGCAGCCAGGAAGATGGCAGTTCCTGGGGTGATTGGCTCCAATATATTCAGCGAGATAAAAACAGATTTGGCTAATGTGGATGATACTGATTTGAAGACATGATACGGTATGTCCAGCGAGTGGAGGTCAACTGTATTAAGGTGTGGTGGGAGAACTAGATACAGTGGTAATGCCCAAAAGCTTGAACATTGGTCTAGTGTATGTCGCTTTTGAGAAAAAGGGGCAGAATCCATGATCAATCGCAACATTTGGGGATAAGAACATTCAAACGAGACCAAAGACATTGTTGGTATATTTTTAGATAACATTCAATGCTGTAAAAGAAAGCATAAAGGCTGAAACTGGACATGATTGTACAACATAATGATTACTAGACTGGATGGATATTGGAGTAGGTTTCGCTGAAGATCATCGTCAGATGCTGATCGAACTAATTGACGGATACAGCGGTCTCTCCTGTCTTCTTACGTAGAGTCACCATCGGCCCAGCATATGCACTAGTAAACTCTCTCAGAACACCCTTTTCTATCCACTTTCTTACATGGAACTCGACCTGGGATATAATCTTCAGTTCTAATTTGATGGGTCACCTCTGTATAACATCCCATATATCCTTCCAATTTGCTAAAGGCACCGCTGTATCCGTCAATTAGTTCGATCAGCATCTGACGATGATCTTCAGCGAAACCTACTCCAATATCCATCCAGTCTAGTAATCATTATGTTGTACAATCATGTCCAGTTTCAGCCTTTATGCTTTCTTTTACAGCATTGAATGTTATCTAAAAATATACCAACAATGTCTTTGGTCTCGTGTGAATGTTCTTATCCCCAAATGTTGCGATTGATCATGGATTCTGCCCCTTTTTCTCAAAAGCGACATACACTAGACCAATGTTCAAGCTTTTGGGCATTACCACTGTATCTAGTTCTCCCACCACACCTTAATACAGTTGACCTCCACTCGCTGGACATACCGTATCATGTCTTCAAATCAGTATCATCCACATTAGCCAAATCTGTTTTTATCTCGCTGAATATATTGGAGCCAATCACCCCAGGAACTGCCATCTTCCTGGCTGCCACTGGAGTATTAACCGGATGACGCACAATGAAGAACCATATTACACAGAACTGCTTCCGATAATATTTTTGCATCCACCTCAAAATAACCGAGAAATGGAACCTCAACTGCTTGGGTACAAATCACTCGTAGCATGTGTGAGATGTCAACGAGTTCTCCTTTTGACATCAAATGTTTCTTGTAGAATGTTTCCCTCATTGTGAATAATTGTGCTCCACTATCCAGAAACATCGTACGCGAATTTTATCTACCAATATGGATGATTCCGGACATGCCCCAATCAGCTTATTAAACAGCGAGCCACTCGTCGATTCCTCAACGCCTACTACCTGGCTCGTACAGTAGGCGACCCAGAAAACTCTTCTTGTTATTAGCAACTCAATGTTTTGCCGATTACACATTGTCTAGATTGTTGCCAGTATCATTCTTCGGCAAAGGACAGTTTCTAACTAAATGCTCTGATGATCCGCAGCGATAGCATTTTCTGATACTTTGTGCCATGCTCCTACATTTACAATAGGAATGAGTGTGCTTCATGGGTTCTTGAATTAGAACAAGCCAAATTTGCCCTGCTCTTTCACCAATGCTAGCACCTATCTGTTAGTGTCCATTACTTTAGGTGCCACTGCTGACCTGCTCTTGTTCTCCGTTGGTAGTCCCAACCACTCTATTGCCTTATCTCTCATCTCGAAATAAGACAACTCGGGTTTATCCACATTAAGCTGTCGGGTCTCTCTGTAGGACCTTATCTTTAACCGCATCAGCCTGTTTGGTACTTCAAAGTCAACTAACGGTTAGCCTTCTATTTTGCATCAAACTGACAAACTATATCCATCAGCTCCACTAGCTTCAGAAATATATCAACCATATTGTCGCCCTGTAGCTGTTCATAGAAATAAAACGCACTATGTACTTGAGATGCAGTTTACCCATTACAAAACATCTTGATCAAGATTTCAAATATCTTCTTCAGATCTAAGCTACAGAGGAACTAGACTCCACCTAGAACATCGACAACTTCTTCAATTCTTGGAATTGGAAATGCATCTTGACAAGTTTTGGCATTGAGTCAATGCACATGCGGATCTTCCCTGTCATCTTACGTATAATCACTGTTGGCCCAGCATATGCACTGGTACACTCTCTCAGAACACCCTTTTCTATCCACTTTCTTACATGGAACTCGACCTGGGATATAATCTTCAGTTCTAATTTGATGGGTCACCTCTGTATAACATCCCATATATCCTTCCAATTTGCTAAAGGCACCGCTGTATCCGTCAATTAGTTCGATCTGCATCTGACGATGATCTTCAGCGAAACCTACTCCAATATCCATCCAGTCTAGTAATCATTATGTTGTACAATCATGTCCAGTTTCAGCCTTTATGCTTTCTTTTACAGCATTGAATGTTATCTAAAAATATACCAACAATGTCTTTGGTCTCGTGTGAATGTTCTTATCTCCAAATGTTGCGATTGATCATGGATTCTGCCCCTTTTTCTCAAAAGCGATATACACTAGACCAATGTTCAAGCTTTTGGGCATTACCACTGTATCTAGTTCTCCCACCACACCTTAATACAGTTGACCTCCACTCGCTGAACATACCGTATCATGTCTTCAAATCAGTATCATCCACATTAGCCAAATCTGTTTTTATCTCGCTGAATATATTGGAGCCAATCACCCCAGGAACTGCCATCTTCCTGGCTGCCACTGGAGTATTAACCGGATGACGCACAATGAAGAACCATATTACACAGAACTGCTTCCGATAATATTTTTGCATCCACCTCAAAATAACCGAGAAATGGAACCTCAACTGCTTGGGTACAAATCACTCGTAGCATGTGTGAGATGTCAACGAGTTCTACTTTTAACATCAAATGTTTCTTGTAGAATATTTCCGTCATTGTGAATAATTGTGCTCCACTATCCAGAAACATCGTACGCGAATTTTATCTACCAATATGGATGATTCCGGACATGCCCCAATCAGCTTATTAAACAGCGAGCCACTCGTCGATTCCTCAACGCCTACTACCTGGCTCGTACAGTAGGCGACTCAGAAAACTCTTCTTGTTATTAGCTACTCCATGTTTTGCCGATTACACATTGTCTAGATTGTTGCCAGTATCATTCTTCGGCAAAGGACAGTTTCTAACTAAATGCTCTGATGATCCGCAGCGGAAGCAATTTCTTGTACTTTGTGCCATGCTCCTACATTTACAATAGGAATGAGTGTGCTTCATGGGTTCTTGAATTAGAACAAGCCAAATTTGCCCTGCTCTTTCACCAATGCTAGCACCTATCTGTTAGTGTCCATTACTTTAGGTGCCACTGCTGACCTGCTCTTGTTCTCCGTTGGTCGTCCCAACCACTCTATTGCCTTATCTCTCATCTCGAAATAAGACAACTCGGGTTTATCCACATTAAGCTGTCGGGTCTCTCTGTAGGACCTTATCTTTAACCACATCAGCCTGTTTGGTACTTCAAAGTCAACTAACGGTTAGCCTTCTATTTTGCATCAAACTGACAAACTATATCCATCAGCTCCACTAGCTTCAGAAATATATCAACCATATTGTCGCCCTGTAGCTGTTCATAGAAATAAAACGCACTATGTACTTGAGATGCAGTTTACCCATTACAAAACATCTTGATCAAGATTTCAAATATCTTCTTCAGATCTAAGCTACAGAGGAACTAGACTCCACCTAGAACATCGACAACTTCTTCAATTCTTGGAATTGGAAATGCATCTTGACAAGTTTTGGCATTGAGTCAATGCACATGCGGATCCTCTCTGTCATCTTACGTATAATCACTGTTGGCCCAGCATATGCACTAGTACACTCTCTCAGAACACCATTTTCTATCCACTGCTTCAGATATTCCCGAATTTCGATCTAGTACTGAGGTTGCACTCTTCTACATGGAACTGAACTGGATTATCATCCTTAGTTCTAATTTTATGAATCACCTCTGTATAACATCCCATATATCCTTCCAATTTGCTAAAGGCACCGCTGTATCCGTCAATTAGTTCGATCAGCATCTGACGATGATCTTCAGCGAAACCTACTCCAATATCCATCCAGTCTAGTAATCATTATGTTGTACAATCATGTCCAGTTTCAGCCTTTATGCTTTCTTTTACAGCATTGAATGTTATCTAAAAATATACCAACAATGTCTTTGGTCTCGTGTGAATGTTCTTATCCCCAAATGTTGCGATTGATCATGGATTCTGCCCCTTTTTCTCAAAAGCGATATACACTAGACCAATGTTCAAGCTTTTGGGCATTACCACTGTATCTAGTTCTCCCACCACACCTTAATACAGTTGACCTCCACTCGCTGGACATACCGTATCATGTCTTCAAATCAGTATCATCCACATTAGCCAAATCTGTTTTTATCTCGCTGAATATATTGGAGCCAATCACCCCAGGAACTGCCATCTTCCTGGCTGCCACTGGAGTATTAACCGGATGACGCACAATGAAGAACCATATTACACAGAACTGCTTCCGAGAATATTTTTGCATCCACCTCAAAATAACCGAGAAATGGAACCTCAACTCCTTGGGTACAAATCACTCGTAGCATGTGTGAGATGTCAACGAGTTCTCCTTTTGACATCAAATGTTTCTTGTAGAATGTTTCCCTCATTGTGAATAATTGTGCTCCACTATCCAGAAACATCGTACGCGAATTTTATCTACCAATATGGATGATTCCGGACATGCCCCAATCAGCTTATTAAACAGCGAGCCACTCGTCGATTCCTCAACGCCTACTACCTGGCTCGTACAGTAGGCGACCCAGAAAACTCTTCTTGTTATTAGCAACCCCAATGTTTTGCCGATTACACATTGTCTAGATTGTTGCCAGTATCATTCTTCGGCAAAGGACAGTTTCTAACTAAATGCTCTGATGATCCGCAGGGGAAGAAATTTTTTTGTACTTTGTGCCATGCTCCTACATTTACAATAGGAATGAGTGTGCTTCATGGGTTCTTGAATTAGAACAAGCCAAATTTGCCCTGCTCTTTCACCAATGCTAGCACCTATCTGTTAGTGTCCATTACTTTAGGTGCCACGCTGACCTGCTCTTGTTCTCCGTTGGTAGTCCCAACCACTCTATTGCCTTATCTCTCATCTCGAAATAAGACAACTCGGGTTTATCCACATTAAGCTGTCGGGTCTCTCTGTAGGACCTTATCTTTAACCGCATCAGCCTGTTTGGTACTTCAAAGTCAACTAACGGTTAGCCTTCTATTTTGCATCAAACTGACAAACTATATCCATCAGCTCCACTAGCTTCAGAAATATATCAACCATATTGTCGCCCTGTAGCTGTTCATAGAAATAAAACGCACTATGTACTTGAGATGCAGTTTACCCATTACAAAACATCTTGATCAAGATTTCAAATATCTTCTTCAGATCTAAGCTACAGAGGAACTAGACTCCACCTAGAACATCGACAACTTCTTCAATTCTTGGAATTGGAAATGCATCTTGACAAGTTTTGGCATTGAGTCAATGCACATGCGGATCTTCCCTGTCATCTTACGTATAATCACTGTTGGCCCAGCATATGCACTGGTACACTCTCTCAGAACACCCTTTTCTATCCACTTTCTTACATGGAACTCGACCTGGGATATAATCTTCAGTTCTAATTTGATGGGTCACCTCTGTATAACATCCCATATATCCTTTCCCAAATTTTCTAAAGGCACCGCTGTATCCGTCAATTAGTTCGATCTGCATCTGACGATGATCTTCAGCGAAACCTACTCCAATATCCATCCAGTCTAGTAATCATTATGTTGTACAATCATGTCCAGTTTCAGCCTTTATGCTTTCTTTTACAGCATTGAATGTTATCTAAAAATATACCAACAATGTCTTGTTTGGGGAAGTCATAAAGGCGATACTGGACTGCCCCTTTTTCTCAAAAGCGAATACACTAGACCAATGTTCAAGCTTTTGGGCATTACCACTGTATCTAGTTCTCCCACCACACCTTAATACAGTTGACCTCCACTCGCTGGTGCGTCATCAATGTCAGCCAAAATGGCAGGGGGGATTTTTTAAAACCAAAAAATTGGCAAGGGAAAACTGTTTAACAGTAGGTATTCAGCTGGGAATATAATTTGGAGAACCAATCCAAAAAACCCAGGAACTTTGGGGGGCCAAACAATCCCATTGGGGCTTGCCAAAATTTTGGAAAAATAAATTAACCATGGAATGACGGCACAAGATGGGTAGGAACCAAACATGTACACTTAAAGGAACTGCCTTGCAAATTGGGATAATATTTTCTGATCCACCGGGGCAAAAAAATGGATAGAAAAGGTGTTCTGAGAGAGTGTACTAGTGCATATGCTGGGCCAACAGTGATTATACGTAAGATGACAGGAGATCCGCATGTGCATTGACTCAATGCCAAAACTTGTCAAGATGCATTTCCAATTCCAAGAATTGAAGAAGTTGTCGATGTTCTAGGTGGAGTCTAGTTCCTCTGTAGCTTAGATCTGAAGAAGATATTTGAAATCTTGATCAAGATGTTTTGTAATGGGTAAACTGCATCTCAAGTACATAGTGCGTTTTATTTTTATGAACAGCTACAGGGCGACAATATGGTTGATATATTTCTGAAGCTAGTGGAGCTGATGGATATAGTTTGTCAGTTTGATGCAAAATAGAAGGCTAACCGTTAGTTTACTTTGAAGTACCAAACAGGCTGATGCGGTTAAAGATAAGGTCCTACAGAGAGACCCGACAGCTTAATGTGGATAAACCCGAGTTGTCTTATTTCGAGATGAGAGATAAGGCAATAGAGTGGTTGGGACACCAACGGAGAACAAGAGCAGGTCAGCAGTGGCACCTAAAGTAATGGACACTAACAGATAGGTGCTAGCATTGGTGAAAGAGCAGGGCAAATTTGGCTTGTTCTAATTCAAGAACCCATGAAGCACACTCATTCCTATTGTAAATGTAGGAGCATGGCACAAAGTACAGAAATGCTTCGCTGCGGATCTCAGAGCATTTAGTTAGAAACTGTCCTTTGCCGAAGAATGATACTGGCAACAATCTAGACAATGTGTAATCGGCAAAACATGAGTGCTAATAACAAGAAGAGTTTTCTGAGTCGCCTACTGTACGAGCCAGGTAGTAGGCGTTGAGGAATCGACGAGTGGCTCGCTGTTTAATAAGCTGATTGGGGCATGTCCGGAATCATCCATATTGGTAGATAAAATTCGCGTACGATGTTTCTGGATAGTGGAGCACAATTATTCACAATGAGGGGAACATTCTACAAGAAACATTTGATGTCAAAAGAGAACTCGTTGACATCTCACACATGCTACGAGTGATTTGTACCCAAGAGTGAGGTTCCATTTCTCGGTTATTTTGAGGTGGATGCAAAAATATTATCGGAAGCAGTTCTGTGTAATATGGTTCTTCATTGTGCGTCATCCGGTTAATACTCCAGTGGCAGCCAGGAAGATGGCAGTTCCTGGGGTGATTGGCTCCAATATATTCAGCGAGATAAAAACAGATTTGGCTAATGTGGATGATACTGATTTGAAGACATGATACGGTATGTCCAGCGAGTGGAGGTCAACTGTATTAAGGTGTGGTGGGAGAACTAGATACAGTGGTAATGCCCAAAAGCTTGAACATTGGTCTAGTGTATTCGCTTTTGAGAAAAAGGGGCAGAATCCATGATCAATCGCAACATTTGGGGATAAGAACATTCACACGAGACCAAAGACATTGTTGGTATATTTTTAGATAACATTCAATGCTGTAAAAGAAAGCATAAAGGCTGAAACTGGACATGATTGTACAACATAATAAATTTCTAGACTGGATGGATATTGGAGTAGGTTTCGCTGAAGATCATCGTCAGATGCGATCGAACTAATTGACGGATACAGCGGTGCCTTTAGCAAATTGGAAGGATATATGGGATGTTATACAGAGGTGATCATAAATTAGAACTAAGATTAATCCCAGGTGGGGTTCCATGTAAGAAAGTGGATAGAAAAGGTGTTCTGAGAGAGTGTACTAGTGCATATGCTGGGCCAACAGTGATTATACGTAAGATGACAGGGAAGGGTCCGCATGTGCATTGACTCAATGCCAAAACTTGTCAAGATGCATTTCCAATTCCAAGAATTGAAGAAGTTGTCGATGTTCTAGGTGGAGTCTAGTTCCTCTGTAGCTTAGATCTGAAGAAGATATTTGAAATCTTGATCAAGATGTTTTGTAATGGGTAAACTGCATCTCAAGTACATAGTGCGTTTTATTTCTATGAACAGCTACAGGGCGACAATATGGTTGATATATTTCTGAAGCTAGTGGAGCTGATGGATATAGTTTGTCAGTTTGATGCAAAATAGAAGGCTAACCGTTAGTTGACTTTGAAGTACCAAACAGGCTGATGGGTTAAAGATAAGGTCCTACAGAGAGACCCGACAGCTTAATGTGGATAAACCCGAGTTGTCTTATTTCGAGATGAGAGATAAGGCAATAGAGTGGTTGGGACACCAACGGAGAACAAGAGCAGGTCAGCAGTGGCACCTAAAGTAATGGACACTAACAGATAGGTGCTAGCATTGGTGAAAGAGCAGGGCAAATTTGGCTTGTTCTAATTCAAGAACCCATGAAGCACACTCATTCCTATTGTAAATGTAGGAGCATGGCACAAAGTACAAGAAATTGCTTCCGCTGCGGATCATCAGAGCATTTAGTTAGAAACTGTCCTTTGCCGAAGAATGATACTGGCAACAATCTAGACAATGTGTAATCGGCAAAACATTGGGGTTGCTAATAACAAGAAGAGTTTTCTGAGTCGCCTACTGTACGAGCCAGGTAGTAGGCGTTGAGGAATCGACGAGTGGCTCGCTGTTTAATAAGCTGATTGGGGCATGTCCGGAATCATCCATATTGGTAGATAAAATTCGCGTACGATGTTTCTGGATAGTGGAGCACAATTATTCACAATGACGGAAATATTCTACAAGAAACATTTGATGTTAAAAGTAGAACTCGTTGACATCTCACACATGCTACGAGTGATTTGTACCCAAGGAGTTGAGGTTCCATTTCTCGGTTATTTTGAGGTGGATGCAAAAATATTATCGGAAGCAGTTCTGTGTAATATGGTTCTTTATTGTGCGTCATCCGGTTAATACTCCAGTGGCAGCCAGGAAGATGGCAGTTCCTGGGGTGATTGGCTCCAATATATTCAGCGAGATAAAAAAAGCTTTGAACGATTTGGCTTTCTAGTGGGGGGGAATGAATTTAAATGACTTTGAAAGAACAATTTTTAGAAAAAGGGGCAGAATCCATGATCAATCGCAACATTTGGGATAAGAACATTCACACGAGACCAAAGACATTGTTGGTATATTTTTAGATAACATTCAATGCTGTAAAAGAAAGCATAAAGGCTGAAACTGGACATGATTGTACAACATAATGATTACTAGACTGGATGGATATTGGAGTAGGTTTCGCTGAAGATCATCGTCAGATGCGATCGAACTAATTGACGGATACAGCGGTGCCTTTAGCAAATTGGAAGGATATATGGGATGTTATACAGAGGTGACCCCTAAAAATTTGAACTAAGGGTTAAAATTTTTCCCCGGGAGTTCCAAAGTTAAAGAAAGTGGATAGAAAAGGGGGTTCTGAGAGAGTGTACCAGTGCATATGCTGGGCCAACAGTGATTATACGTAAGATGACAGGGAAGGGTCCGCATGTGCATTGACTCAATGCCAAAACTTGTCAAGATGCATTTCCAATTCCAAGAATTGAAGAAGTTGTCGATGTTCTAGGTGGAGTCTAGTTCCTCTGTAGCTTAGATCTGAAGAAGATATTTGAAATCTTGATCAAGATGTTTTGTAATGGGTAAACTGCATCTCAAGTACATAGTGCGTTTTATTCTATGAACAGCTACAGGGCGAAATATGGTTGATATATTTCTGAAGCTAGTGGAGCTGATGGATATAGTTTGTCAGTTTGATGCAAAATAGAAGGCTAACCGTTAGTGACTTTGAAGTACCAAACAGGCTGATGCGGTTAAAGATAAGGGCCTACAGAGAGACCCGACAGCTTAATGTGGATAAACCCGAGTTGTCTTATTTCGAGATGAGAGATAAGGCAATAGAGTGGTTGGGACACCAACGGAGAACAAGAGCAGGTCAGCGTGGCACCTAAAGTAATGGACACTAACAGATAGGTGCTAGCATTGGTGAAAGAGCAGGGCAAATTTGGCTTGTTCTAATTCAAGAACCCATGAAGCACACTCATTCCTATTGTAAATGTAGGAGCATGGCACAAAGTACAGAAATGCTTCCCCTGCGGATCATCAGAGCATTTAGTTAGAAACTGTCCTTTGCCGAAGAATGATACTGGCAACAATCTAGACAATGTGTAATCGGCAAAACATGAGTGCTAATAACAAGAAGAGTTTTCTGAGTCGCCTACTGTACGAGCCAGGTAGTAGGCGTTGAGGAATCGACGAGTGGCTCGCTGTTTAATAAGCTGATTGGGGCATGTCCGGAATCATCCATATTGGTAGATAAATTCGCGTACGATGTTTCTGGATAGTGGAGCACAATTATTCACAATGAGGGGAAAAATTCTACAAGAAACATTTGATGTCAAAAGGAGAACTCGTTGACATCTCACACATGCTACGAGTGATTTGTACCCAAGCAGTTGAGGTTCCATTTCTCGGTTATTTTGAGGTGGATGCAAAAATATTATCGGAAGCAGTTCTGTGTAATATGGTTCTTCATTGTGCGTCATCCGGTTAATACTCCAGTGGCAGCCAGGAAGATGGCAGTTCCTGGGTGATTGGCTCCAATATATTCAGCGAGATAAAAACAGATTTGGCTAATGTGGATGATACTGATTTGAAGACATGATACGGTATGTCCAGCGAGTGGAGGTCAACTGTATTAAGGTGTGGTGGGAGAACTAGATACAGTGGTAATGCCCAAAAGCTTGAACATTGGTCTAGTGTATATCGCTTTTGAGAAAAAGGGGCAGAATCCATGATCAATCGCAACATTTGGGGATAAGAACATTCACACGAGACCAAAGACATTGTTGGTATATTTTTAGATAACATTCAATGCTGTAAAAGAAAGCATAAAGGCTGAAACTGGACATGATTGTACAACATAATGATTACTAGACTGGATGGATATTGGAGTAGGTTTCGCTGAAGATCATCGTCAGATGCGATCGAACTAATTGACGGATACAGCGGTGCCTTTAGCAAATTGGAGGATATATGGGATGTTATACAGAGGTGACCCCTAAAAATTTGAACTAAGGGTTATAAACCCCGGTTTGAGTTCCATGTAAGAAAGTGGATAGAAAAGGGTGTTCTGAGAGAGTGTACTAGTGCATATGCTGGGCCAACAGTGATTATACGTAAGATGACAGGAAGATCCGCATGTGCATTGACTCAATCCAAATTGTCAAGATGCGTTCCAATTCCAAGAATTGAAGAATTGTCGATGTTCTAGTGGAGTCTAGTTCCTTTAGCTTAGATCTAGAAGATTTTAACGACAATTTTAAAGGGGTTGAAAATTTTTTTTCAAAGTACAAAAATTTTTTAAATTTGAACTAGTGGAGCTGATGGATATAGTTTGTCAGTTTGATGCAAAATAGAAGGCTAACCGTTAGTTTACTTTGAAGTACCAAACAGGCTGATGGGTTAAAGATAAGGTCCTACAGAGAGACCCGACAGCTTAATGTGGATAAACCCGAGTTGTCTTATTTCGAGATGAGAGATAAGGCAATAGAGTGGTTGGGACACCAACGGAGAACAAGAGCAGGTCAGCAGTGGCACCTAAAGTAATGGACACTAACAGATAGGTGCTAGCATTGGTGAAAGAGCAGGGCAAATTTGGCTTGTTCTAATTCAAGAACCCATGAAGCACACTCATTCCTATTGTAAATGTAGGAGCATGGCACAAAGTACAAAAAATGCTTCCGCTGCGGATCATCAGAGCATTTAGTTAGAAACTGTCCTTTGCCGAAGAATGATACTGGCAACAATCTAGACAATGTGTAATCGGCAAAACATGAGTGCTAATAACAAGAAGAGTTTTCTGAGTCGCCTACTGTACGAGCCAGGTAGTAGGCGTTGAGGAATCGACGAGTGGCTCGCTGTTTAATAACGCCATCTCCAAAAAATTTACAATTTTTTAGCGGAAAATTCTACAAGAAACATTTGATGTTAAAAGTAGAACTCGTTGACATCTCACACATGCTACGAGTGATTTGTACCCAAGGAGTTGAGGTTCCATTTCTCGGTTATTTTGAGGTGGATGCAAAAATATTATCGGAAGCAGTTCTGTGTAATATGGTTCTTCATTGTGCGTCATCCGGTTAATACTCCAGTGGCAGCCAGGAAGATGGCAGTTCCTTGGGGGGATTGGCTCCAATATATTCAGCGAGATAAAAACAGATTTGGCTAATGTGGATGATACTGATTTGAAGACATGATACGGTATGTCCAGCGAGTGGAGGTCAACTGTATTAAGGTGTGGTGGGAGAACTAGATACAGTGGTAATGCCCAAAAGCTTGAACATTGGTCTAGTGTATGTCGCTTTTGAGAAAAAGGGGCAGAATCCATGATCAATCGCAACATTTGGGGATAAGAACATTCACACGAGACCAAAGACATTGTTGGTATATTTTTAGATAACATTCAATGCTGTAAAAGAAAGCATAAAGGCTGAAACTGGACATGATTGTACAACATAATGATTACTAGACTGGATGGATATTGGAGTAGGTTTCGCTGAAGAATTGATCGTC
>JAODUP010000196.1:950000-1158040 GCA_025642065.1 Paralvinella palmiformis | reverse complement strand
TTATCGCCACTTGTTTGCTTACCACCAGTAGAAAGTTATTAATTGTCATATTTCTTTGTCAAAAAAGCATCAATGGTAGAACATGTCCATGTGTTATTAAATTAGGAGTTAGATATGCAGTAATTGTTTTACTACATGTTATTTAATATATGTAAATAACGCTCTTTGGACACAGATAATGCCAACGATATATTTCACTTTTCCAGTTCCTCCAATTTATAATCTGAAACATGGATAAAGACGATGTAATGAAACATATAAACTTATATTTGATAGAAATCATCTTGTCTTTTTGTCATAGAAAAAGACAAGACGGTAGTCTACGTTTAGTGCGGTGTATAGTTTGTAACAAACTGCTGTCTCAGTTATGGGTTTATTATCAGTTAATTTGTACTTCTCTATATCAGTATTGTATTGAGTGACGTAATGTTATATTGATCAGAATGGTTCAGAGTATTGATGTCATATGTTAAAATATGACAGCGCGATACTGAATAATTTATGATAGATGGTTGGGTGGTAAGAAAAACAACAACAAAAATGCAAAGAAATGAAATAAATATAAATAAATGTTTCTAATAAAGGGAAACATCTTATTTATTTTAGAATGTTGATGTCAATGGTATCACAGAACATTAACCAAGCCAGAGTCGCTCCTCAATAAGTGATTGTTACCAACAAATATATCATATTTTACGATGCTTAATTTAAGTAAAATTCTATTCCGTCAGAGATATTTAATATCAAATCTCCTGATACTTGTTTACATTGTATCGGATGATGTTTAGAAAATTATCTCATCACCACGTCTCCCAAATGTAAATGGTACTCGGTTTCGGGAAGTGCTGGAATATATATCTAACTTTTAGAAGAAATAAATACAATTTAATACTTTTTGATACCAAACAGATCGGTGTCAATCATCTCACATTCATCAGCAAGATTTTATCTTTAAACTTGTAAACTATTTTTTTTTCATAATAATTTCACAAAACTAAATCCATTAAAACTAAATTTAGCGTCAATCAATATTTTTGGTCCATTTGTTCGAGATCAAGTTGTATGTAATACTTTAATTTTAAATTATAATTTAGTTCAAGCGTCCCTTCTCGAATGGTAAAAGAAATAATGAAGTATCCCATTCGAGCTAAAATAAAGGGAACTGTTTAATCGTTCTGTGAAGGAAACCTTGTAAAACATCTAACGACTTTGAAATAATAAAAGTTTAAAAACAAACTCGTTATGGCAAAAATACACTGAAAAGCTTAATATTTATGTCTAGTGGTTATTTTCTTAAAATAAAATTATTCATATACGTCTAAGAATAATATATCACATTCCTTAACCGATGTTTTAATTGTCACATGACAGGGATATGGTAAGTAAGTCAGTCACTGAAGAACTCATTTAAAGGGATATATATATATATATATATATATATGTGTGTGTGTCGTGTGTGTGTGTGTGTGTGTGTGTGTGCGCGCGTGCGTGCGTGTGTGTGTGTGTGCGTGTGTGTGCGTGCGTGTGTTTGTGTGTGTGTGTGTGTAGAGAGAGAGAGAGAGAGTCATACCCCGCCCTACATCATTAATTGGCGTAAGTCGGACTAATTCATTAAAATGCCTTTAAAATGCGATCCATACACATATTTTAAATTGTTTTTAAATTCTCTTTTATTGTTAATTTATCATTTATAACTAAGTGACGTAACTTTGAAAGTAATGATGTACATTGAACTGAAATTTACTCTAGAAAAATGGCCTAAAAAGGAAATGGACGTAGGACGAAAAGTTATAAAGCTACTTATATACTTGTATATGACATTGCTCTATGAGTAAGCTGGATAAGTCTTACCTTTAATCCATAGAGCGATTACCAGACATGTCTGTATATGTAGATATCACATGGTTAAGAATTAACATGTATGTAGTGGTCTGATTAAAACATTTATTGATATCCCAATATCTGAGAACTATTATATGTATATTATATGTATATTATATGTATATTATATGTATATTATATGTATATTATATGGCATGTTAGATTATGCACAAAACATTTTATTGTTAACTTACATTGGCTGGCGGCCATCTTGGAGTATGAGTAAAGAAATATACGTGTCCCGTTGTTCACTATAGTGTAGGACTATAATGAGATTTATTACAAGTCTATGGAATTTTAACATTTGTCCATTTGTCCATTCTTTTGCTTCAAAATCATAACAAATAGTTATCAAACATAATAATAATGTATATTTTATGTATATTTAACAAAGCAGCCTTAATAAAAGGAGTCATTTAAATGCGCTGTACAGTGATACCGCAAATAAAACCCAAAAAGAGATTGAAATAATAATCATTATTTATGTATCACAGAAACTTTGTAGAGGTGTGTTATTAGAACAGACATAAAGTTACAAGAGACAACGCTTTCCTAATATCACCCGGCAAACTATTTCACAAAGTGGGGGCTGCAACACTAAACGCAAAATCACCATATAACTTGAGCGTATAAGTAACAAGTAGCTAGTATAGGTTTTGAAGAATTGAGGTGATATTGAGATGAGAGACTTTATATTATTGCCGAGAAGCGCCAAATTGTTACAGTTAGCAAATAGATCGAAACACAAATATGACATATTGATGACATCTAATTTCGGCCAAAATGAAATAAATAAACATCTGATAGAGATACGTTTGTTGGCAATTAGGAACCAATATGAATTCTGGTTGGAAAAGTTCGTCTCTTTTGAGTCATTTG
This sequence comes from Paralvinella palmiformis, assembly GCA_025642065.1. Lineage (NCBI taxonomy): Eukaryota > Metazoa > Annelida > Polychaeta > Terebellida > Alvinellidae > Paralvinella > Paralvinella palmiformis. The sequence continues at coordinate 1,155,280 of JAODUP010000196.1, read as the reverse complement.
TTTTTAATTGCAAAATAAATGGCGATGTTATGAGCGTAGAATTTACAAATGTATAATGGAACGTCCATTTTTTCTTTGAACGTTAGCTCTTTTGAAACTAACTAATGATTTAATGTCCGCGTTTGTCGAAATTTAGATGACAATAACTTTATTTTGTTTGTCAATTAGAACGGAATATATTAAGAAATAGCAAAATGCTCAAATCTACTGATACTGTTGTCATTAAAGTTTGATCAATATTTCATATTTATTTTATCACAACTAATAAAATGCTTACCTGGTTATTGGTTGATGAGATTGAATGCGTTACATTAAGGGCAAGTTATATACTGACGTACTGATACTTGAGAAAGTAAGATAACTGATACATTTATCATAAAGCCACAAATAACGAGTACTCTTTTTGAGATCATCATCCTGACAATATGTTTCAGATATAAATCACATGAAAACTAAACAGTTTGTTTAAAAGTTTTTCGTACAAAGAGTTATTTACAATTCTCAAATAATGCTTCCTTTTGCAGGTTATAATCAAAGATATCCGGAGATTTTCCGGTAACTTGCAGTATTCACATTTCTTAGATAATAACGATGTCCGTGATCTACAAGAAATTACCATCACTACTTTGTTCTGATAAGAGATATACAAGAAGCCATTTAAAGCCAGTAACAAGAAGCTGTGACATTTTATATTATAACTCATCTCAGGATTATGGTTCTATATACGACATTGGGTGTCTAATAAGATGTTAATTTCAGCCAAAAGATGATTTACTGGATGTATGTTCTGTCCATTGCCATCATTGACTTCCAAATTTGGTCAGCCTATCCCCTTACTGACGGGATATCACTGAATCTATCCCATCTGGGATAATTGATATGTCCTTGCTACTCTTCCTTTGGGATATTGTTTATAGTTTGCGAAACAAGAAACATTTTCTGCTTTAGTGGACATAGGGTCAGTATTGCGAAGACGATCAATTAAGTAACCCCCCCCCCACACAAACATATACACATACTTATTCATATGCATACGCATACACACACACACACACACACACACCACACACATACACACGCCCACGCCCACATATAGAGAAGTTAGCTTATTCTGTTTTTTACAGGACGCTGGCCTTAATGGTATATATATATATATATATATATATATATACATATATACGCATAAAACTACTAATTGGTATAAGTTACACTAATTATGTAGTTACCCATGTTTGAGACATGTGGGCACCAGGTAAATCTAACTAAATGGCAAATATATTTATAGATGACGAATATATTTATGGATGACGGAGCAGTTCCATCGGTTGCTCATCGTGTAATGTCGATAACAGAAAACGTTGTTCGAAAATAAAACACTTGATGCCATAATTTGTTTGATTAGAACCCAATGACATGTTATTGTTGTCTTCATGATAAAATATTAGCCATTGTTCCAGCTGTTCCACTGTCAGTACTATTAGCTTTAAGAGATTTCTCACTAACAGATAATTTTAGTATTGTGTAGTGCAATGAGTAAGTGAGTGATTCCCTTTAGAGGACGATTATCAATACAGAACTGTATATGCAATTACACTGTTGGTTGACCTTTATATTAGAAGTTGCTATGATCTAATTCCCATTTTGCCTGCATCTAGTCGAAGTTCGATAATGGTTTGATTATTTAATGCATTTATTTACCTAGTCCTTTGCTGAAATTCTCCTGAAGCTTGGACTACAAGAGAAAAATGCATCCATTTACTAGAAGAAAAGAGTATTTGTAACGACATTAAAACCGTTCGAAAGAAGGATTTATTAATAGAAGAGAAATCATTTTACAATGGAAATCAAAGAATAAGGGATACTAAAACTGTAAAGCGCCTTAGAGCAGCTATCTAGCTCAATAGGGCGCTATATAAATGTCACATATTATTATTATTATTATTATTATTATTATATCGCATCAGGCTTCTACGATTTTAATGAAGATTAATGAGAAGGATTCTTGCATTCCATTGAAGAATTGAAAGAGTCGTAATGACAGGGTATTTTAATTGTTTCCTGTACTGTTGTTTTTTATAGTACAGACGAACAAAATCTAAATTTGTATCTTCGTTAAATATTCAACTAAATCTTGATTATGTTATCTTAATGGATTTTTTTCTTCTATATCCATATAACATATACAGTTTTATAACTTTTAGAGAATATGCCAAATGTTACTATCTTTAATTGTGTCTAGGAGATGAAAACATGCTGCTGAGCAGCGACCAGGTTTGACAGTTAGGTGTTTTTAAGATGATTTAATTAGCAATTTGAATGCGAAATAATGGAAGTAGATTTGTATATTTATTTTTTTGAATGTATCACGAACAGTGTCTGCTGACGTGTTACACGCCAAGAAAAAGGAAACGTATGACAGAAACTCGTGTCACATTTCTTTAACCATGTTGTAAATCGTTCATTTTATATAAACGAATATAGGCTCAGTTAATTAGAAGCCGAAATAAATCTTCATTTTTTTCAATATAAAGCTTCAGTTAATGCCTAACGATCTTTCCTTATTTATTAGTCAAATTCTATTTACAGAAATAAGTTGCTATATCAGTGGGAATTGACCCAGCCTTCTCATTACGATGGCAGCAACTACATTACGCAATATAACGACATGGTATCAGGTTACCCTCATGTTGTATTAGATCTACATTAATTATAGCTGATGTTAACTATTCGAGGTCACATCTTTTTAACTGACGAGACAACGTGCGTTAATTTAAATCCCATTTTACATTACACATATATATATTGCGTGTCGCCCTTAGTAATTTACTTTAAGGGTAGAATCACTGCCAGATCCACTTACAATTTCTTTCAATACAAATATTACAATATTTCACGTTTGTGATCAGTTATTTGTGGACTGAAATTGTTGGCATTAGTGGTGAATTTCTCAATCCAGATTGTCGCCTGAAGAGGTTCCTTGTCCCCGCTGAAAGAAGGGTCGAATAGTAACGGAACAGATACCGCAATGGACGTCAGGCTTCTAGAGATGAGTACATCAGGAGTGTCACATCCTTACGTGAGCCGAATCTCTGACATGATTCTTGAAACGAGGAGAATCCCGAATAATAATGTCTCTACTAACATCAACCTTAGAGATGTGATTCTTACTGATAATAAGGTCACCGATTAGCATCAAGTCAGAGAGACGGGTGTTCAATGAATGCAAATGATTAACAGAGGAAGTATAATGATGATTTGCTATAGATATAACATAATAAGTATTATAAGCTCCATCTCAATAATCCTTATAGCCTTTATCTTAGCACGATGCCAGCAATCTATGGATATGACATTCTTGATATAATCGTTGAGCAACAGAAAGTTGCTGCAGTCTCCAAATAGATCTAAGGGCGTCAGGTTATATTAATGAACTATAATGGCATACGCAATGTTAAAAAATAAACACACGAGGACAATAGTTAATATCTAGAATATAATCTTGCCTGTATTTGGTAAATGATGTTTCATATCTGTCAGTTTGGTGTTTTATTCGGCATTTTATTCCTCTATAGAGAATTGGGCCTATTGTGTAGTTGAGTAAAGTTGCATGACAAAAATATGATTAGACCATTACTGATTTGTAACATTTCAAGGATCAAGTTGGTGTAATTCTGATAACTTAGTACTTATTTTAACTTGCCATTTAAAACAGATTAAATAAAGAAACAGCGAAACGCTAAAATCAACTAATAACGTTATCACTAAAGCTCGAATGATATTACATATTTTCTTTAATCACGTGAAATAAACACTTAATCAGTTATCAACTGACTTATTTGTGCAACGAATTATTCCCAAATGTCAAATTATTTACCTAGTCGAAAAAGATATCAAGAAATGTTCATCCATTGAACGTGTTCTTATATCTTCCGTTAATCATGACGAACATGACCTATCATTGTTGTAAAATACTTGAAAACTTGTCTCTTGCTTTACAGTTATCACAATATAAAAATGAACTGCAGCATATCAACAATAATATATAATTATGACAAGAGATATACAGATGGATAAGGTATCTAAAGCAAGCAACAAGCAGCCTTGACATCTGACAATATAATTTAGCCAGGAGCAGACTTATGACCACAATAACATACTATTTTACGCCAACTAATGATCCTTCGGAGGCATGTTCTGTTTATTGTCAACACTGGCCTCAATGTTTAGTCAATGATGGTCCTTATTAAAGGGATATCACGGAATGTGTCCCAGCTGGGATTACTAATATGTCCTTGATCAATGACCTCTGGGAGAATATTAGTAGGTTGTGAATTAGGAAATATATTCTCTATTTATTGGACATAGGGTGAGTGTTGATAAAGATGACAAATATATATATATATATATATATATATATATATATATATATATATATATATATTAATTACTCTTTGGTTTGAAATAAGCCTATAATTGTAGAGTGGCCGCCAGATCCAGTGACAAAGTATGTTATACAAATATCATTATACTTTATGTTTTGGTTGTTTTTCAGTTCTCACCTGGATTTAATTGTTTACGTTAGCGATGAAGTTTGAAGCCAGATTGTCATTGTAGGAGGTTCCTGGTTACCGTTTAGAGAAGGATTATACGAAGACTGAAGGCCAGCTGCAATGTATATAATTTCTTTAAAGAAGTGGAATCCACATGTTAGTCGAATCTCTGACGTGCTATGTGAAGTCAGATGGAATCGCAAATATTACGGTCTCTATTAACATTAATATTAATGTTAATGAAGTCACATGCTATTTTTGCATCGTGTGACGTTAGGGCCGGATTATCTAAGATGGACGAATAAAACCAAAAGAAATTATAAAGATAATCAATTTGTAGAAATGGCGCACTACATGTGTATATTTTCTATCTGTAAATGTCTTAGGAACTCCAAATTTATGAGATCACAGCAGTCTCAGAATATTACACCCTAACATAATTCAGGCGAATCTCTAAAATGTTATATTTTTCAAAAGAATGCAAATAAAAATATGGCATATTACTGATATTTAATTCGTGGAAAATTGATTAAATAGCAACTTAATGGAGCGACAGTTGTTAATTCTTAGAATACGATATTACCCGTGGATGATAAAGTATGTCTTATCAACCATTTTGTTTTACATTCACTGTTTCTCTCCACAGTCAATAAAAACAAAAGACAATTTATTACTGATTGTTGTACACATTTTTGACACGCAGAATTTTGAAACCTTTCCAGACTTTAATGTGCTAAGTTGGTATAATTCAAATAACCGGATACATTTAATTTCTTTTGTCAGCTAAAACAAGTTAAACAAGTAAAGAGCAAAATATTAATAACCCTAATCAGTATTGTGAAAAAAGTAACATGGATATAATTAGCTTGGCAGAGGTAATAAAACGCATAATCAATTATCAATTGATAGTAATGAATCAACTACAGAAAACGCATATTCTGCACTAGAACAAATTACAACAAAACTGTTCATGAACATGACTTTGTCAAAAGCTTTTAGCTATAAATCATCAGAAAACCGCTTCCGAAGGTAAAACAGTTTAGAAGAAAAAACAACATTTGTACAAACGCTTATTTCAGAAATATCAAATTATAATTCGTTTTCATTGTCGTAAATAAATACAACAATAAATTACAATAGCACTGAGCATGTTCCTGTATCGTAGGCAATAAGAATGTACACAATTTATAATTCAGCTGATAGACTGAACAACTTGTCCTATTTTTGTTTTAATGGACTACTACTCAGTCAACTACATGATGGCAACGGAAATATTGGATTCTGACGGGAAATAAATAAATACAGAAGCCAACTAAAGTCAGTCACAAGAAGCCACAATATGTGGCCTTTAGTAGGGATTAGGACTCTATATACAAAGATATGACCATGATAAAATACTAATTTACGGCAAATAATATTCTACTAGCGGTAATTACCATCAGTGGATGGAATTTTTAGTCAGTGGCGATCTTTACTCATGGGATATCCCTGAAGAATGCCAGCTGGGACTACTAATGGGACATTAGTGTTGGCAAATTTGGACGGTATTAGTAGTGAGGGAAAAATAACAATTTGGGCTATGATAAACTATTAGCAAACATTGTAGATGATCGTGCTACTCTAAGGACCCATTAAGTAGGAAGAAGATAATTCAATGGTACAATAATGATATAGCGCTGGAGAAGACACGCAGAAAGCATTAGGAATGTTTACGGATCAAAACTGGTTGGTATGTTTATTATGAAACTGCATATTTGCCTTCCCAAAGTTGGAATATCATAATAATATCACTAGGTAGGCAAATGCAATAAAAAGACCGTGTTTTAGTGTAATAGGCAAATTAAAGCGGCCCACATAAAACTATTTATTTCAAAACAAGTAGTTAAGCACTAGAGGCCTGTTTCTAGTTTATCATTATAATTTAAATTTATATGGATATCGTCCTAAAACAATTTATTGAATAATAATGTTTTTGATTCACGACAGTCTTCACAAAAGTGGTCATACAGAAATAATGATTTCTTTCCTTCAATAAAGTATGCTATGATATCAATTTACCAAGGTAATATAGCGATCCTGGTTGTTCTGTACCTATCTGTCACATTTAACTATCACGGAATCCTGATAATAAATTATTATTTTAACTACTTTGGTTGCCTATTATAATCCTTAACTATCAAAAAGCTATTACAAAAACTCAGATCACTTAGTCAGAAAACATGGTGGGTACTTTTGCCTTTGCTCAAGACAAATGAAGATTGGGTATTTAGCGTAGTAATACTAAACGTTTTATGGGAATATTTTGATTTGTTCTAAAATTGTCTTTTTCGGCGAATACTATGTAGACTTTAGCATTTATAATTGTACTTTAGATACGTCATTATTAATGGCCTATGTTCAAATCTCTCTATTCCAAAGTCTGATATGAACTTTGCATCATTAAATTTTGATACCAAATATCCGTAAATAGACAACAATTTGAAAGTCATTTACACAAATAAACAATTTACCACGACTTGATTTTATCTAATTAGGTTTTACCATTGTTAAGTCTAAGTTGGTCCTATCGAACAGTAATACGCAACAATAGGAGGTTTAGAGCAAATATAAATTAAAGAAATGTATTAAATAGTTTATTTCTTCAAGCTCTGCGGTAAAATAAGGATCTTCTGCCGTAATCACAAGACACAATATTTATGTCAACATGATGTAGAAAGTGAGTTTTGAATATTAATGTATAATAAATGTAATATATTTTTAATGATAGAAGGTAATGAGGTAATTCAGCGTTTAGCGGCTTTTCTTGTGACCTGTAATAGTTAGGCTAAAATAATTTAAATTTACCTGTTTTAGCTGAAAAGAAAATTTAATGATGGTTGCCATAGAATGATAAATGATCAGTATGTTTAAGTTAAAATAAATCGAACACGCTTATTTCTTGCTTACGTTAGTGTGCATGTGTGAGTCCGGATGATTTGACCGGCGGGTAGATGGAATGGGTAGCCCGGCACACGATATATATATATATATATATATATATATATATATATATATATATATATAAGAGAGAGAGAGAGAGAGAGAGTAGATAGATAGATAGATAGATAGAGGACAGAGAGCAAACAAAGGTGAGATAATTCCATCTATCAAGTTCTAGGCTCGCTCACTCGCTCACTCACTCACTCACTCACTCGCTCACAAATATATATCTATATATTTCTCTCTTTCATAAACGATTTATTTTCATTATGTATTCCAGAATGTATCCCAGGTGGGACTACTAATGTGTCCTTGACCTTGATCATTGACCTCCGAGAGGATGTAAGTAGTTTGTAAATCAGGAAATAAATTCTCCATTTAATGGACACAGAGAAAGTATTGAAAAGTCAGCAACCACACAAAATCAGGCGAGTGATTCTAGCCACACAAATGCGATAACACAGAGCAAGCGATTCTCTGTACCTGTGCCTTATTATACACAGCTAAAACACACACACACACACACACACACACACACACACACACACACACACACACACACACACACACACACACATTACAATATATACATCATAAAGTACAAAATTAACAGACAACATGTCAATGTAACATACATAACTAAAATGGGAGCAATAACTGTTGTAACATTTGTCTGTTGTTGTTTACAAAAATAGTGTCTTGTTCAACAGACGCAAGGTAGATGCTCTTGCTGAAGACGTATATATTCATGGCTACGCCACAATAAATAAGCTACCAGAAAAGAAAAAAATGAGCAAAATTCTCAAGCAAACGATGGTCGACTCTTCTGACAGCATGTCGCACGATGATACTGTCCTCCCAACACTCTTAGCGGTGGATCATGCTGATCTCACCGAAGTGTGTGTTGGTCTGACGGAAACTGTACTTATCCTGACCAGAACAGTTAAAGAGCTACAGAGCCAGTACCTGGAACTTCGGAGGCGTATACCGGTAATCCCTATTGGAGTATCACACGTACAACAGAACATCTCTCAGGCTTAGTCGGGCCAAGAGCAAAGTTCTCCTCATCAATGTGGGCCTAGCAGCCTGATCCCTGTGGATTCCTCAGGATGTTCAAGTTCTGATCCGGATCAATCAGGACACAGGCATTCCAATACAGATAGAAAACGCCTTCAAAAAGGGGTCAATTGTGTAAATGGTGCCACACACGATCCCATTCTGGGCTCTTCGACAGGAGCACACAGAATACAGGCCGCTGGACTAAAACCTGATCACACCAGAGCCATATATATCGGGAATATGGCTAAAGATTCGAGCACTGACGATGTCAGAGCACATCTGAATGATGTACAGATCGCATGCATATCTGACGTCATTCGACTTAGCTCTGAAGGTTCAAATTCTTCACCATTTTGTGTGACAGCGGACAATCAGCTAGCAGAAATCGCTGTCTTCCTGACCGACAAATGGCCGCGTGGTATCAGGATTCGTCCTTATATCAGGAGAAGGGATCAACCTGGCAGTCGTAACGGTAATGTTATGAGAAACACCTGAACCCAGAACAACAGAGTCAATTTTAATCACCGTGCTGATAGGTCTCACTTCAATGGATACCATGGTCGGAGTGGATATCCGCTGACACAACGTAACCAAACTGTCTCCAGTAGAAGGTAGTCGTCCAACAATGGCAGTCGTCAATGGCAACACGTTGATCGCAGACATGATGATGATGATGATTCCAGCGTGCGGAATCGCTATGGTGAAGAAGATGTTCCCTCAACCTGGTCACACGAGTCTACCTACAGGGTGCCGCGTCGACGATTTGACGACTATTGTGGTCGTCTGTACTGAGTTACGGGATAGTTATTTTGACCTTGAACTGAATTTATGTAAACAAGGACAATAATTAATATATTACATTCAACAAGCAAGTAAATATTCTAAGTTATAATGCCTTATGGACTAAAAATTTCATTTGATTTGATTGACCATCAATTATCCGATGATGATTGTGATATTGCGTTTATTTGTGAACATTGGCTGAAACCTAGCGATATCTCTAATGTGTGTCGTAAATATAAGTCTCAACAATGCCGGACACATTTTAAATTTAGTGTTTCAACCCAATGAATGATGACGACAAAAACGGTAAATGAAATTACTTTAGTGTAGAAATGTATATTCAGCTATTGGTATAACCCACCTTGAGCTGCTAACAAACGAAAGCAGTGAGTGGTTCAAAAGAAGAAATCAACTCTCCTTCTTGTTGTAAAGATGTTGTCGAGATGTGTCAATAAATGTAATAGGAAAACGCCAAATAAGTAAATAGAAACTTTAAAAGGTGATATAAATCAACGCTTGCTGCAATGAAAGATCTGTTACCTGATCAATGACTGATTTGTTATTTGAATAAAACACTGATCACAATATAGACATGCTTTGTTAAAGACAGAGTAGGGACTTTACATTTTACACTCATTCTACAACAAATCGGGAAGCAAAGAATTCGAATATTCTTTAACTTATTATGGCTGTTGAAATTCGCTGATTTATATAAAAGACTTGATTAACAAATTATTTAATTAATTATTTGCATAAAATGAGAATGGCCTTTTTGCTGGCACCCCAATATTAATGGGAGATGCATATGATAAACCTTGGACTTTGGGACATATTCGTGAAGAAAGTGAATAAAGTGCATAAATGATCTTCTATTCTAAGTTAAACAATTATATCAAGCAGGAAGTGGTTTAATATATTTGAACATTTGCTTATCGATAGATATATATCTTTAAAACTTTATATAACAAGCCCACTATTTAGATGATATCGTAACCTCTTTTTTCTGTTAAATCTAAGCAGATATTCAAATGTACTGTAATGATTTCTAAAATAAGCCTGGTATTTAATGAAAATCCTTAATTAAAAATTTACAAATGGAATTAATTTCTAACTTAAAATTAAATCATTTTGTTAAGATGGATAATTTCATTGCTATCATTCTGTTGCTTGTTTTGTTGTTTGGGGAGAATCCCCAGGCTGTCGCTTATTCGGCACAGTCTAGGTTGAGAAATCTCCTCCCCCACCACTCACAGGGGAGCAGTACGGAAAGATGGAGCCGAAATACCATGAGGGTGGTCACTGCCAGAGTGTTTTACGTCCTCAGGGGTTTTTAACGTCCCCCTTTATTTTAAATAATTCAATGGAGATGGGAGCGCCATTTAACGTGGTCATCCACCAACGATGTTGTGAGCCGAGAAATTAATCTCTGGAAAATCTTCGACCTCTTATGGGGTTCGAACCTGTGACCGTTGGCACCAGGGGCCGGGTGCTTAACCGCTAAGCCACCGGAGCTCACTTATCATTCTAAAAATATGGCCAAACCATCAATTAGCTAGTATCCTAAAAGATAAGAGATGCTTATCTTATTTCACATTTTAATGCAAAATGCAGTTGTTTTTGCGATCGATTCCATTTTTTTCTTATGCACATTTCTAAAAGAATCATCTCGAGACTTGAAGATATCTCGAAGATATTCAGAACACGTATTCTTAGTTTTAAGCTAGTTTGTTCTATATAAAGTATAACATTTCAGTAGAAAGGCTTAATGATTATCTCGGTGATTTTTGGATAGTAATTGATCCTCGAATCGTCTTTCACCAGATGGCAATTAGCTACATGTTATTTTTATTTACAAACATAATTAAAGCCCAAGATAGGAGCTTCCGTTGGACCTTTGAGTCGCAACCCAAAGCCATTATTTATTTATGGACAATCATATATGATAAAGTGGCATTACATATTTTCTCTCATATTCTTAAAAGGGTAGAAATAAGAAATGTGAGCTTAGAATTTATAGTTTGTGAAGTAAAGGGAGTGTATATTTGGGAATGTATTATTTGAAAGACTGCTAGGCTTTGAATAATTAACAAAAGATAATATTTTGAAACATAAACCAATTTGCTACAGCGGACTATACACCTGATAGAAACAGCCGATTACTTGACAAGTTGCAAATGTTTCTGCCAAAGAACATTAATATAAAACGTCTATTACCGGAGCAGCTCTCAACTGGATAGCATCGTAGATTACCTATCGTTACCAGGTAGTGGTCATCGTTGGCGAGCACTATAAGCCAGTTCTCCTGTATTATGGTGTACCATAAGGCTCGGTACTCGGCCCGAAAAAATATACTATGTACTCAAAGCCTCTAAGAGCCATTATCTGTTGGTATGTACATTTCTAAATAATTTTTATGTGAATGACACACAGCTATACGTCTCATTTAAGCCGAAGGAAGACACCGTGAAAGCACAATCCCTCTCACTCATTGACAACTGTCTCACTGACGTTCAAAGCTGAAGAGAGAAAATACTGCAGTTATTGTGTTCACATCTAAGCATAATGCGGTCCATATGAAAAACGTCATTGTGTGTGTTGGTGGCATTAATATAACATCAGTGATTGTCATGAATTTAGGTGTTATCTTTGACTCCGCAATGAACATGGAACAAAAGCTGAACAATATCTGTAGGTCTGGTTATCACCAACTTTGCAACATTAGGCACATTAGGCGTTACTTAACACATGGTGCAACTAAATCACTAGTGAACGGGATTATAACATCACGCTTGGAGTACTGTAACGCTTTGCTCAGTGGACATGCACAGAACTCCGCGGCACAGATTATAACCCGAACTTCACGCTGTAGTCGCATCACACCAATATTGAAGGACCTGCTCTGGTTTCCTGTTAATCATAGGGTTTAATTTAAACTCGTTATGGACACCTATAACGCCCTACTTGGACAGGCTCCAAGATATCTGATATGTTGACAGAATATCAATCACGAAGAACACAAGATCAAGGGTTTCAGTGAAATTTAGCGGTTCCAAGGGTTGGAACATCTAACCCGTGATTAAGAAGTTGTTGACAACGCTTTTGTTCCTGGCCCATTTTTGGTGCTTAATTTTTGTAGCCAGTTTTATGTATAACAATTAAGCTATTTTACATTATACAATATGTCATAACATAATCTGATAATATCTAGATTTTCATCAGTTTAATTTAATTTTTGTTTCACTAGCCATTATTATTTAAATAAAACTAGTGTTAAATTATACACATAGTTTTCTACTCATTAAATACGGCGCTTTTGAACAGGCTTTAAGCATGAAAAGAGGGACTTACATCTTCGGTATAATAAATAAGTAAATATTTTTATATAATATTTGTATTTGAAGTTGTCCATAATAACATGCTATATTTAGATAAGAACGTTTTAATCTTTGTTTATGTAATTATGATAACAGAACTTGAGTTTCTGATACGTTCAATTTTAATCAATAATTACTCCAAGAAATTGTACTTTACATACTTGATTGAGTGTTCCATTATTGACCTTCAGTGATACATTTCCAGGTTAATTGTCCAGGAAATATGATATAATTTATTTTGCTAATGCTTGATTAAAACTCCCTCTAAGTGAATTCAGGTCAGTACAAATTATACCAAAATTATTTTCAATACTTTTTAAAGAATAGTAGACAAGTACAGTCTACAAATAAAATACGCTGAGGATTAGTCAATACAATGCGCAAGTCATTTGTATATATAAAGTATAAGGTCTAACACTGATATTAGTGCCACACCACATATCATTTCGGTAATTGTGTAATGGGTACATCCCATAACCACTCCAAGGCTATGATACGAATGACGTGACATTTTTTACCAGTGTACTAGAAAATCCGGAAAATATTTGCAGTTTTTAGGATATCTGAAACTAAGCCAAACTATAAAAAAAAATTGTTTGAAATATTGACAATTAATTCCGATATTTCAAGTTGGATTACTTTTATTAATTATGGAGGTTATCCTGTCTTATCAAAAGCCACGTTTACTTTTTAAATATGTAACGATCAGTTCAATTCTAAACTGTGGGTGAAACTTTTGTCTTATGCTTGGTTTTCAGATACGTGTCAAAACTGAAAGTAGGTGGGAAGTAATTTGAGTTTTGTTACTTATTCTTTGGTTATTGATAGTAAATATGTTAATAGTCATTTTTATTTTTCCCTATTAATATGTTTAGTTTGTGCCTATGTACGACTTTTATATTGCTATATTGATCACACAATTGTGTATTAGTTATTTTTGGTTGTGCGTTTTAAATTCTGATACCTTTTCTAAATTATCGGATTCATCGGTAACTGACTTGCTTATGTGTGGTTTATACATACTAATTTAGTCATTTTATGATGTTATTATACCATTTGCCAACTATGTGTCCAAATGTGTTGCATGAATCGCACCTTTTTTATCTCAGTGAACGATTTATTAGAGGAAGTTCATTATTTTAAGCTTAATTTGTTTTCAAGAACAGTATATAGAATCAATTTCATAAACGCAGACTTGAACTTTCGTTAGATTTGCTGACGATAAATAATGATCTTCTATTGGTGTATGTGAGTATGTGTATGTGCATTTGTGCGTTTGTGTTTGTATGTGTCTGTCTGTCTTTCTGTGAGTTAATTATCGTAGGTTATTTAACCAATTAACACACACACACACGCACGCATACACACACATACATATATATATATATATATATACAGACTTGAAAATAAATATGGAATATAATGTTATTGTTTGTTATTTCTTATTTAGAATTATGTTTTTCCAGCGAAAGTATCAGGATATGTGAATTTTATGTATTTATCGATATAATTACCCTATGAGGAATATATTGATGCATTTGAAAGACTATGGGTGTTCTGTTACTTCGGACCACAAGTTCTCTATAGGTTTCATATCCGGAGAAACTGCTGGCCATTCCATGTGTTCGATCCCTTCAGTTTCCATGAAATTGACCACTGTGCGAGCTCTGTGAGGCCTGGTGTTGTGATCCTGGTACACAAAATTATGGCCAAATGTCAGACGAGCAAATGGCAATAACTTTTCCTCCAGGATCTGTAGGTACTGGTACTGATCCAGGTTTCCATCGACGATGTGAAAGTCACATTTTCCACCATGGTGGAAAGCGCCCCAAATGGTAACTGCATCGCCCCCTGCTTGGACTATAGGTACGATGTAATATTCCTTATAGGCCTCGTGTTGCTGTCTGCGGACCCGGATACGACCATCTATCCGGTAAAGCAGGAATCTGGATTCATCACTGAAGATGACATGCTGCCAATGGCCTGGTCTCCAGCGGAGATGCGTTTCTAGCCCAATCCATACGCGCTTGTCGGTGTCTTTGCAACAATAAAAGTTTCTTCAGAGATCTCCTGCCGAAGTAACCTGCACGGATCAATCGCAGATTCACTAGCATTCTCGATACAGGGGTATTAGTGAACCGTAACCACTCAGCACGAAGGGTGTTTTCTGTCTTGGTACGCCGATTTCGGCACAAACGTAGCTGATAACGGTCTTCTCCTTCTGCTGTCTTACGAGGACGTCCGGGTCTTGGGTACATCCGTCTCAGGATTTCCCTTTTGCACCTTTGAGACTGTTCCCTGTGCTATCCCAAGAGCATGGGCAATGATCTCCTGTTTGGAGCCCATACGCCACATGGCAATAACTCTTTCATTCAAATGACGGGTCATGATGTCAAGAAAGTTACCCAAACATTTCACCAAAATCCGCCGGTACCCCCGAGTACAACTAGATATATCAATAGCTCTACCCCCTTATTTATAGATCCTCAGATATCACGCTACATGGACCTTGGGTGTTTTATTAGTAACCCACTCACTCAAAACAATACCACGTGTTGAAAACGTATGCCAAAATACTCGTCACGTATCACTGATTACGCTGATACCACTAAACAGATCATAAACACTAACCAACTGGTCCTAATATGTTGTTCCACAAAAGAATGCAACGGATAAACAATGTAATCCATATTTATTTTCATGTTTATATATATATATATATATATATATATATATATATATATGTGTGTGTGTTTGTGTATGTGTGTGTGTATGTGTGTGTATGTGTGTGTGTGCATGTCTATGATGTAACTATGCTAATTTGTTTAGCCAATCAAGATAACATTTAATTAACTAATTTATTCCTACAGCTGGTTGGTTGCTACTTGATAATGTTCCAACGTGACAATTTCTAGCCGCGTGGCTTAAAAAAAACCTAGTTATGTATAGTAACGTTTAATATTGTGTTATAATAGTGAATGTTTTATCTTTAACTTGAACACGTTAAATAATCAAATAATTAACTACGTTCGAATGCCAGAAATATAATAATGGGAATCTCCTCCTATTCTTTTTCCTCCCCCTCCTCCTACTACTACAATTACTTCTACAGTTACTACAACTACTACGACTTCTTCCCATTGTAAAGTTGCATATATTCCCTCCATAATCTATTACCTTTTTGATGATTTTGTTGTTGAGACAATTTCCTATTGATGTGGTCATCTTCTATCATGTATCAAAAGGGAATGTGAAACATAACCATAGAGCATCCTCCGTGGAAAGCTAATAACTGCCATTAGTATAATATAAAGAATTAATGCACATTCCGTGCGCAGATGAACTGCATTAGTGCCATCAAATATTTGTATATCATTAATCTCATTATTATTATTTAGTTATATCATCCATTTGCCTTTTAATCGTTGAGTCAGTAAACATATATGAGGTTAATGATAAGTTAACTTAGAGTTAGTTCCTGAGGGACGACTTAAGGTACAGTGTTCGTGTGCCATTCTAGATTACATGTTAACAATATATTTATTGTGATGGGAAAACACGTAGTCAACGTGTAATAAATAACAAGTTCTCCATCATTTAGGGTTTATAACCGAAATAATATCAAATATATAACCTTTATAGTAAATAGGATATAGTGAAGCCTTTACAGTCAAATACTGGCTCAATTAGTCTACATCATACATATAATATCTTAAAAAATTCTTAATATATATATATATATATATAAAATATATATATATATATATATATATATATATATATGTGTGTGTGTGTGTGTGTGTGTGTATAGGATATAGTGAAGCCTTTACAGTCAAATACTGGCTCAATTAGTCTACATCATACATACAATGATATATATATATATATATATATATATATATATATATATATATATATATATATATATATATATATATATAAAATATATATACTATATAATGGGTCTGTATGTATGTGTGATGCTATAGTGATGGTGATGAGTAGAAGAATGACGATTAATGATGAAATAATACATATATATATATATATATATATACATACATATATATATATATATATATATATATATATATATATATATATATATATATATATATAAAGGAGATGAGTACCCTATTACCAACTCTAAATTCCTGACTCACTGAAATCAACTGACTGACATACTGACTGACATACTGACTGACTGACTGACTGTTTGAATGACGGACTGTTCAATAGACTGACTGACTGACTGACTGACTAAAGCAGTCACTCACTCAGTCAATCAGTGACCCACTCACTTACTCATTCACCCATTAGCACGTAGACAAGCGGACAAATAGATATCAAGAAAAATAATTAAGAATAAAATCCACATATTATCTTCCTTTATCCTCGCTTCACCATCCGTGTATGTTAATAACTATACGAACGAACAAACAAACAAACAAACAAACAAACAAACAAACAAACAAACAAACAAACAAACAAACAAACAGACAGAGAGAGAGACAGACTGACGGACGTATGGACGAATGTATGAACCAATGAACGAACGAATGAACGACCAAACAAACGAACAAACACATAAACAAACAATCAAATAAAAAAGCTCCTCCAAAAAATATATGAATAAAAGAACAACATTAGATATTATCGTCGAGGTTAATACTATTCACAGAAATTTATCTTTGCCGTTCAAACGTTCTTTATTAATAAGTTCACATTTACCATCATCCTTGTCACAATCCGAAATCAGTTATCTAATGGTTGAACACTATTTATATGGTGTAAGTGAAACAAGTTGTAAGCGACCACTTTACATTAATTAGCGCCGAAATTGATAATCGAAGGTCATAGCCATTTAAATGGAGACAGACTCCATTCATGTTACAGATGTATGTTTTTGTTACTTTCGGTAATCTCTTGTTAGAGAGGTATACACTTAAATCTGATAAAGGTGTGTCAGCCCATGGACCAGAGAATCATCCAAACTATGAAGCTGGAATTTCGTGCAAAAGCAACTCCAGTATACCATCGATTAATGTTATTCCCATATCTGCCCCTACTGAAAGGCGCAATTGTTATTTAATGTTCAGGTGTGTATAGACTACCTTTCATATTACTGCCAGTTGGCGCCACATATATGTCAGTAAGTTACCTTTTTCAGATTGAAACATTGCCACATATACTATATTTGCAATATACTATATTGTCACTGTTCTGTATCATAAGAAATAGAGTACAAAATATCGATCACTTAGTTTAAAAGACTAGAAACAGAATTTACCTGAAACTTTTAGTTTGTCATAAGTGCTATCTTAAATTGATTAAAATCTACTAATTATTCTGGTAATTAATCATTGACTACATTGCTTCTCGTTTATGCTGATGGGCAACATGCAAACAGACGTGGATAATAAATAAAGTCATCCTAAAATATCTAATTACCAAAAACTCCTTGTCAAAATATTGCGATCTACTAGAAAAGGTTAATGACAATCATATATAATATTATATCTAAAAATTAGAAATAAAAATTTCTGATTTGGAAACAAATGGGAAAAAAATGGATTCAGATAACGGAACTAATATAAAATTAAATATTTGATAAGAAAATAAATCCAGATTGAGTTCGACTGAACTCCAACATAATACTACAGGAAATAACTAAGAAAGGTTTTTCATCGTGACACTTTCCATGCTTCAGTACAATGCAAGAAGCATTCTCAGTAACTCTATATACTATGTAATTACACACCCGAATCTCAGAGATAACAGTTGTCACGTGCTTTCCAGAAAAAAAGAGACAAATAAATATCTCTAAATGGATATGATGTTATAAGTAGTATTTTAAAATCTTATAGTGGTGGAGTTGCCATTTTAGCAGTTTTCTACAATATAATCTGAACTAAAATATCTGAAAATATTGAATCTTTCAGTTTCAAAATCGTTTCTGATTTCGTACAAATTAGTATTTACAATATTTACAAGTTTGGAATTGAAATATATAAATAAGTCCGGAAAATCGAATAACAGTAATTACTACTCATGGTGAGTGCAATTCTTTCAACCATCTCGAGGGTCCTTTTGTATAGACGGAAGGGGTAAAGTTAGACACGGCTTACTATATGAATAACGCTCTTGTGACTAGACTGCTCTATTCCAATATCAGTGGTGAGAGTGGAATCTTTACTGGGAACCTGATCACACAAATTGTTCAGTTTTCAGCAGAGGATGGCAATATTAGTAGAAAATATGTCATTCACACGCCAAGCCATTAACTGATGAGGTAAAACAATTCGTTTCAAAACCAAAGATAAACCTTCTCACTTATAAACGGTTTCCTTTACACATTTGACTCTTCCATATTTTACCATTTGATTCATACGTCAAACATCTTTGTAATAGGAAAACGTCATTTATTTCTGGTTCTAAAAGGATGGATGAAGTAGCTTGCGGTTTCTTCGCTAAAAACCTCAAGGTCGTCAATGGGTAAAAACTATAATATTTCGATTTTGGCTATTTTTATGATCCGCATAGTTTCTTAGATTTCTCTGACAAAATTCAACAATCTATCCGCAAATTTTGATTTAATTCTGATTGATGCTTCCTCTGACAAATTAATTAATTTTCCTTGGCTTCCAATGGAATAACAGGAAATGAACAGGTAAGCAAGGAAATTATTAAACTATTATATAATCAAACTGCTTTCAATCATACTCTAATATTTCGAAGCATCTATTCACATATTCGTAATTATATTTTCAAAACATGGCAGACAACATAGGATTTAGATAATGATAAGGTCTACTACTAATATTATTTGTTTATTAGTTCGGTGGTAATAATTATTCAAAAGAAGGTCTAAGTTCTAGTAACTATATTTCCTTTTTGTGATGGCCGATGGTATATTCCAGTGATCCTTTCAAAACAAAAGTCCCATTAAACATTAATTATATGACTGTTTATTTTGCCAAGAAAGACAAACTCCTATTATAAGCTACTATTCCAAAATACACATCGATGTAACCCCAATCCATATCAAATGATCTGTTTGAGTTAAAATGTTCGCATTCCATGAAATCACATGCTTGGGTATCCCAACCCGTTATTGCACGACTGCATTTGTAATTAGCATTTCAGGAAAAACGGTATATAAGATGATTTATTTTCACATTAAAAAGGAAATAGCACGAAAAGACCTATAAACATGAACACACAAATAGGAATTTTATAATAGCAAGAACAACCTTAGAGGATTAATGAATGGTCATTAACAAATACCAATATGAGATTATTAGATTGGCAGGAGTGCGTAATTTTGCTGTTAAATAAACCTAACATGTTGTGCTATACAAACGCATTATCTAAAGTGGAACATCATTATAGGTACATGCTGCAGCAAACTCACTTATTTCTTCCCTATGAACTTTCTTAGTCATAGCATCACACCATCAGACACTGTACGTAATCTTGGTGTTACGCTTGATAGCGAATTTAAGTTTAGAAACATATTTCTCGTGACTTTTGCCGTATTCGGCGCTATATTTCTCTTTCAATTGCTAAACCCATTGCTAGTGCACTCATTACTAGTAGGCTTCATTACTGCAACTCTCTACTATATAGCATTACATCTAAGAATATTCAATGTGTTCAGAACTACTTAGCTAGGATTAACACTTTCTCCTCGGTTTTCCCATTCTTTTCACTTCTGAAGTTTCTTCATTATTTTTCTATTTTGCATGCTTTATTTATCACCCAAGACCGGAGAACTCTGCTCATCTGGTTTTCACTTGTTGTCTGTTCCCAGAGTTAAAACTTATACTGGGACTCGTGCATTTTCCAGTTGCTCTCCGTACTCTTTGGAATTCAGTCTCTGGACATGTTAAGTCATCAAATAGCATAGTTTCTTTCCGTCACCATTTAAAAACTCACCTTTTCAGACCCGCTTATCCCTCCTAAGTTTCCTTGCCATGTGATCATTGTTGATGAACTTTGCATCATACCGGGACAATGAGTTTGCCCAACCCATGTACTAGGTGCGTCACTGAGCTTGATTCTTTTTGTGGATATTGCTGCATAGAAGGTTTGTCATTATTATTATTATTATTATTATTATTATTATTATTATTATTATTATTATTATAAAATAAAATAAATTAGAAATGACTTAGACTAGCTTTGAAAAATTATTTATGTGAAAGACTTAATGTGAAATATCAGAGATACAATTTACTTTCTCAATAGTGACTGTGGAAACAATTTATTATTATTATTAGTAGTAGTGTAGTAGTAGTAGTAGTTGTTGTTGTTGTTGTTGTTGATGTTGTTTATATATATATATATATATATATGTGTGTGTGTGTGTGTGTGTGTGTGTGTGTGTGTGTGTGTGTGTATCAGTATCAAACAGAAAAGTTTTCAATTTGGATTTGACAAGTCCTATGTTTGATATAGGTCTAATGTATTTGGGGAAGTGATTAGGTGCATTTAGTCCAGTTACACTAAGAATTTGTTTCATTTATTATCGCCATAGTACCATAATGCTCTGTATCGTCTGCAAATGTATGTATGCATATGCCACGATGCCGTGCTATAATGACAAGAAGGAATTTATAGAGGACTAACATTAGGGGTTCAAGAATTGACCTCGTGGGACACCAAATATCAGACAGATTGCATCTGAGATGGATTGGCGCATTGATACATTCTCTTTGCTCTCAGATAGATAAGAGCGAAATCAGTTTAATACTACAAGTACTTGAGTTCAAATATCTGTTTTAACCTTCGTAGCACGATATTATGGTTCACGTTGTCAAAAACAGGTATTAATAACACCGCATTTCGCTAATCAATGCTGCGGAGTATGACCATTAGTAGTAACAGTATTAGTAACAGTAAGAGTAGTAGTAGTTGTATAGACAAGAAGTTGCGTAAAGAAAGATTATATATATATATATATATATATATAATATATATATATATATATATATATATATATATATATATATATAAAAAATCAGGTCTTATAAATATATACTATATTTAGATAATAAAATTTTGCAATCCAAACTGTTGAATTATAGTCATAATGTCCAAATACTTGGTCACATCATCCAACAAATGAGAATTGTAGAATCTCAATAAAAAATCCATGAATCGTTGGAGGTGAGTATGACACTCTGATATAGTGGATGGAGGAACTTCTGGTGGCAGTTGTTCATTATCAACAATAATTTTCTCATCACCATCATCATCTTCATCATATCGACCACGAGCCTGGCGCAATAAGTCCTCCTTTCACATATCACTAAGAGGCGCAGTGGTGTCTGTATTGGTGTCATGGTCAACATAATCAGCCCATTGAGTGCCATCCATTAGCTGGTCAGTGTCTTGATCTGGAGGAAGAATGTAAATGACCTCTTCATGTTGCTCTTCGCCACATCCACAACGTGCAAAACAGGCCTGGATTGTCTTCTCCTAGGCTGGTGTAGCCCACAGAATGGCATGCAAAATATTCACTTTCTTAGAAAGCTCGATTGCATTAGCCACCCCACTTATGTGGTGCAGGACATGGCGCAGTACACGAAGGCGGCATTGTGCCTTCAGTGACACATGAAACATTCATTCAGGTATTTAAGCACCAAGAAATATTCCAGGAACTCTTATTAAAACCTACTCAACGATCTACTCCAAAACGTACTCAATGATATTCTCCACTGTTTACTTCAATGATCTGAAGAATCACAGCTGTTCAATCACAACAACATTTATTCGATCACCATTGATTGCCTATTGACGGGGATAAAAGCAATAGCTTGACAGAACATAAGATCTAGGCTAAAGATATATCTATGGCTGAACAATGTGCGTAAATATGCAAAATGACGTTTTAATATGGCGTCATAGTTTCGGAAAAGTTAGTGAACGTATTTTGTTCATTGATAGATTATCTTTGTGAGCCTATCTAATGGTTTGCAGTTACGGATATGGACAGATAGTGTTGTGTAACATTGGTTGTTATTATTAAATATATGCATAGGTTTTATTTGATAAATACACATAATTTTTAAAAACATTGATAGCACCCGGAAAACAGCGGGAATTGACCTTTTGAAGTTCATGTAAATTGGCGATTAATTCTATTTCACACATGAATTGGCTTTGGTTTCCTACTCTTTCGATTGCGTGCCATTTGTGGTCTCTTATGCAGGTAAGAAAGTCGCCCTTTTGCCACAGGTGAGAGGTCGGTGGTCGCGTGAGAAAGGTGGTCGCCCGTTAAAGGCCAAGGGTGCGGGGAAGTGATCCGTACACGGAAGACTGGTCGTATATAGCAGGTGGTCGTTCCTTACAGTGATCGCTCAAAGAAGGGACCACTGTAATTTAAATGTGTTGATGGCACATCGGCTTGATATAACTTAGCTATTGTAGAGAAATGAAGTAACAGTAAATGGGGGGGCCCCAAAAAATTTGCAATGAAATAAATTACCCGAGTTATTTGAATTACATATGGGTATTTTTCATATGATGTTATTCATTATAGATATTGTTCATAATATTATAGCAATTCATATTCTTGTAATAATTACTTGATAATGTCTGAATCCATAAGTCACTGACATAAGGTCAAAGTTAAGATGCTTTATCTATTAATGATGGCAGTTTTCTATGGTACATTGCAAATCGTACAAGGTGCTTAGTACAATCTGTATATTTAGTATAATGCTATCTAAGGCAAACATTCAGCTAAAATAAACAATTATGTCAATCAATAATTAACTAATACGTTCTATTATGTCGCTGAAAATTCAGTTAATTAAAAAACCGTAATTAATTAATTCATGACAACTTCTCATCTCGTGTTTGCCGATGTGTCACACAAAATGACTATACATTCATTTCAGTTTTCCATTATAATGTTTAATTATTCAAAGTATTGAAGTTAAAGACAGAATGGAGAGGCTATTTTTCAGAACATAACATCATCAACTAGAAAACGCTCAAATTCGGATGTAAATTAATTGCATAAAAGCTGCTGTGATTGGTAAACACATTAGCACAGTAACATCTACACACACGCCCGCACGCACACGAACACACACAAACCCAAACACATGCACATGCATGCACGGACGCACAGACGTACACATACACATATATTTTCTACCAGTAGAACTCTTTGTGAAATATAGGTGTCAACAAATATAACAAACTTTCAATCTATTAGTTATTAAGGAAGAACGCCCACGCGATTAATAATATAGCACCATGGTAATAGAACTTGTACGAAACTTAATTGACACATCATATTGCACACATGTATATACTATCTGGATATCACCTTGTATTTAGAAATAGACGGGCATATTGTCATAATGATATATCTATTTACATTAAAAATAACATTAAATATTATTGATATGAAGATCTAGAAATAAGTCCTGATGGAGACCTTGAATAACTAACTATTGAAGCAGATATTGATAATAAAAGCATCATTGTAGATTAAATAGATTGTGTTCCTAACATCAGTGAATCTACTTCAGCAAAACAATACAGTCAATTGTTATGTAAACTAAGCGCTACTTTGAAGGGTCTTATAATTGAAACAGACAAAAAAATGATTATTTAAGACATGAACGGCATAGACCGACAAATGAACATAAATGAGTTACACAAAGATGATAAAAACCTGTTGGTAACATCTTTGTGAATTATTAATATAACATGCATCCTAGTCTCGAATTTATCCTTTATAGCAAACATGAAACGAATAATATTCCTATTTGTAAGAAGAAAATCAATAAATGAAAAGAATTATTATTAGATCGGTAGGAGTCCGAATATTATAAACTGGTACTATTTATTTCCCCTTGATGGGGACCAAACTTGCGAGGATTTCACAAATTAAAAAAAAGCGAATTAAATGAATCAATTCAAACTGCGACTCCAGGAAGCCATATACAACTCTTAGAGGACAAAATCCCTAAATTAATTGTCTTAATCACTAGAAAGGTTTGTAGAAAGCACAAATCCTTAGGTTATTTAACGATATATCTCATACGAAATATATTGAATTCAGAAACCTGTTTCAGAAATTAAAACCCAAACAAAGAATATCTCCTATCCAAAACTATTTGATCAATGATGCTGTGATAAAAATCATATATGGTCCAACCAAATCATGTTGATTAGGAAATATCGTAAGGAAGTGATTTTATTATTGTAAATAAATAAATGGATTCCAGCTTAGTTCCAGATATTCTAAATATTGAAAAGGATAGTCCTCTCTAACAAAACATATCGTAATTACTCAGAAATGCATTCAACGTAAGATAAAATAACTTTATGAGGATGGAACTAGTTTTGTATCTTAATCAGTATGATTTCCGGCATATTTAAAGGGAAATAAATTTTCAATACTTATCAGTACAACCCATTATCTGTTCTTTTCTGTTCAACTTAAAAAACGTAGCACTAAAATTAATGATGAAACATTCAATCAAATAAACAAAGTAATATCTCTGGAAATAACGATTTATGAATATTTAAAGTGGGAAGAAGACATCAGTCACTGTTATAATAACATTATTATTAAGTTTTTTTTTAAATATCTATTAACGCAGCCCCTCAAATATGACGCAATATTCCAGAAGGTAAAGAAATATTAAGTAAACTCAAATATTGCGGCAAATTTAATCAAGAATTATTCAAAGAAAAACCATATTATTGAATTAAGCTGAATGAACACTGATGGCTATAGTGATTTTCTATATTATTTAAGTTTTGTTATTTTACGAAAGTAACCTGAACACCTAAGGTGTGGAAACTTGACAAGTGATCGTTTGTTTATATAAGATTTGGTTTGAGTGGAAATAAGTATCAGGTGTGTAATTTCGCCGCTAATTATTATGTTTTCCCAATCATTCGCAGTATGACAGCCTTTGAAAGTAATACTTTCCCAAAGAAACACTCCCTGTAATTCCCAAGTTATCAACTCCAATCCTATTTCTATTATTTCTCTTTTATGGCCCACACAGTCATCCTAAAAACCCTAAATATTGTTATCCAGTCGTGTCATCTGGTAGAGCAAAAAACCAAAATGAAAATACAAACAAAATATTCAGTTGGTTTCAGGAAAACCTGGTCAAATATTTTAAGACTAAATAACCTCATATAAAGTTTAATATAACTGCAAAAATAAAAACCACCCCAGGAAATAAATCAAAATGCATAATCACCGTCGGTCTATATTCCTGAAGGCAATGCAAGAAACTTCTTCATTAACTCTACCTTCCTTAAATAATTTGTGCATGAATCCGACTGGAAATCTGATATATGCATTTTAGAAACGATATCTAAAATGAAATAAATCCTTCTTTCTGTCTTGATGAGGTTGTCTGACTGTTAAAACCGTCTTATCATAATGTGAAATAAAATATCCAAAACATATTGACTCTTTCGGTCTTAAAATTAATATCGATTTCTGAAAACAATTTGTGGAAAAATGTACAAGATCAACATGGAATCAATCACAAATACAGCATAATTCAGCATTAGAATCTGAAATAAGCCGAGAATATCTTTTCTTTCAAATACTAGCTACAATGGATGTTCTAAAAGACAAAGGTTTTTCATATTAAAGTTAGTAAAAGTTTCGGATGCCAGCAAAAATGGTGTTGTTATTGTTTTTCTTCAAATCATTACTTTGATTAATTATTACTCGTGTATTATATATATTATTAAGCATATCCTAACAGCCCTAACAACTTAGAAAAGCTTCAAATATATATTCTGTATGTTCTAAAAATAATAGTGGAATGTTATCTTTCAATTAGTTTTTTAGTAAAAGGTGTCATTATTTGAATCACATTACAAATTAGTAATTGAGCTGGTACAAAAAATATTTTAACAGCAGGCGCTAATGATTCCTGTTTAAAAAAGTTTGTCTTTAATCATTTGGCGTTTATCTATTAAACCAAGTAACACATCCTTACAACAAATCTGTATTAGAAGGAGACTTGTTCTCTTCTTCTGACCTACTCATAGGAAAAGATTTCTAACTTTACATAAGAATTGTTTCAAACGTTGAAGAAGGTGTCCAGCGTTTTTCGATTTTCAAGACGTCAAGCTACACTATCTCTACAGAATAAGGAATGCATCTTCCATCTTATTAATTTGTAATATTTCTAGTTCTTCAATAGATTGAAACCGTAACTCTTTTTCATATGATTATTATTTTTCATTCACATTGTTCTATGATTTTCATTAAAAATAATTTTTGTTGTACCATTAAGACATTTAATTAGCTATGGAATGCTGAAACTGGAAAGCTGGGAAATAAAGTGGTCGATAGAAAAACATATAGGGCGAATCCGTAACTTCTCAATGTTATTATGACAACGTTATGTGAGTGTATAATTCTATCCATATATATAATTTATATCATATTATGTTTTCATGTGCTCATCAGCTGCCTCATTCATAATGGAGTATCTAGTTGGATTAGGATGGATTATATTTGGATTATGTGTCTCTACCTCGGTGCCTAGAAATGCTATGATCCCCACCCGAATGACCGAAGTATTGTTCAATTATCCTCTTAATGGTGGGCTATTCGAATATCTGTATTTTTCATGTCAGTGGAATATTTCATCCGTCAGTTAAAAACTTTAGGAAAACAATCCATGCACACCCACTGGCTTGTTCATTCACTCACTGAATCAATCATTGAATCAATTAATCTTTGTGATGCTAGAACAGTTGTCACAGCTGGTTGCAAGCGGTCAGGAACGTAATTGGAAATTATTGCATATATGATCCAATCATAGAACTTTTAGAGTTATCTTTGAAGAGTGATGACATTTTGTTTAATGATGAATGGTTCATCTAAAACGTAGGCACTTCTATGGTCAGAGAGTCGATACCACACTATGCAGATGATAACATTTGAGAAAGAGGCATCATTTAAATGCCCATTAAAACCTCACACCGACTACCGATGTTTGGGTGATGTTTTCGTAATATGGCCATACGGCAAGGATGCGTTTTCTGAGTTTCTCAATATTTTTAATACAAATAAACCATTCATTAAATTTTAATATTCTATCTGTATTGATTCGGTCAGTTATCTAGATACTACAGTATTCAAATATCCTAAAATAAAAATAACTTACTGACCAAGGTATTTTTTAAACCAACCGATATTCATCAGATGTTGCATAAACATTCTTTTCATCCCAAGGATGCCTTTAAAGGTTTATTAAGATTGCAAATTATACGATTTTTATAACATGTTATAACGATACGGACTTCGGTTAGGCATGGGGTATTATTTTTCAAGCCTTGTGTAAAAAACATTACTCTAAAAGATGATGGCATGGTATAGAAGGCATTACTGTTAGGGAATTACAAATAAAACAGCAGTCAAATACCGCTATTCCGACTACCAGTTGTTGGGATTCAAAACCATGCAATATCATTAACTGGATAACGTTTCATCTAATATGTTATTGCTCAAATATTACGCGCACTGTTACCCAAAAAACATTTTGCTTAATGGGAGATATAGATTGTTCTTCTACAAACGTTATTTATGCTTATCAGTGCTACTTCTTTAATAAATAATATTTTGGCTAAAATAGTTAACCATTCGCATAATAGCTAATGACCACTGATTTGCAATTGAAAGAAAACATCCAGGCTCTTCTTTATTTACGCATTTACAAGTGCACTTTCTGATTATAATCGTCCATCTATCGGTGATTATATTTTAATATCGATTGAACAAATACAGAACAGCTGTTCCGATTGGCAGGACCGAATAAATAGATTAAAACGAGAAAGCTTTAGGATCGATACCCTGAGATCATTCGAATCAACAGGGTTAAACAAAACAACTTTGGAAGATATATTATAATCGGTCGAAAAAAGTGACACTGTAGCTCTAGTAATGCCGTTTTCTAGAACGGACAATACGGGTTCAAGAATACCAAATAAACATTTAAAATACCTAAAACCTAAGAGTTATTTAGAACACTACGAATATAGTAGCATCACTGCTTACACTAAAAATAAAAGCCACTCGGGTTATTAGTGTCGGATACTTTCACACATGAACAAATATACTAATTCTATTCAATTTTCATTGGCACGTTTTCCAAAGACCGGGTTACGTTAGTGCCCAAGTAGAACAAAAGACTAAATATCACACATCCTTTCTTTAAAAGATTTAAAGGCTTTAGCGCGGCGCTTCTTAGTGAAAAAATGTGTAAACAAAGCTCGAGCAATATCGTAACGTTAGACATTCTACGCAAGCTGATGAAGACTTGAATAGATCAAAACCGGTCGTCGCTATTGGGTTGAGTCGTGTTGTATCGCTTCTACGAGTATTGGTCGGAAGTTATTCATATTTATGCTGATATTATTCAATTATTCACTCTAGTAATATTTTACTTTGCTATTTTAGGCTTGATTTTGATTGATGAATTCTTAGCTGTTGTGTACCGCTCAAAGCCTCGTCATGTGTCAATAATAGTGACTTGTTTATATTTAGATGATCCTTTTTCTGGATTCTTTTAGTAATTTGTTTTTCCTTTCCTTATAACTGTAATTCAATTGTACGTGTAATTAAATATATTTGAACCAGTTTGGAGTTATAATTGTTGTTTGAATTAAATCATAACACCTGTGCCAGCGTTTAACTATATTTATAACACACACACACATACACACACATGCGCGCACATACATACACACAGACACACACACACACACACACACATATATACACACACACAAACACATATATAGACACACACACACAAACAAACATACACACAAACACACACACACAGCAAGGTTGTTTTGTACTGCATCGTCTATGTTAATAATATTAACAGAATCTCTGTGTTCAGTGTGGTGGGGTAGGCATTTGACACAGGATGACCTTCGATTGATTATTTCCGTTGACACAGGGTTTATCTCTTCCGTCCGTTTTATATACTAAAATATGTCTAGCCCCTTTGGCTCTACCCCTATTGTATAAAAGTCATGTTAGCAAACACCAGAGCTCCTGATAGACCGATAATCATATTCCGTCTCTAAGGACCATCACTCACCAAATATTGACTATTGGTTGCTATAGTACAATAACAATAACAATTGTTAAAATGTTTTGCATGAATAAGTCTGTTGATAATCGATTAAATGTGAGAAACAAAATATATTATGTCGATTGTGCTTTATTGACAAAGTTATTAGTTGATTTTACCATTTTACCGTTTCTTTATTTAATCTATTTTAACTAGGAACCGAAATTACTTACTTACCTGAATTACACCAAGGTCTAGCTCGCTTTCTTAATCTCTATAATTTGCAGCTGTAGTGAAATGTGTTTTGTATTAAATTCCTGTATCCATTTATAAATAAAAACCTAAATAACTGATATTATACATACTTTATTAACCACTGGTAATATGACATCCTAGATGCTAGTTATTGTCTCGTCATTGTGTTTATTTATAACATTTTGTACGAAATTAGATTTAAATAATATAACATGCTGCGGCTATATTCATTTATAAACAGCAACATTATGAATCTGTACGACAATTACATCAAGTCTGTTATATCCAGAGATGGATAGGATGCTACAAATTTGGAGGATATGAGGATCTTCCAGATAGAGATTATACATATATATATATATATATATATATATATATATATATATATATATATATATATATATATATATATATATCATGGTTTACTGCAGAAACATCAGTATTAGCTTTTCTATTGTTTATCATTGATCTTTTTAATCACCTGCTGCGGCCCTCATTTCACACGGCATATGCCTAACAAGTGACATGATAATTAGCAACGAGCATCACACCTCTAGTATTATAGATTCTTATCACTTCACGCAACATGCCACAGATTCGGCTCGTTTCAGGATGCCGCACTCAATATCTCTAGGGACATGACCTCTATCGCCTTGTATTCCTTCACCATACAATCCGTCTTTCAGCAACAATTATCTTTACAATTGAGTACTCAAATCGGTCCATAGAATGAAGTATTGAGATATTTGTATATGTCAGTGAATCTGGCATCAATTCTAATCTTAAAGCAGATGATCTAGGGCGACACGAAACGTCTCCCTGTAACGCGAATCGGCTCAAGAGGAGAGCGTGTTTTGTATCCAGTTAAGTAGCTACGACCTTGAATGGTCAACATCCCCTATAATTATCGTAGATCTAATACGACACCAGGATTACCTTCCACGGACAACTTGTATGACGGAAATCCCAGAACTAGTGTTCCTCTGTTAGATGATCCGTTTGTTGTGTTTATATATTTATTAATTTACAGTGATGATGCATTCAAAACAAAGGAAGGATGATAATATGCGGTCTATTTTGACTTGCAATAAAGATTTTCTTGATGACAGTGTGTCCATCTGCTTGTGTCCGAATGAGTGTGCGAGTGATTGGTTGAGCGAGCGAGTGAGCGAACGAGCGTGAGACTAATCGACCGAGTAATTGAGTGAATGAGTGAGTGAGTGAGTGAGTGAGTGAGTGAATGAGTAAGCGTAACATGAGCTTATAATAAAATGGGATCAAATATGATCACTTACTAGTATTTTCATTTTCTTTCTTAAAATTAGAGTAGATTTAAAGCGAAACAAATTCGATAGTCATCTTGATGTTTTAAAACCGTTTTTTCCATACAATAGATTGATAAGGTCAATAGTGTTCTGAGTGGGCTGTTTTCTGTTTACAAACATATAAAATTCATATATGTTGTACTATTTAATTGATTGAGAAAATGCTATTTATAACACATTGTTTAGACGTTTTTCAAGAGGCAGTCTAACACTATACATTACGACTTCCCTCATGTACTAACTCTAAGTTAGCAAATGATAAACGACACAAATAGTTGTCCACCGATTTCACTGTCACGTTAATAAAGACAATGTTAACACACAGATGTTCCGTGCTATTTTTGAACTTCTTTATATGAGATAATAATAGATCTAGGAAAGACACTAAGATATTAGATTAGGGACGGTAATATATTAATCAGTGAAATATAGAAAAATATTATTTACGTCGTGAATGGAATTATAATAAAGGAATTACATATATTAAATAATGGTTTATACAATGGGATTGTTGCCATTGTGATGCAGAGATAGGTTCACTTCCCGCTTACCCAAATGTTTATGTCTGTAATAATAATAATATCAATAAAATGTTCAGATCGTCAAACATTAATTTAAGTTTAACAATAAGAAGACTCTGAAGATTCGTGATGGCGACTAGTTAAATAACCTTATATAAGAAACTCAAAATATCTAGACTGGAATCCATTCAGAAAATGGAACTAAAATATTTAACAAGAAAATAAATGCAGATTTGTTCATGCGAACTTGAAGAAACACTATTGCGGTCAAAGGATTTTCCATTCTTCAATTAAATAGATGAATTGATTTCAGTAAATCTACCTTCTTTGAAGATTAGATAAACTAGTACGAAAGGAGATCTGGTTGGAAGATGGTTCTGGAACCATATAGATATGTCTCTATCTATATGACTATTATAGTATACATCATTTATATCATCGTGGTCGGGTTACCATTCTAGGACAACTTATCATGTTACATTTGAACGATCCTATCCTGAAAAGATTTAACCTTTTGATCTCAATAATGATAACTGGCAATTACAATATATAGAATCTTGGAATAAATTACATCTTGAAGACTAGAGGTTCTTTTAACGGTGATATTAATTGCGATGGTTGCATTTCTTCAATCCTTTCTAAGGATCCTTTATAAATATAAAAAGTAAAAATAACAGAGCATGTCTTTATGAGATATGATTGTGCATTAATAAATAAATATTCCTGCTTTAATCTTCTGAATGAGGACTGAGGGAACGACAGCTATCCAATAATCATGAAAATCAGCATCAAATCTACAAAGTATTTATACATAAATGGTATAATTCAAATAAGACAAACTGATATCAGTATAAGATTTTGTGTCCTGAATATCTTAAAATATTTCAAATTGATTGCTAAAAATATTGACTAGAATAAAGTATACCAGCTGAAGAACACTAACATAGGTATTTCTAAATATAGAAACAGTGAAAAAACTTTCATCCGGTAAAAATATAATTATTATATTCTAAATGTGAATGTTGCCATCACTAACTTGTATAACTCCATTACACGTGTCGGCGTATTATTTTCTCAAATTCTAGATTGAGTTAGAAAAACATCGATATGATCTCGAGATAATACTTTAGAAGCTTTCTAAAGTAAATACAAATACTCAAATACAAACAATGTAGATTAGGTGATGTTTCGTTCAATTTATTCCTATTAAGTTTGATATCTCTGAACGTAATATAATTAGTCCATTCATCTTCTGTGGTATGATCTACGATCTACAAATTCAAAATAGTAATTATATTTTTCCTTCATGATGATGATCTAGCTACACGGACAACTAACTCCATATTCTTGCAAAAGAGTTATTCAACTTTGGTTTGTATTATTTATCATCATGAAGTAAGAGCACCCGGTTACACATAATCTACTTATAAATGTTAGCCGTTATTCAGTTGGCATTGCAGTATTAAAATAGTTCATAGATCTTTAAAATAACAATATAATAACAAGAAAATTGGCATTCCTCTTCTACTTCTCCAAAATGTGCTATAAAGATAGACCAGGTAATCTCTGTTTTCTTCGCGTTCATTTTTTAAGGAGAGCTATTCTTAATAAATACGCAGTACATCTTCTATTATCAAAGAAGAAATTGCTTAATTCTGTAAACTCTTCTTTGGATTCTAAACCGTAAATATTTATATCTTGGTTACTATTTCTGATTAACATACTTCCTTGATATCCTTTAAAAATCGAATCCAGGACAGTAATGAAGAATTCCTTCAGGATAGTTTAATATCGTTAACAACTGGGTGTGCTCTGACAAATGTATTGATTTTCATTGGGTTGCAAGTCACATTGGAAAAATCCATTGGTAGATAAGAAAATGATAAAAGCAAACCATTATCGATCTTCCCATAAAGTTTCGAAACGTTCATTCACAAATTGATAATTACATTCTAAAAACACGCAAGAATAAATAGGTTTAAAATTATACTAACATAAGCTATAAATGCAAACTACGAACAACTCTTGATTGCGTTGTTCTGCAGTAATAATCGTTCAATAAAAGAGCCAATAATAATATGTCATAATCATATGTTATAACTGATGACACATACGATTTGTGCTTTCAACAAGTAGACATAAATCCTTTATTATTTGAATATATATTTTACCATATCCTATTTATAAGCTCTCTACACAAGCAGAAAAGTTCTTTAAAGTATTACATTTGCATTCGGATAGTGGCTTAGTTCTTGTTAGTATTTATCTTACTAAATTTAAGAAATGCTTCCAATTCCAGCTTTTTCTCAACCATCTATATTCACCTATATCAATATAACTGAATACAATTAGGCTGGTTACTTACATTTACATATAGTTATGTTATATTATTTTTACAAAATGGATTTCCTTCGGGTATTTCTTATAATTGGATTCTTCTCTGACTAGATTATACTAGTAAAGTACAATATTTTTTACCCTATTCCTCTTTTTAATCTAACTAATATAGAATATAGTCATAAATATAGTAAAACTTCTGGCGGTAAATCATATAATCAGGCAACTCTGATTTAATAAGAATAACAACAAAAATAAAGAGTTTATGAGTGCAAGTTTGTATGTATATATATATATATATATATATATATATATATATATATATATATATATATATATATATATATATATATATATATGGGTGTGGCGTCTGCATGTGTGTTTGTGTGCGTGCGTGTATATGTGTGTCTGTGGTTTGTGATTTATATTTGTGTGAATGTGTGTGTGTGTGTGTGCATGTATTATATATATATATATATATATATATATATATATATATATATATATATGTGTGTGTGTGTGTGTGTGTGTTTGTGTGCGTATATATATATATCTAAATGTGTGTGTGTGTGTGTTTGTTTGTGTGTTCGTGTGTGCGCGCGCAGTCTTTTCATATTTAAAACTCTTACATAGTTCTAAGTGTGTTTTCTTTTGATTTATTTATTATCCTTTTTGACATTATTTTAAAAATATTTTAAACTTTATATTAGGTTATATTATTTATTCCCTCATAAAATTATGCCATAAATCAGATAAGAATGCACTAGGCTGTGGTATTTGGTTATACTTTAAGAGTACCTGAGGTTTTTATGCCAATCAAAATTATCGTCAACAAATATTCCCAGAAATATTATTTTGGTTACTTGATTGATTGTTTAATTATTGATTTTCAGTGATACATTTCCAGCTTGTATCATTTGTTCAGGAAATATCATTTAATGTGTTTTGTTAAAATTTGATAAAACCTATTTACCTTAGGCCTGTCTAATAAAGTGAATTAACATCAGTACTTAATATACCAAATATAGGTTCGGTGCTTTTTGAAGAATATTATATTAGTATTGCCTGCGAATAGAATATTCTTGGCATTACTCAATATAATGCGTTAGTATTTTGTATATACAATAGAAGGTAAATGGTCTAATGGTCATCCTTGTGGTATTACACATGTTGTTTCCGTAATTGGTGATTTATTGCCTATTTGATCAATGCCGCAATGATACAGGACGTACATGATCCAACATAAATATGCTGATAAGGGGGAATAAAAATAAATCCATTCTTAATCTTACATTCAGTACCAATGACAAACTAACAGATAATAACGTTTTCATATGAAATGGCTTTTGTAGATATTCTGCGAGTGTTAGAGAACAATTTGCATCCAAACTACCCAATTCCTATCTGCTTATGCCGTTGACACTTATCTAACCATCACTCCTGGGTCTAAATATTGTTCTTCAATCTTTCTGACCACACCGATATTAAACGAATCATTACATCACTTAAAGGTAAACATAGCTCTGGATATGACAGGATAAGCTTCTAATTTATAAATGGAAAATACAGCTTGAAGTATCGGAAGGAATTGCGATTATGACAAATAAATAAATGTAGTCTGGTTCAGTTTCAGTTGGATTTGCAACTAAACAAGCGATCGGTTGTTTTTATCAGACAGGCTTTGAGTAAATATAAGTATCGAGTGTTCAAAAATAAATGTTTGGTTCGCTAATTGTTATGTTTTGTTAATCATTCGCGGTGTTATAGCCCTTTAAGTAATACGTTCCCAAATAATCACTCCCGGTACTTCTCAAATTATCAACTCCAACCAGAACTCCAATTTTGGAAACTACATAAACTCAGATTAAGTTCTACATAATTACAATGAACTAGCAAAGGAATTAAATTATAATACACATTCTTAATGTCTCTGTGCATTCCTCAAGAGAATGCAAGGCGCTTTCTAATTAACTCCACCTTCTTTAAGGAATTCATACACAAATCCGACAGAAAATCTGACATCAGATGTATTGAGGAAACATTAATAAAATCAAATAAATCCTTTCTATGGTAATGATGTTATCCTTCTAATATTATCCGACTTATAATGCATCAAATTAAAAGTTGATTCTCATAAAACAAATTACAATTACAATATATAATCCTGAACTTAACATAGAAAACTAGTGTTACGAAATCAGTGTTATTGTTTGTAGACTTCTGAATGCTCACAAGGTTTTGTATGCATACTCTTTTAAATGTATAACAGGTAAACTTATATAAGATCTCTTTATCAGGTCCGATTGTATATGAATCAATAACGGATTTGAGACTAGACGTGTGGATCCAATAGAAGTTATTCCTTTGATGTTCATTTTTGTTTAAAAAAAAACTAAACTAATTATCATGTGCTTAAACGATCGACCATTATCCAATAATCACTGATTTAGGCATTAAACCTTTCTACCGTAAATGTTATAATTTACAAAGAACCAACTGGCTTAGATACAGCAATGTGCATGCTAAATATCTTAAAATAATTCCAGATAATAATTTTAGCAATATGCAGGAGAATAACATAGAATCAATCACAAATGCTGCAGAAATTAGCATCATCATCATCATCATCTGAAACAAGCCAAGGATATCTTTTTTTTGGGGGATAACAGTTAAATAACCATACCCTGATTGTCTTAAATATAAGAAACATTTTCCAACATAACCAAGCATAAATAAAAATAGTTTCATTTAACGTGAGAAAATAATTTCATTCACTGAATTTTATAAAAGCAATTAAGGTTTTACCAAATATGTCGTGTATCATGGCGGCTTGGTGACGGCAGTTTGATTGAACTCCTCTTGTCAACCACAATACATGGACTATTACTGAACCAATAGTCTCATTTAGACAGGATATCTATTAGAACACACAGACCCGACCTAACCCGCAACTACTCAACCCACACGCAACCTAAAATCCACAAATCTCAACCCGAACCCAACCCGTACCGATATTAAATTGTAAAACTGTAACAATGTAACCCGAACTCAACCCACAAGACTATAACCAGGTACCCAGTGACGGATATTAAGTTGTGTGTTTCTTCCACCACTGTAGTACACAAGAACAGTCTTTTACTACATCCTGTTAATAGGTCTGGAGCTCTCCATTTCGTTTGGCTGTTGATCCATTTCATCATCGAACTCGTCCAGGTTTCGTCACTTCCGAGGAGGTGGTTGATCACTGTTGTTGACAGACATTTGGTGGTGACTGAGGGGCAAGGATTCCATCTCATCGGCTATGTAGTTTCCAGGGCGAGTTGTTTGTCGGAGTTTGGCATGGCCTTTATGGACTTTTGCCTAGGATTTGGAAATACTGCTGCCTTGTGCAGGATGTGAGGGTTGAACCTTTCCTCTAACATTGCAAAACAAGTGTCCTTCAGTGCCACCATGTTGTCACAGTTATCATAGGCTATCTTACAATGTTACCTGAGTTTAGCAACCCAGGGGATTACCATATATATAGAGTTGGGGCCTTCCAAGTCACAGTTAGCCATGTAGAATGGCTCTAGAAAAGACATAATGCTGCTAAGGAGATCCATGTCCAGGACGACAATGACTCGTCACATCTCCGGGGGTCATGCTCAACGAATATGCTTTGCACAGTAGCAAACTCCTCATGTGCCGAGTTTAGCATGGTGTAAGTTTAGTTACAGCGAGTGTCACATGACTGTTTAAGTGAGCGGTCTAGCAGGTTCTGTATAGATGACTTTTTCGTGTAGCACACGAGAGACTTCCCATCAGTTATGAGAGTCTTCAAATGCCGTGATGCCGTCTTTTCATGAAAGATGATGTGTGTTCTACAGTCCAGACGCTCTTTACTTTGTAAAGCCGAAACCATGTTTGAGCTATGGTGTGAAGTGAATACACACTTGCAGATGAATGTTGCATCAATGCCGAAGGTGTCACTGGTCAAACTAACACGGGTATGTATGAGAGGTGCCGGTAGACAGTAGTGGGATGTGCCAACAGTGTGGATGCATCAAGGAGGCTAGTACTGCGGTGCTGTTGAATCAACAACTGGAATACAAGAATAAAATAATTTACCTTAGTGTACAATAAATCTCTAATTTGAACAACTAGAACGTATTCTCTTTCATATTTACCATTTACAAATACGAATCCTATGGAATTTGGCTATTTACATTTACCCTTCTTACTTCAATCACCACCATCTGTACAAGATAGATGAACCCAGTACCTGCAAATACACCAAATGGACTGAAATCCTGACACACATACTTTACATGCGTATCTGTGATCCTATCCTTAACAATCCTTCAGGCTGGATTTGATTTTGGCATCAGATGGTGTACAACATGCGTAAGGATAGTTTGATTTTTAATAATCAGACACTTGTATCATTTATGTGCTGAAGTGCCAATACAACTTGAATAGGCAAGTGCTTGATGACAAGATTTACACACAGCAAAGTCGAGTTCAGCACCATTACGATCTACCACAACTCCAAATTCTTTTCAAACATCAGACTTTCTCTTACTACAAAACTTAATTCTATATTATCCAGACTTTAAACCTGATGCTAGCCATAACTGGTTATTAGTAGCAATAATTGAAATAAAATCACGTCTATTCAAGATATAGGAGTAGCCCCAATCAGTTAGAATACAATAAATGTCTTAGAATAAAACACAATATCTACTAATATCCAATACTAACAAATGCCCCGCAGCATGTATCAGCAATGAAAGAAAGCAGGGTGACTGACTTAGTTTTTGTCGTATTTTATATAACAACATATGTGTTGCTTGATAACACTTCAACACAATGATCAGGAGTATACATAAATATGTATAAACAGTCAACCTACTTACTAATTAACAGCTATAGCAATAGTGCACCTCCCTGTAATGAGTCTCAGACACTAACTACCTACTGCTATTATAACAGGTTTCTTTTGAACTGTTCAAACTGTAGATAGATTGTTAGCTGTATAAACACATACTGGACCAACCTTGTGAGGGGTGGTTTGTATATATATATATATATATATATATATATATATATATATATATATATATATATATATATATATATATATATATATATATATATATATATAATGTACAGTCTAACTTTGGGATCTGGCTGAAAGTTGGCGTGGTGGTAGGGTGGCATTAGAGTGGGGCATATTCGACCGTCAGCCTTGGGAGTGGTTTATTACACGTGGCTTTTGATTTTTTGTTAACCCAATTATCACTTTATTCAA
This sequence comes from Paralvinella palmiformis, assembly GCA_025642065.1. Lineage (NCBI taxonomy): Eukaryota > Metazoa > Annelida > Polychaeta > Terebellida > Alvinellidae > Paralvinella > Paralvinella palmiformis. The sequence continues at coordinate 1,115,711 of JAODUP010000196.1, read as the reverse complement.
TATATTGCTGATCGTACTATCAATACTGTCATGACGGCCACCTAATGGCATTGACAGCTTGTAAATCAATTCACAGATTACCAAAACCATTTCACGATCTGTCTGTGTTAAGGTCATAGTGGGGCTAAGTATATGGCAATGTATCGTATTCGTATTGAGCAAGCATAGGCGGTGACTGAATATCGGGAGGCGGATGAGTATATATTTTGGATTAAAACAAATAAAACCGATATAGGATTATTTTTGACTCAACTATCTTGGAAAGTTCAAATTGGAATTCAAAGCTCGCGTGAACTAGGCCTGATATTTTATTGGCTGGTCACGCTTGAGCGATTTACAGACATATCGAGCACCAAGTAGTGAACACTGGCCAAGCAACATTTAGCCAAGTGTACTTTGACAGTTTATAAATAAATAAAGTAACGTGGAGGTGGTATTTTTTAATCATTTTGTTGCAATAATCATTGGAGTACTTGGATATATTGAACTAATCATTAATTCAAAATGGGAAAATCTTCCAATTCCACTCAGCGATCAACAGCTAACTCTACAACATAAGATGATGAAGACATGCCAAGATGAGCTATGACTTTGAAAGATGACATCATCAAAACTCAGAGGCTGAATTAAATAACATGGTAATTGTAACATCAAAGCAGATGTCTGACGAAATAAATACTAGCCTAAAAGAGTCAGTAATCGGAGCGGTAAATAAAGCAACAGCTGATATTACACAGAAGATAACAGGTTAACAGCAGGAAATAGCAATACTTCGGATTAAATAGCCCTCCCCCAAAACAAAAACAACATTGACAGGTTGCTGAAGATGTCCTATAGTATGAAGGAAAACCTCATATTGACTGTTATTGAATAAAAAGATGAAGAAACTGAACAAGACACTCGACCAACATTTTTGATTACCTCTTTCATAAACTTGAACTAGACTCAGATAATATAAGTATAATTCGTTGTCACCGAATGCCATCGCTTGGGAAGAAGAAAAAACATCCGATTACGAAACAAATTTAAAGAACTGAAATTGAAGTGTGCGATTGTGCTAGATAAACTCACTGTTGAGGGGAACCATATTACGTGGATACGCTACAGACATTACCATTTAATATTTCGGATATATCAACAAAGATGGCAGGTCAGCACGGCTTGTATCCCGGTAAGTTATCACCATTTAGTAACTGTTATACTATGGGACGCCCGTTTACGTTGGATGGTATAACCTACAGCTGTGTTGAAGAGTGTTATCAATATGCAAAGGCTACTCTAGCTGGTGATAATCCTGTTGCAATGGATATCATGACATAATCGGACCCTGTAGTTATGAAGCGAATCAATGACTTAACAACTGGAATCAAGGCAACAGGGACACGCCTATTCGCCGAGTGTAATATATTTGAAGATGAGTGGGACATAGGCCTATCATTCACAGATCCAAAAACAGATGACGAATCATGCTGGAAGGGGGGGAATTGGATGAGGGAAATATTAGTTCAGGTTTGTGCCATTCTGGTAATATGAATATATAATATCTCTATTATCTAGCATTATAATACACCACTATTATTTGATATTATCAATATCCAATTATATATAGTATTATGAGTATCTACAGTTATCTGGTATTATGAGAATGCAAAATTATCTAGTATCCAAGAAGGCCTGTTTGATATTAAGGGTATCTAATATTATCTGGCATTATGAACATCTCATATTATTTGGTATTATAAATATCCAATAGTATTTTGTATTATGGGTATCTAATATTATTTGATATTAAGAGTATGTAATATTATCTGGTATTATGTATCTAGCATTATATGGTTTTATGACTATTTAGTGTTACGTGATGTTATTGGTAGCCCATGTTATCTTGTATTATGAGTATTCAATAATATCTGGTATTATGAATATCTAAAATTATGTGCTATTAACTGATGCTATGAATATCCAGTATTATCTAGTATGGTGGGTATCTAAGGATATCCGGTATTATGGGTGTATAGTATTATTTGGAATATTTTATCTACAGAACCCAAGACAAATACTGCTCATCAGACGCTGATACATGTATCTGGTTTCTCTTCTAGATTCCGACGGGGCGTGATTCGGGAGTACAGCGATTAATTAAAATATTATTTCTAGCTCTAGATCATCCGATGGGCGGGGCTGGCTGAGGCATGGGGCTGGGTGGGTACAGTATTTCAGTGTGGCCACGGATGATCATATGTCCTAAATGTTTTGTCCTATCTTATCATACGAACGTTATTTTTTCTAAGCTATGAAATACCTTTAAACTTAATACTGATGTGATCTTGTTAAACAAATCAACTAATGAAATAGGGTTTTGGAAGTTAGAGTTTACAAAGCTTATTCCATGGCTTGGGACTGTATACTTCTAACTATAATACAATCTTTGTATAAATAATTTATTTCATATGACTTTTATACAGTTCCGAAATAAAATTGATTGGTCGATTGATTGATTTAAATAAGTTTGAGAAAACATTGCCGTACAATCAATCATCTGCTGAGATTTAACAAAGAAATCAACAGGAAAAAGAATAGCTTTATTTATAGACATTGAAAGAGCTCACAATGTGATCTGAAGGAATGGTTATCTGTAAAACTATATTGATGGACAGGTTAGAAAAAGAACGTTTCTGTCTAATTTATTCATATTTCTCCAAAACAAAACCATTAAAAATATCAATCAACTATCAAATGTATCGTATGTATGTGCCGTAAATATGATGGTAATTTTCATTTTATGCAAATCATTAAACAAGTAGCATATATTATTCCTCTTATTTTGACAGATGATGATGATTGATGTTTTATGGCCACGTTTGTGCACATGGTAGGCTAAATGGGCCGAACGACCTCCAAATGTGATGAAGTGAAGTGTGGTAGTGATCTGTGACCCAACACGCAACTTTTAGACCACGGAGCCGCCCTTATTTTAACAGTCTTTATTTAGTAAGTTAGAGAACCTTCGAAAGTATTGTTTCCGGATTTGCTGTGAATGTTACCTCTCAGTTGGTTTTTAGTAAAGAGCCTCAATGTTCTATTCATATAACAAATCCATAACTGACCATGGAAACAAGTTTTATTCACAGCAAAATGTATTCATTCTCACTTATAAAGGTTATCTTTTACATGTTTGACCTATTAGCTAATTCACTAACAAATCAAAGTAAAATTAGTTGCATTAGTCGCGGGCAATCAACGGATTGGAATCGTAAATGTTTCTCTTCCGGATATCATTACAAATTCATATAGTTATTGGATTTATAGTACAAATAATGTTACTGGTAGTAAAAAAAACATTATTTATTCCGGGAGGTTGTGATCTGATTAATACTTAGTTTACTCTTGAAGACTCAAATTATAAATCGGGAAATAAATTAGTGGACAGGAAAGTGAAAAATTATCTTCCCCTAGCAGGTCTAGACATCTACTCAAAAATTGATAATTATATTCGCGAAATTTATCAAACAAAATAAGAATTAGGTCATATCAACTTCTGATATTAAAGCCAATCACGAGTATCCATTAATATAAATATTACCTGTTGATGAACGTTCTAAAGTAGTTGCATTAACCATATATACCTTTAATCATAACTAATAGCAGGTTCGCTGCATGCTATCAACAATAAAACACCTATCCTTTATTATTAAATTGTGTATTTCAGCGAAAATAAAAACAAACACCAGCAAAACAAACTCACGTTAAATGTAGAACATGTGCTCACCGGTGCCAATATGTAGATTGGAATCTTCCTACGAAGTCTGAGATCTCGAAGGTATTACGGCAACGAAATACTAATGGCATCCACCAACAAGATGGCTACCCGTCACGTGTTGAGCTGGTGACTCAGTCATAATGTAGTACCTAGATGTATTGTGATGAAATATTGTGGATTATGTGTCTAAGCCTTGGCATATCGAAATGCTATTCCTGTTATATAGTTGGTAAGGTAATGGAAGACTGATCTCCTAATCGTGGGTTGTCTTCTCTGTGGAATTTGTTATGCTTTAGTTGAAACGTTTGAGTCAAATACCTAACATCGTCAACCAACCTAGTTGCAAACTCATTCGTTCATTCAGTCACTGACTGAAACAACCAATCAATATTTCTGTTAAACTGCATCAAGGGAATTCGTGTATGACACTTTTCAAACAGTAAATTGCAGTGACTGACTATTATAGCACCAGATGACCCTCAAAGTTAGAGACTTAGGTTAGAGAGGACAGTAAGTGTTTTAGTTTGGTACAGAACACAAATAATTTGTCTTTTATAAACAGTACTTTATGAGGCGACGGCAAAATCCTACCTTGATATATAAATACAAATGCCATAGAAGTGAGGTCATGTATCCGTGAATGAGTGAGTGAATGGGTCAGTATGTGTATGACTCAGTCAGTCAATGAGGAACTTAGATATTGGAAGAGGGTTCACGCATACACCCACATACACAAACACACACACACACACACACATTCACACTCGCACAAATGCGCGCAGGCACGCACTCACGCACACACTTACGCATGCATACACGCACTCCCTATATATATATATATATATATATATATATATATATATATATATATATATATATATATATATAGCGTCTCATCGACATTACCTTGGTTAGAGAATTGTTTTTACATTATCATCTCTAAGTAGTTTTATTTTATTAACTTATTGGCCTTTTTTTATTCTAACTCTAAAAGTTAACAGACAATAATTAATGACGATATACCATGTCATCAAAATATAGCTTGGGAAATGCCGCGATAAATAATAACAAATAGAATAATGTGCAGATGCATGAAATATTAGGCGGGCGGCTGTCCTTTGAAGTGCAATACCAATTCGTTCTCGTCGTCAACACACGCATTCATGTGTTTGCGCACACACACGCACGTACGCACGCACCCACACGCACACACACATAAATTTTCGCTTAAGTCTCTGGGGATTGGTCTGGTGGGATGCCCTGGCTGATTACGTTTTTTTGTGTGTGTTTCATCAGCCTTTCAATTTCCCCCCATATATTTTAATAGGGAAACTATATCCCGATTAAGAAACTAGTAACATTCTTCCAGAGGTGGTTTATGGAAGACACATTAGTAGTCCCAGCTGGGACACATATTGTGATAGCCCGTCAGCAAGGCTATCCATTGATCAAACATTGAGGTCAGCGATGAGAGTATACATAACGTAACTCCAGTAAATCATTATTTGAGGCGAACAAGTATGTTATTGGGATGATAAATTTGTTAAGTGAAACCACTAACATTCTCCCGATGTTAATGGTCAAAGACATATTACAAGTTTCAGCTGGGATACATTCGTTGATAGCGGACAAAGCATACTTCCGATATATCATATTTGACTATTGACTGCCCCAGGACAATATTGGTAAAGCACTTTCTTACTTGAATCATAGATCGATGATATCGTAATTGCCTGATTTATAGGAATACGTTCAGTTCGATGACAAATTCTTAATACTGTTACGCTCAACCAGGAATATCAGCGCATAATTTGACATTTTCGAATAACTCTGTGCAAATGATCAATAACCGAGTTTTTATAACGTGTCATAAACTAACTATATAATATTGATTGCGCTTTATTGACAACGTTATTAATTGATTTGAGCATTTTACCGTTTCTTTATTTAATCTGTTTTAAGTAGGAACCAAAAATAAATGGCTACGTTATCTTAATTACGCCATCTTAGAGTTTGGCAAATTTCAAATTTCTCCGCGTTAACACTCAGTAATAGTCTACCTATATCTATATTATATGCACATAATACACCGACAGTTATGTTGTAATAACATCCTGTCTACCTTGACTGTGGAGTGAAATGCATAACAAATGAATGATAATAGAATAATTTACCAACCGCAGGTAATATTATATTTTAGATGTTAAGTACTGTCTTCCCATTGTTTGCTGATTTATTTATTTCCTTTTTTGGTAAATATATATCTCAAATTGTATTTCAATAATGCAACATGCTGTTTATCAGTACATCTGGTAGCAATGCCATTCTTGAGGCAGATTACCAAGGATTACAAGAAACCTCTATCTGTGGCGTGAATGGGATTAGTGAGATCTAATACGACATTAGGATAGCCTTTCATTGACAACATGCAGGATGGAAGTAACAAAATTAACAATCCTATGCTATATGACGCTTTCGGGATTCGGACAGACATGTAGAAAATGTGTCCTTGTTAATAAAAAGGCTTTCTGAGTACTGTCAATGTCAAAATCCTTGATTATAATGTTTGATCTATTTCTTTTATTTGTTCATATATTTATTAACATACAGGGATGACGAGCTAAAGATAAAATATGACAATATGAAGTATGTTCTATCTTGTTATAAAATACTTATGATGATTGTTTATGTCTGGTTCTCCGTGTTTCCATGTACGAGTGGGTGAGTAAGAGAGGGAGCTAATGAGTGATTGAGTGAGTAAGTGGGTGTACTTTTAAGATTATGATAAAATGTGATCAATTACTAACATTTATTTGTATTTGTAGATTACGACTTCCCTCATGTACTAATTCTAAGTTAGCATATGATAAACCTTACAAATAGTTGTCTACTGATTTCACTGTCACGTTAATAAAGAGAATGATAACATACAGATGTTTCATGATACCAATGCAATTCACTTGTGTGCGCTATATTAATTAAATGAACTCCTTTGTATGAAATAATAATATATCACAGAAGACACTAACATATATATTAGGGATGTAATATATTTATTAGTGAAGTATGTAAAATTACAATACGTCTTGAATGTAATTAACACCAATAAATGGCAGATATTAACAAACGATTAATACAATAACAAAATTAAATTGCTGCCATGGTGATGGGGTGAAGACAATTTCAGTTCACGCTGAACTAAATGCTTATGCCTCTAATAATAATAATATGACTGATTAATGGGTGAGATCGTCAAACAGTAGTTGAAATTTATAGGTAAAAAGAATATGAAGATTGATAATGGCGACTAGTTAAATAACGCTCAAGCAAACATCAGAAACCCAAATATCTGGTCTAGACACAGGAGATCTGGTCTAGATCACAAAAGCAGTAGAATTTGGCATCTTATTTTCAGTATCTCACAAACTTCCATTTTGGGATATAGGCTATATTAAGGGCTCCCAGCTAAAGTACACCACGGCTGATAATCATAAATATAAGATACATAAAAAAACTCTCAATTTATTACAATGTAAAGTCATTAAATGGGCAAAAATGTCATCACCTGTGGTAGGCAATGTTTATTACGCAATGTACAAAAAACCTCTAGAATCTGTATACCTCACATTTTAAAATAGTTTTATGTCAATTGGACTCAAGGCTAGTTATTAGAACGAATCTTAATAACGTATTTTAACTAATTGTTTTTCCTCAATACTATAAATGTTTCAATAAATACCAGATTGGCTTTGTTAGCCATTTTAGTATAATTGATTATCTTTTTAGATTTAATGGAATAATCGACAGATTGTTTAGGAATAAAGACAAAAGAATAGCCGTACTCATAGACATTAAGAAAGCCTATGATATTATCGGGTGGGGGAGGGGTTCTTTGAAAAACGCTCTGAAATTGTTTTTGAGAGTCACATTTTCAAATAGTAATTTTCGGCTGAGATTAGAAGGCTCTTTGCCCAATTTATTCTCCACTGATGTTGATGTCCCACAATGTAGTATAGTTAGTCCATTCTTCTTCCTTGCTAAGATCAAAGATATCCATTTTATAATACTAATCCTGAATTTGCCTTTTATACCGACAGTCTAACTACAGGGATCGCTATATATGTAATTCCACATTCTTCTGACAAGGTCATTAAAGCTTCTTGAAGGAACACAGTTGGTTATTGAAACTGTTATTTGAAATATTTATCATGATAAAGTAGCAGCACCTCCTAGAAACAATAAAAATGGGGTATATCTCCAAATTCCTTGGTAAGAAACCGATTATCCAAACTGAACTTAATATTAAATATTTGCATTTATGTATTCGACTTTTCCTTATTAAACTAGTTCAGCCATCCCTAAGACAACAATGAAATAGTAAGGAACTTGGTACTCCACTTTTACCCTTCCGATATTTACTACGATATATACAGATATTTCTAAGGAGATAATTAAAATCTTTGTTCAAATTATCACATTGAGCTATTCTTATAAAATAAACAGTACATCTTCTATCTTCTTAGAAACATTATTTGTAAATCTTGAAACTCTTCAGTAGGTTCCAAACCATAATTATTTAGATTTCTGATCCACGGAGTTCTTTGATTTCTATTAAGATTAATTTGTTCTGAAAAATGCATGGATTTTCATTGGGATCCAACTCACATTGAAATACTTGGAAATTAATTGGTAGCCAAAGAAATGATAAATTAGATAGTTGATAATGATATGTATGTATGAGTGTATGATTGCAAGTTTCTTTGTGTATGTAGATGCTTGTCTTTGTGCGTGTTTCTTTGTGTGTGTGTGTGTGTGTGTATGTGTGTGTGTGTGTGTGTGTGTGTGTGTGTGTGTGTGTGTGTGTGTGTGTGTGTGTGTGTGTGTGAAGGTGCGCGCACACTCACGCGCACACGTGCGTCCATTTCTGTAGTTTTGTTTTTCGATGATGTTAGGACATCGATATATCATAATGACTCACCATTAAAATGATAATCATTGACGTTTTGACTGAGTTACCCAATGTTAATAGAGTATTTAATATCTGCCTATATATTATGTGCCTACACCTTGACAGCAGGAAATATTATACTTCACATACTCTTGTTATACTGTTGGTAGAGTATTACACTGCAGACTTCTAAATCATTGCATTAAATAATACTGTATTTCCGGTAGATCTAGTCTGGGATTAAGTAAATCATTCATTTATCCACTGACTACCTTACTCCCCACTGACTCACTCACTCTCTCATTCTCTCACTGACTGACTGACTGACTTACTGACTCACTCACTCACTCAATCAATCAATCAATCAATTACCCAATCACTCACTCAATCGTTTCATCAATCAATCGATCGATCGATTAATAACATAATCATACAATAATACAATCATACAATCAATCAATCACTCATATGATCATACGATGAATTAACCAATCTTACAATCAATCACTCATCGCATTACTCTGTAATAAAATAATTTGTATCTAGTACCTCTCTTACAGCTAATAACAACTATGTCAGCTGGTAATTATTTCACGATTGCATCAATAACATGTCACTGATATAGACTTCTATGTCTAGCCAAAGTCTTATATTAAACATGAAGTAGGGTGTGGCTCCTATTATATCAACGAGTCGAAACGCTGCGAGACATAAAGTGTTTATTTTCATACAATAGAACATGGTATCTGTTGTAGACAGTATCTGATACAGCAATGACAGTATTGATCCATGGACTATAAACTATCTGAAATCTAGGTAGACCTACCTGACGTTTACCTGACTGCGAAAAGGATAACTAGTTAATTAAGGCAACATTTGAAAGCTCATCAGAAAAGGGAAGTGTTTGTGTGTGTGTGTGTATTTGCGTGTAAGTGTGAGTGTGTTTGTGTCTATGTATGCGTGCGTGTGTGGATGCCTCTATATCCACTGAAACAGGATATAGTTCCGATTCCCAACCTAATAGTATTCTCCCAGAGGTCAATGATCAAGGACACAACAGTAGTCCCAGCTGGGATACATTCCAAGATATCACGTCTGTAACGGGCTCCAATGACTAAACATTCATATCACTGATGGCAGCAGATAGAAGATCATGATTTGGCCTAAATTAGCATCTTATTAGCCTCCAAACACTATAACCGAACTCCTGGATGACTTATAATGTTAGATATCAGGGTTTCTTATTCCTAACTTTAAGTGGCTTCGTTCTGTTTGTGTATCTTTTGCCAGAACCATATATTAATGTTGATTTCTTGTTGTCGATTTCGATATTGGAACGACACTAAACCAGCCAGGAACAGTGTTTCGTTAATTAAGCCTGATCGTGGAAATACGACGAGCTCCATGACAATTAGTTAATTTAAGTTTTAAGTTTAAGGTTGAGCATGAAAACGAAGCATTATTTGTATAAAGGAGTGTAGTAGTTGTCTCGTTAAAGACCAATGATCTGCCCATATTTGAAAATCGACTATTATGAAGAATAATTACAACAATCAATGTTGTACTGTAATATTGTTTTATTACTCTTGGGGCCATGTCACCAATGTAAACAAATATCAGTCAGTTCCTCTACCAAACTATCATTATATTATGTGGAAGCTCGAACATCCCCTCCCTAGGGAAACAACTTTCCACAAAATACATATATGAGTCTTAATCAAACCCTCAACGTGCAGGCATTATTCTAATAACTGAGCTATCGGCCATCTATGTTTTAGTATCTCTCTCTCTCTCTCTCTCTCTCTCTCTCTCTCTCTCTCTCTCTCTCTCTCTCTCTCTCTCTCTCTCTCTCTCTCTCTCTCTCTCTCTCTCTCTCTCTCTCTCTCTCTCTCTCTCTCTCTCTCTCTCTCTCTCTCTCTCTCTCTCTCTCTCTCTCTCTCTCTCTCTCTCTCTCTCTCTCTCTCTCTCTCTCTGACATTCAGCTCTACATGACTATGAAGCCACGTTATAAATCGAATGATATTTCATCTTCAATTGAAGCTTGTAATTCATACATAGGGTATTTGGTTGAAACAATGATTTGTACCACAATTATCCTTACTGAGATGTGAAAAAAATATACCTCGCTCTGTTTTATTGTACTTACTGTGAATAACTGCTACTTCACCAGAAGACCGTTTTGCTAAGAATAACTCCTAAATTAGGGGATCCCCTAAATATTTCCCCATACTCTAATTTCCCCCCAAGTGCTAGGGGGTTTTCTAAAACCCGTTTGGGCATATCTGAAGGTTGTTTCGTCTTTTACTTCGTCTCATTACCTTTGGAGGTCGCTCGGCCCATTTAGCCTACCTTGTGCACAAAAGTGGCCATAAAACATCAATCTTCTAAAACCCGTTATACTAAACATCCCCTATGATCTTGGGGGGGGGGGGTAATCTCCCCCTAACGTTAAGGGAGATTTTCCGTGCAATGTCATTCTTTGCGAGCGAACTCAATATGCCGAATAGTATAACTTCCTTGAACCGGATATTTTTTTGGTCTGTCATCGATGAACTCTTGACAACAGCGATCAGCTGATCAAGCTAGAACTGTCAAATAGGTCTACCCAGTCAACGATGTCGCAGTCAGAATCGGTTGTAGAGACAAAACAGGTAAGTCTACTTCTATGAATCACCGAACTATAAACCTACAAATAACACGGTGATTTCCATGTTTTAGGCTCTGCAGTCAATGATAATATTAATACGTTGCTAGACTCTAGATTGTGATTTCCCTCTTTAATTAAACACCAATCAGCAGTACATGGAATAGATTAGTGATACCAGTAACGTTCACATTATGGTACATTAATAGACCACCTTTAACACAAATCAGAGCTACTTATACGTATAACCAGTAATGTTCTTGCCTATCCACCAGGAATGTTTATTTTATAATCTCTTTCATGTGATATTTGTTGACATCGTTGAAGCTTGAGTATAAATATAAACTGAAATAACAATGTCCTGAAAGATTAATGTGACTTTGTTGATTAATACAGATTTAAAGAGGCAAACGTTGATCCACACATTTCACACATACACACACACACTCAAACACACACGCACATACACACACGCGCACACATATTTACTGATATAAAGCGCGACTTAAATTAAATTAAACTATTTATAGCTATACCTAATCGTTGAAGCTCAATTATCACTACTGAACACATCAAAGCAATAATTTTATTTCTTAACTTATTATATATTATTGTTAACTATTCCTAGAAAGCTAAACATTACACTTTATTACTAAATTGTTTTAATTGAAGATTTAAACCATCTTCCCTCTAATATATCTTATTCTGGATAAGTGATCGATTTATGAAGCATTTCGCATAATTGCAGTACAGTCAAATACAAGATCATTGTATTAAGTATGAAAAAGTTAGAATGAGTAAAAACTACTTGAGGAGAAATGAACAGATATATAATACTAGAAAATATAAAATAACGTCATAATTCGCTACGGACTAAACACATCCGAGAGTATTTACATTGGTCTTTCAAATATAGTGGGTCATGTAGTAAAAGAGATAGAAGGTCATCAACATAGGCTTGCGTACTTTGACCAATAGATAGCGTCATAATGAGGCCACCTTTCTGAAGATTGGTTCAAAAAGGTTTTAAAATAATTATCAGAGGGATTTATTTTTCTTATATCATGTCATTATACATTAATCTATTATAGACGACAAGCCTTAATATGGACAATTATTGATACATATTGCGATATCAATAGAAAGGTGTGGGGGAGTAATAGGTAGAGTAATAAGACTTGCGGTGATAGAAGAAGTAATAACAGTAGTAATAGTGGAACCATTATTATTAGCAATATCTGTAATAATATTGGGAAAAGGGGGCTGTGATTAGTTGTAGTAGCAGTAGTAGCGGTAGTAGGGATAGTGATGGTTTTCGTTGTCCAGTCGTAGCAGTATTTGTTGTTATTAAGTTTTGTTTATTGATGGCGTTTTTTATTATAAAAATGGCGCTGTACCTGCCATGAAAATATCAACATTCATTCAATGTCCTTATTAATAAATATTGACGCATTACATAAATTAAACATTCTGAGTTGTTTTGCTGATTAACTAGAACCAGTTAGATAAAAACGATCAAGCAATGCTTGGATGATGAGTTTGACATGAGACTTTAATTTAGATTTCACATCAGTATTCCAAACTCACATTGATAATTAAAGTTGTTATTTTTAATAAAATCTAATACAAACCAGATTGCTTCTTCTTGGTTAGAATATTTCTGAGTCGTAATTTGATAAATATTGAAATTTTACATTTTTGAAAATTAGCAAAATAATAATAATGATAATAATATTATTATATCAGTGCAATTCTTGCTAACACTAGTTCTTTAAAGAAACTACATTATGAAGCTCTAAATGTGGATAAAATAATTCTGTTCACCAACATGCCTCATCAATTTTATTATGCAAAAGCACACAGAGGTCAATCATACCCTCTGATTATATTTAATTCTGAATGCCAAATAGCCTCCACACTGCTGGAAAACGTTAACGGTATTCTGTAGAAAATATTACATATTTATTTTAGAATAGAAGTGAAAAAGTATTTGCCTAATATCAAAACGTTCTGTTTCTGTTCCGTAATTTCCATTCTTATTAAACAAAAGGAATAACTTCAGAGATGTGTTTTTGGTAGATTCATTCAGTTTTGTCATATATTCATATTGTTTGTAGGTAGGTCACTAGATGTGCGTGTCTATGTTATGCTTATTGGAGATGGCAAGGGCTATGTTCATGCCTTATTCGTTTCACTGAAAATAAACACAATTCATTTCTTTCTGGAGGCTGTCATGTTTATATTTGTGGAATGATGTTTATTAGCAAATTGTGTACCGTTCATTAAAGCGACGACTGGATTGATCGCTTGCCAAAACGCATTAACCAAAACAACCAAAATGGAGATAAATAGTTTTATGCGAAGAATCAACAATAAACACAACCTTTGGTAATTAACTAAAGATCAATTATGAGAAAGGATGAGCTATTAATAATAACCGAACCATTTCACTTGCTCTGTGGGTTAAAGGCTATTATTTATACCCCAAAATGTTTGATGAGACAGCATATTTTGGTTAGAAAAGGTATGGTGAAGGTGATGGTGATAATGATGATGATGATGATGATTTTGATAATAATAATAATAATAATAATAACTAAATACTACTACTACTATTACTACTAGTAGTACTACTAATACTACTACTACTACTAATAATAATAACAATAATAATAATAATAATAAATACAGAACATAATAATACTGTGACAGATACAGAAAACCATATTTTATAATATGACAAGTAACAAGACCAGTAATTAGTGATTAAAGTAGAATATAATTAATTGAAAAAGATCACGTCTAGAAATATTTAGTGTTTATATTCCTATTTATACCATCAAAATATGCGGAATGTCATCTAGATGTGTTTGCATTCCTATTCATACAATTTAAGAAAACGGAGTATCTAGTAGATATTAGTGGAAGTCGGTAATAGTACTTTCTATCCTATACCATACAACAATCCACGTGAACGATCCAATGCCAATGTATTCGTGTGAAGGCTTGCCTCATTTATATGACCGATGAGTGACCGGGGACAAGATTGAACAAATCAGATTGATTCACATATTCCTATACTAGCTCACCCAATAGATATCAAGTCATTGTATAATGACCTTGATTAACTGCTAGCTTTGAGATCAATCCGTGATCTATGTAGAAAATTATAGGTGCAGAAAACAAAATGTGAAGAGTTAGAGCTGTGGCATCAGACCACCAGTTTCATGATGAACGTTGCTGTAAAGTTCGGAGGTTACTGATAATAATTAACAGGTACGAGGTACAAAAACCGCATAGATGATCCTACTCTGATAAATATTTAGTTTTTTTATTGTTTTTCACGATGAAAAATATTTATTTTGAGAGACAATACTGATTAGTGCCAAATATCATGTTTCAATAATATTTGACAGAACATAATGGTGCCCATAAATATTGATATATTTTAGTTGTTCTAAACAAGTACATTCATCCATGTATGTAGAATCAGGGTCGGAGTTTAACGCGGGTTAAACTGGTTTAGCCCAGCCCTGCGGGTTAAACCCGGGTTAAACCTAGTTTAAACTGGATTAAACCTAGGTTTTACTAGTTTAACCCTGGTTAAACTGAGTTTTTCTCAGAATACAGTATATTCACATTTTATACATATGAAAAGTGGTTGTTTGAATGGTATGCATTTTTATGGTTTTACGACACTATCAGTATCACACTGTAGTAATTATGTAAGATGTTATGATTTATTGGTGGCCTGAACCAATTGATCTGTTCTATGATTGGTTGAGCTTGTTTGTTAAATTCGCTTCTGATTAATATAGATAATAAATGTTTAATTTAAATTTAGGGTGCTTTATTTAATCAATTAGTGGTGAATGATGCCTAAATATTAATTTAGCCCTGGTTTAGCCGAGTTTAGCCCAAAATGGGGGTTTAGCCCAACCCGGATTAAACCTGGTTAAACCCAGATTTAACCCATCGGCTGGGTTAAACCTGCCAACCCTCTGTAGAATGCATCATAATTTGGCTAAAAGTTGATATGGATATTACATTCAATAATTAACAGAAGACAAAGTATAAGAAACATTAAAAACAGACATAAACCAAGAAAACTATTTTCACATCACTGAAATGTGGTCACAGCACTGCAACAGCATTGGTTCGGGTGAAAAATGGTATTAGAAGGTCAATTGAACAAGATAAGCAAATAATACTTGTTCTTCTGGATCTGTCTGCTGCATTTCATACAGTTGACCATATGTACTTTTCTCTAGGTTCAAAGACATGTTTGGTCTGTCAGGTAGAGTACTTTAATGGTTTAGATACTATCTTGAACAACGCTCCCAGAGAGTGTGTGTTCATGGTATTTTATCTGACGTTCAGTTTTTGTTATCTGGTGTACCACAGGGTTCAGTTCTTGCTCCTTTGGTTTTCACAATGTATGCCTCTCTTCTTGGGATTAATATGCAGCGATATGGCGTTAAATATCACTTGTATGCTGATGACACACAGCTGTATATATCACTGGATCCTGACAATGAGTTAAATTTGTCCTCTTCATTGAAAAATTTAGAACATTATATTGCTGATATTCGGCTATGGATGACTCAAAATATTCTAAGACTAAATAACATTAAAACAAATATTGTGGTAAATCCCTAAAGACACCAGCATTACAGATGGGTGCATCGTCGATTACCCCTAATGGGTTAGTAAAAAAATCTAGGGATTATTTTTGGCCAATGTATTAACATGCATGAACATGCCACATCAGTATGCCGAGCTGCCTACTACCATCTTAAGAACATCCACTGTTTAAAAACATTCTTGACACAAGAAACACTTGTATCTGTAGTTCATGCCTTTGTTACATCTCGTATAGCCTATTGTAACTCGCTGTTGTATGGCATATCTGGTTATAACAGCGAATTCAGAATAGTGCCGCTTGCATAGTGACAAATACTCGAAAATATGATCATATCACCTCAATTATTCAAAACCTACATTAGCTACCTGTTAGACAGCATATCCATTTCAAGATTACATTAATAATTTATAAATATATTAACGATAAGGCACCAGAACGTCACCCCGAAAACTCAGGTCATCCAGTCAGATACTATTGCTGGTACCAGTGTTTCGGCTCAAGTCATATGGTGATTTGTGGAATAGGTTGCCGACATATTTTAGAAATGCGCCGTTTCTGGAAACTTTTAAAATCCATTCTGATGATGATGATGATGATGATGATGATGATGATTGGTGTTTTACGGCCACTTTTGTTCACATGGTAGGCTAAATGGGCCGGCGGTAGTGATCTGTGATTCAACAGGCTACCGTTAGACCACGGAGGCATCCTTTTAATCGTTCTAAAATCACACCTGTTGGGGTATTATTATATTACATATTATTTGTACATCGGCTTTAAATGGTTCCTACTAGTAAGGGCGCTTTATTAAATATATTATTATTAGTAGTATGATAATTATTATTATTATATATTTATACCTGCCGATAAAACTAAGCTGAAACAAATAAAACCTTTAAACAATATTATTTATAGCGAAATTGTTAAACGGTCCACACTTTCACGTGTGTTTAACTTGATGTATGTCTTGTATAACAACCATCGGTTAATTAAATGCCTAGTCTAACCGCCCATTGACATAAACACTTATCTTTATAGTCAACACCAAAACAGTTATTCACCAGATGACATTGCAGTGTCCTCCTAAATTAAATACCTAGAATTCTGTTTAATCTAATTGTGTTCATAGTCTTTATTTTATTGTTTATAAGCACAATCAACTGGAATGCAATCATTTCTGTATCGCTTCACATATGAAGTAAATTACTAATAATTCACACAGTTTACGCAAGATAATATATTTCGTGTGGATTTCGAACGTTGGTACTCATTAATTGATTTTAATTTTACTTAACTTTTATAAAGAAATAAAATGACGAACAATTACACAAACAGAAAATTTGTTTTGAATATATTATGTTTTAAACCGCTAAACCTATTTGCTAATGAGTCTCTCTATAAGGTGATGATGATGATTGGTGTTTTACGGCCACTTTTGTGCATACGGTAGGCTAAATGGGCCGAGCGACCTCCAAAGGTGATGAAACGAAGTCTAAGATGAAAAACCCAGTGAGATTCGAACACCGGTGGTAGTGATCTGTGATCCAACACCGTGCCGTTAGACCATGGAGGCGCCATGAGTCTCTATCAGGAAGCATGTTCTATCATTCTATCAATACATATTAGGTAACCCACTTTTAACAGCATTTCTAATATGAAAATATTATTATATAGATAACCTCATCATTGAAAGAATATCGGATACATTTTCGATGTTACACCACTACTACTATTTCTACTACTACTACTACTACTACTACTAATAATAATAAAATTTATAATAATAGCATATGATTTGCATAACACCTCATTCTGTAAGGTTTTTCTGAGGTGTTTTGCAATAAAACATAGAATATACATATATAAGGAATAAACAGTTAAAACACAATACTATGATAAAACATTATGAATAAGCCACATTAATAAGATGAGATAGATTTAAAAACATTAAATGAGGAACACTGCATATGTTGTTGCTTATTCCACAGATGGAGTGCAGGATAGTTGAAAGATCCATGACTAGCAGCTTTTAGTCGCATATATGGTACAATCAGCAAGTCCCAGTATTAAATTTACGGGTCAGCCTATACTCAGTGTGCATATTTGAATATATATATATATATATATATATATATATATATATATATATATATATATATATATACGACGGTGTAAATCTATTCAGAACCTCATATGTGAGGATGAGGATTTTGAAGTCAATCCGTCACCTTACCGGTAGGCTATGGAGGGTTTTAAGGAAGGGATTGATGAGCTCATGCTAATGGGATTTAGATAACAAACATGCTGCCGAGTTCTGTAAAATTTAAGTTTCCTGATAGATACCTCAGGAATTACACACAATATAGAATTGTAATAGACTAGACGCATTAAATCTTGTATCAGTTTCTCCAATACATCAGCTGATAATAGCTGGTGAACAGTTCGAATTGTCTTCAATTGAAAATAGACCAGCTTACGTTCACACTTGATATGAATATGCATAGCTTATTTCTTATCATAATTCAATCCCATAATTCTTGACAGATTTAGCAGAATGACGAGCTACAGCATCTACTGTTTGGCATGTTTGCACGGAATAGGGCACCATCTTTAATCTATTTTTAATAATCCATACAGTGATATCACGAACAAATACTTACATACTCTCTACATCCACAATGATAATACATTTGTGGATTTACACCATCTAGACGGATGATGTCAGATAGTGAGTGGCAAGACACCTATAACAAGCAGCAGATATCCTAACGCTGAGACTTGATTTAAACCGAAGATGAGCTGTGCGACACGGACATGGCATCCATCATAGTGATATATTGGGTACGACTATTCAAATACGATATCAACCACTTCAGAACATGATAACCTATCAAACAAACTTCAGTAGTCTACGGTATCAAATGCCCAACTTAATTCAGGAATATAAACAAAGATTTTTTATCTGGGTGCCCATTCATGATTTTCTCAGTGTAATGCACTAACTTGATATCAGCTATCATCTTGTTTAATCTATGTCTGACTCCTCAGTAGATATCCTTATGTATAGTCAAACCATTTATACGATACAAATTTCAATTCCACTTTCTTTATTATATCTAGAGATGAGAGGTAAGACTAGAGTGCGAATCGGAGAATGCCTATCACGTTTGAGATATATGTTTCATACTGATTCACCATTTAGTATAATGCTGATAAACACAGCTATGAAGTCACATATGACAGTATTGCCACGACGAATGATCACAGGGCCTAATGTGTGTACACGTTGCCTCAGCCAATAAACTATCAAAGTTGTCCTTGACCTTTCGCTGTAGCACTATCAGTGAGTTTATTCTAGTGGATGTGAAAGTCACCCAGAAATACTAACTATCCAGGAGTTAGTACATGTATGCTGACTAAATCAGCAAACTCCTCAAACAAAGGTTACTGGTAGCACCCTTTTGGTTTGTGCTGAATTTGGGGTGTAGTCTATGTATCACAACTATCCCTAAAGTCATACTCTCTCGTGCTATTCACGCGTCGTCTATACACTCAAATAACTTTACTGTCACTGGATCATGTTCTGAGTAGTAAAAAAACTCCACCTTCCTTACGTCCAAATCTTACTACATGTTTAAAAGTGAATCCATCAGAGGATCACTAATATATTTGGAATTATCCTGATTTTCGACTTTTACCAATATCATTACCATAGATTGAGAGATTATTATGATTAATTATATAACATCGCAACTATAGGTCAAAATATGCGTATTCAATGATATGATAAAATATTTACGAAGGCATACTTAATGATAGGGTACATTTCATATTTAATATATATATATATATATATATATATATATATATATATATATATATATATACTATTTTAAAACAATTACCTATATATTTAGATAAGTATATTTAGAGGGATGTTTATGTAGATTAAATTCTGGATTACTGTTTTCCAAATTTATGGTGTGTCATTTACAACAAATTTAATACTTTAACTTAAAGTTCACAGGAAAAGGTTTACCAAATTAGTCAAAATGTTAGTGTTATATAATAAAATCAATTCCAATTCTCTATATTTTTCCCATAGAAATAAAGTTACAGTAATTTTAAAACTTGCTTTCCTAGCATTTCATATGGACGAGAATCTTCAGAAAACTTCGGAGTGTAACGTCATCTTTTCCAAATAAAGACCCTAAACATCTCGGCCGTGGTCTTGTTTAGCCTGTGTTACGTGTTCCATATTGTCCTTATTAAACATTTACAATTGTGTATTGTATTATATCCGACGTGTAAGTGCCGTCAAAACCCGCCCCGAAACAACAACATCTCCCAATGGCTAAAAAGACATCCCTGTATACATTGGTATAGATCACATATGGAGGGGGGGAGGCATTCATCCACCGGCCTCTGGTGTACAGTCAAACGACACTTTATTTTAAATGAAGTTATGCGATAGGAGGAGGGAAATACTTGCAGGCATAGTGTGTTGACGTATCAATTAAACTTATAATAACACAAACAAAGACACAACAATCAAACTCTTGCTGTGGACTGGGGCCGGGTGTTGGCGGCACAGGTGGCTGCTCTGCGTCCAAGTATGCACTTGATGCAGGTAATTCATCACCATTAATTCTCTCTGTGACCTTTTTCGCCAGTGGTTCAAAGCTGTAGGGCTTGATATCCCCTGAGAACGTCAAACCTTTGGAGGGATCTGACATTTTGTCTTTCAACTGGTCAGGACGCTTGTAAACAAACTGTGGCACTGGAAATTACCTAATAAGAATAATCCCATATAACATTTTGTAGCTTATCAATTGGTATGATGGCAAATCCCTCTGATACGTGTGTCAATGTGATGTTTCATTCTTTCAGTTCACCAGAAAGTAATGAGTAATATATTTAGCCTGAGCAATTATAACACTTGGGACAAAAGGTCGAGAACTATTGCTTTGGAAAACATTCAAGAACAGCGATAACACTATAATTTGAACCTGGCACACTTAACAATTGCATGACGATGATGATTGGTGTTTTACGGCCAATTGTTTGCACAAAGTAGGCTAAATGGGCCGAGAGACATCCAAAGGTAATGAAGCGAAGTTAGGCTTCAGTCCAACTTCATGGCAAGCTTACTAGAAACGCAATTAGGACCGGGATGCTAGGACACAGTTAGGAGGTGTGCCGCCCCTTGTTCGACAACTGCATTAATGGAACGGCATCGTTCGTCTATCAGATTACATTAACAATGTGCAGTGAGTTGCTTTTCAACATCGTATTACAACGTGCTGAGTTGGTGTACATGGATTATTAAAGATTGTCAGGATGTTCTGATCAGCACAGTTATAAGGATAGTTAATCGGTGATTATATTGAGTGATTCATCCAAGATTCATTAAATCTGTCCTTGTAAGGCTATTAATTATAAAAGCCAGGTTTTACTGTAATAGAATTGAAGGCATGTTCAAAGTTTCACACCTTTGTCAAAATCCATAAAAGACAGTTTCTTTTTTTGTAAAGAAATTAATATTGAATAATGATCTTAATTGATCACAACAACTTGATATAAGGCTTAGGATGTTGGGTTTGAGAGAAGGTAACCCTCGTGATTCCAGATGATGGCAAGTATATGAATAGTTTCCTGTCTATCTATATAATTAAAATACCAAGTCGATGATATAGTATTTAATTAAAGGCACAACGTTTTCTACGTCGTGCCTAAATATGCATTATAAAAAACACAGTAATATGGGATATGTCTTTTACCCCCAATCGTGACATTCACAACTGTGCTTGACATCTTGACATGGATAAATGCTCATATTTGGTTTATGTTATTAGAATCATGACCAAGTACACAATAAGAATGTACGGTAATTGAAATATACCCAGAGATATATAATAGCAGTTGATACCTTTGTATTAGTTCTCGGTTGATCAAGGACACGATTTTTCGGTAAACATACTGTGTCCTGATATTTCATATCTTAATATATCTTGTATATATAAGTATATCTTGTTCCCTATAAAATACACACACACAAAGTCGCCATTCTGGATTCTATGCAACCTGATGAAGACTTGAATAGGTCGAAACCGGTCGTTGCTGTTGGGTTGAGTCGTGTTATATCGCTGCTATTAGTATTAATCTGAATTTATTCTGATTTATGCTTATATTATTCACACATTATTCATACTGTGTATTAATATTTTATTTCTCCATTTTAGGTTTAATCTTTCTTGGCCGTAGTGTTCGACACAAAGCCTGGTTTTGTTTTAATCATAGTTTCTTCTTTTTTATATTTAGATTATCCTCTTTTGGATTATTTTAGAAATTTTCTTTTTTCTTTTAATTTTTCTCTAATTTGACCGGTAATTAATTATACTTACAATAAAATATTTTTTTAAATCAGTTTGGAGTTAATTGTTGCTTGAATGAAAGTATAACACCTGTGCCAGCGCCTTAACTATCTTTATAAAACACACACACACACACACACACAATATATATATATATATATATATATATATATATATATATATATATATACATACATACACACATACATACATACACACATACATACATGAGCGCACGCACACACCAACACTCGCGCGCGTACACACTTATACCATCATCAGTTGGGTAATTTAGTCAGGATTGGGTAAATTGTGTGACAGATGAACAATTTTGACTTAACACAGACGACTCATCAATTTAAAGCATCTCAATAATACACGTCTATTTGTGGAGGCAATAATTTTATCTCAAATATTATCTCCGAAAGCATGTTGCTTGAAAGCATTATAACACAGTAAACCATATTAAGGATAAATTCAATATTCAGATTTCCATTCCAGGTAATGCACGTTACATTTTATTTTTTTAAAGAGATTGGAAATCTGCCATTTTCGTAACAAAGTGTCGCTAAAACCCAATGACATTATATCACTGCTGGTAATGCAAAGTGCTGATCACGTGACGATGAATTTGTGACAGAAAAACGGATGTGTTGTTTAATAAATAGATGAATGGATTGATGGGTGGATAAATGGATGGGTGGTTGCATGGATGGATGGGTGGATGGGTGGGTGGGTGGATGATAAGAAACGCAAGAATAGATTATAAACCGAATTAATATATATCCCAGCATTTACCTTTGTTCATATATGATACGATAGATGTCAGTATGTATTAATGGCAGATATTTAACTATTTGGCATAAAATAACATGTCTTTAAGGCCAGTTAAATACAATTGCGATTCATTTATTATGTCAGTTATTTCGACTTCCCTGAGAATACAGATTACTATAAAGGTTAGTCTCAACTCAGATAAGAAATATTACTGCTATCAATAAAATGGAAATTCAAAATGCATGTTCGTTTAGCTTCTAAACAATCGCTGGACGTGTATTCCATCCATATCCCATCAAAGCAATTAAACTCAAGTGCATTTGAGTGCAGGTATATGCCTCGGACAAAGTAATCACGTTAAATGCCTGAGAATAATTTACTTTTAACTTTTTTGCGATTGCAGGAGGTTTTAATATAGCTAAAGAACGCGTACTCTGATATGGTCGAATAGAAAGTCCGTTTTTCCATTTTATTTTGCTGTAGTCCTTTAAAATAACGACTGTCGCTTGTATTTCATCATAATAGAATGGCATAGTTCGATTATATCGTTTTAGTAATTCCGGAAGATATACATATTTCAGGTGATATCTTTGAGCTTCGAATAATCTCAATAGTTGTTGTATCATCGAAGTTCAGTGAATGGAATGTTGATCATATATCATCCCAAAGGCTCCAGAACGGGTTTCAGTTCACATTGCTGCCCTATGGCTCATATTGGTAAAGACAGGAGCACGGCATTTGGGTTGCCTTATAGTCATACCATCCATCTATTGGCAGAAGAGTCCAGAAATGGCCAGACGTGTTATAGCTATGGGAGAGATTGTAGACTGCATTATTTCTAATGTATTTGTGTAAAATGTTACGTCGACAATCATATTGCTCACTCATCGTTAGAGGCGATGATACATATTTGATGCTTTACCAATTTTACCTGAGCTTCAATTAGCCTTAAGAAGATCAATATTGAATGAGTGCACCGATTTCCAGAAGAATAAAGATAAACAGTTCCAGTGTTTGGTCAACTTAGTGAATAATTAAAAGAAACTGAAGCAGTTTTCTGGTGAACATATGAGAAAAGATGATTCAACAATAGAAATGTGATTGTGTAAAAACTGTTTTTATTGTTCAGTCTGTATTTCCCTTATTAATCATCTGGAATTATAATACAAAGGACATGGGTCAATCCAAAGAATAATAAAATGACGAGATATGGGACGTTATTTCATCTGTCTGCTCGAACTCACAATAAAGGTGGGGGAATCCTATACATATTGGCAGCAGTTACTCTAATACATTTAATATGCCTAATTAACGTTCTGCCAGCCTGGGTTCACCGTCTTCTACGACAACTTGTACGCCTAGGTATTGAAACAATGGCATTATCTTCGCACTAGGACGCTGACTGTTTTCTATACCACCGCTCCGCATATATATTAGCAGTATCCACGGCTGACTATCCACAAAAGCTGCTCAACATCTTACCGTAGAATACTGATCTAATGCAAGATATTTAAAGTCATGACTTCACATCAAGCCGCAAATACATGTTCTATGAACATTCATCTAGCATTCTGTAGACTTGAGAAAACTGCAGAAAACCATAATTCTTACTGGAGTAAACATCTGAAATTTGCCATGTAAACATAGCGTTAACCAGAAGTAAAACAATACTAGATAACTGTTCTAAGCCACCGTACCGCATTAGATAGCGTATCCATTTCAAGATTCTGTTAATAACTTATAAATCTATTAATAATATGGCGCCAGAATATATGTGTGAACTAGTGTCCATTAGAAAGTCACCCCGAAAACTCAGGTCATCCAGTCAGATACTATTGCAGGTGCCAGTGTCTCGGCTCAAGTCATATGGTGATTGTGCGTTTAGTGTTGCAGCCCCCACTTTATGGAATAAGTTGCCGGCAAATATTAGAAATGCGTCGTCTCTTGGAAATTTTAAGTCTCTTCTAAAAACACACCTGTTTAATGTCGCTTTCACAGATAAATAATTATTATCTTTTAAATCATTACAGGGTTTTTACAGACATATTATTTGGGGTATTATTATATTACACATTATTTGTACAGCGCCTTTGAATGGCTCCTGCTAGTAAGGGCGCTTTAGCGTTCACGTCCTGCCAGGTTCACAATTCTGAGTGAGTGAACTTGTCGCCACATAATAGCACTGCAGCTCCGGAGACTCTAACCCGCGACCATTCGGTTACGAGTTCTACACCATTACTAAATGTGCCATCACCGTCCTTATGACTGGGCATACTACAGATAGAAGAGTTCTGCATGTCGATGATAATTACATTTCAGCCATTGGCTTTTGAAAGAGGATCTGGATCTTCTGATAAGTCCAATTACAAAGATAGTTAATACATTATTATCTTCGGGTATTTTTCCAAGATCGACGAAAGCTGCCCTTGATTGGTGATTGATGTTTTACGGTCACTTTAGTGCACATGGTAGGCTAAATGATAATGAAGCGAAGTCAATGATGAAACACCCTTCAGATATGCCCACGCCGAAATTTGAACTCCGGTGGTAGTGATATGTGGGTCCAACACGCTACCAACTAGACCACGGAGGCGCTCTTGAAAGCTGCCCTCGAAAACCATTAATAAAAATAGCCAGTTTGGACTGTAACATTTTAAACAATTATAGACCTGTTTTAAAGAGGGGCAGTTTGTTTCTGTGAAAACTAAATGTATTCAATATTAATAACGTTAGTGAATCACTCTATTCTAAAACTTAAACGCCCTTGGTTCTGGTAAAAACATATTATGATATCAATTATTCAAAGTTAGCAAGTATTACTTGTTCTTCTGATTCTGTCTACCGCGTTTGATACAATTGGCCAAAATGTACTTTTCTCAACAGGTTGAAAGACAAGTTCATTCTATCAGGTAGAGTACATGAATTGATCCAATCCTTTTATTAACAACATTCCCACAGATAGACAGTTGATGGTATTTTATTTGATGTTCAGTCATTGTTATCTGGTGAACCACAGGGTTCGGTTCTTGGTCCTCTAGTTTTCACAACATAATCTTGGGATCAGTGAGTAGCGATATGGCGTTAAATATCACTTATATGCTGATGACACACAGCTATATAAATCACTGATCCTGACATTGAGATACATTTTTCCTCTTCCTTAAATAACTTAGAACATTATATTGCTGATAATCGGATAAGGATGATTGAACATTTTCTAAAATAAAATAATAATAAAATATATGTTATTGTTATTGTTACATGTTAGTGTGCAGCACCACATTGTGTGAAATCTCTAGTATAACCAGCAGTACAGATGGGTGCACATTCCATTACTCCATATATTTTAGTAAAATATCTATAAGTTGTTATGACATATATATATTAATATGTGTGAATGCGTGACATAAGTGAACCCGTATCCACTAGAAAGTCATCATGAAAACTCAGGTCAATCAGTCAGATACTATTCCAGGTAACCAGTGTCTCCCGTTTGAAGTCATGTGGTTGGTGTACGTTCAGTAAGTAAAGTAGGTTAAATATCAGTTGAATATCGTGATAGCAAATATTGTACACACTTTGAAAGATAACTTTGTTTATTGTTTCATCGACATCTAGAGACGATATCAATGACACAAGTGATGTAAATAATGCCAAGGTCATTGTGTCATCTTATGTTTTTCTGTATTAACTAGTGACATCAAATATGTTAAAAACATAAAAACTATTATATAACGATAAATATGGAATATAGATTGAGTGCTGCAGACCTTATGGTCTGAATACCACGAAATAACAATTTACTAAATATTGTATCTTTTTTTCAAGTTCATTCAGTAAATGAACTAACTAAATGTAAGTGGTCAGTGCATAATACTGAAGATAAACATAACTACAACCTGTAACACTTATATGACATATATCACTCAAAACTAACAAATATTTCCTAGTGTTGTTATAATATAGAACTTAATAATACGGCATATTGTTACGAGAATGGCTGCCCTTTGCCACAACTAACTACTTTGGATAATTGGATGATATACCAGGATTAGCTAACATGTACCTGTATAGCAAACAATGACCGTATTAAGGCATCTGGGTGAGAAATGTTAGTTATTATGGAATCCACCAACTTGTTATCAAACACCCGTTTGAACCAAACAAAGGTCAGTTCGGAATGATTTCTAAACGTGTATAATAATAATAATAATAATAATAATAATAATAATAATAATAATAATAATAATAATGGGCGAAATGGCAGTTTTTTTAACGTGGCTGGTAACCTCAAATGAGGAGACGCAAATGGTCTGTAATTTAAGGTTTCCACACGGAGACTAATTCTAAATAAATTTTGAATTTCGAACAAATGGCATGTTGCCTGGTTGGATTAAAAACTCCCCCCCTTCTATAGTGCCACGGCCGAGGCGCGTACCTGCGATCTCCAGCACAGAATGACCATAGCCTTAGGTAAATAGTCTCACGCTCTACCTATCTGGCCAAAGAGGCCAAATATATGAATCAATATATTAATAATTCAAGATATAAAACAAATCATAAAATATATAGTAGTTAATTCATTGAAAATATGAATATAGAAACATCTGGATAATTTCTTCTTTGCCATTTTATTTGTTGTTTTTCCAAGTTTTGAGCGAAACGCCACTACTGCAGCCACACCTGATACAGTGACCCCTCTAATTAACACCACCTGTATCAACCCTACTATCTACCATCTTCATATTGATTATAATATAGGATCTTCCTATTCGGTGGACTTTATGCAATCAACAATTTGCCTTTATATTCTTTATTTATTTAATATGTAATAGTTCTGATAAATTTATGATTAATATAAAATCGTTGCTTAGATTATCTTACGGACTAATTACATTCTTCCTCGCATTATGACATTCTTTGAATGAAACTCTCCTCATCTGTATACTTATTATCTTTAGTGTCTTGTATTATACCTGTATATTTATTATCTTTAGTGTCTTGTATTATACCTGTATATTTGTTATCTTTAGTGTCTTGTATTATACCTGTATATTTGTTATCTTTAGTGTCTTGTATTATACCTGTATATTTGTTATCTTTAGTGTCTTGTTTTATACCTGTATATTTATTTTCTTTAGTGTCTTGTATTATACCTGTATATTTATTATCTTTAGTGTCTTGTATTATACCTGTATATTTATTATCTTTAGTGTCTTGTATTATACCTGTATATTTATTATCTTTAGTGTCTTGTATTATACTTGTATATTTATTATCTTTAGTGTCTTGTATTATACCTGTATATTTATTATCTTTAGTGTCTTGTATTATACCTGTATATTTATTATCTTTAGGGTCTTGTATTATACCTGTATATTTATTATCTTTAGTGTCTTGTATTATACCTGTATATTTATTATCTTTAGTGTCTTGTATTATACCTATATATTTATTATCTTTAGTGTCTTGTATTATACCTGTATATTTATTATCTTTAGTGTCTTGTATTATACCTGTATATTTATTATCTTTAGTGTCTTGTATTATACCTGTATATTTATTATCTTTAGTGTCTTGTATTATACCTGTATATTTATTATCTTTAGTGTCTTGTATTATACCTGTATATTTATTATCTTTAGTGTCTTGTATTATACCTGTATATTTATTATCTTTAGTGTCTTGTATTATACCTGTATATTTGTTATCTTTAGTGTCTTGTATTATACCTGTATATTTATTATCTTTAGTGTCTTGTATTATACCTGTATATTTATTATCTTTAGTGTCTTGTATTATACCTGTATATTTATTATCTTTAGTGTCTTGTATTATACCTGTATATTTATTATCTTTAGTGTCTTGTATTATACCTGTATATTTGTTATCTTTAGTGTCTTGTATTATACCTGTATATTTATTATCTTTAGTGTCTTGTATTATACCTGTATATTTATTATCTTTAGTGTCTTGTATTATACCTGTATATTTATTATCTTTAGTGTCTTGTATTATACCTGTATATTTATTATCTTTAGTGTCTTGTATTATACCTGTATATTTATTATCTTTAGTGTCTTGTATTATACCTGTATATTTATTATCTTTAGTGTCTTGTATTATACTTGTATATTTATTATCTTTAGTGTCTTGTATTATACCTGTATATTTATTATCTTTAGTGTCTTGTATTATACCTGTATATTTATTATCTTTAGTGTCTTGTATTATACCTGTATATTTATTATCTTTAGTGTCTTGTATTATACCTGTATATTTATTATCTTTAGTGTCTTGTATTATACTTGTATATTTATTATCTTTAGTGTCTTGTATTATACCGTACCTCCCCTCTGAAATAGCAAATCAAAAGCGACAACAGTGATGTAATATTAATAATTTTAAAAATAAATAACGTTTCTAAAGAGCACAGAAACTGTCAACAGAAACTAGATTATTATTTATAATTAACAGGAAATTATGTTAACAGTAATCAGAATATTAATGTAATAGAACTGTCATCAGTGGCCTACGCTAATAGTTAATATAGACTGATAACATGTACACAGTTATATTGAAGAAAGACGGTGTAGACGATTACAAGTAATAATAGGTGTCTTTAATAACTGGAGAGAATTTATAATCGAAAGAGCAAGATTAGCTGATTAGAAGATTAGCAGAAACAAGAAGATAGAAAATCACCAATCCCAGCTTTTATAGTAGAGATGATGATGATGCTAATGATGAAAATAAAGATGATGATGATGATGATAAAACTTTAAAAATAATTAAATAAATTTAAATAAAATGATAATAATAAACACAATATCAACAACAACGGCAACAATAATATAGTAAATATGAATATATATATATATATATATATATATATATATATAATTTAAAATTAAAAGTGTATGCGCAGTTAACAAATTAATAAAGTTAGATATTTAAATGATACGGGAATGATAATAATAAAAGATGTAACTAAAACATATCACTGTTATATGATAAATGATGAAAAGATGATAACAAACGGGAGATAATGGGCCCATCTGTATTTTATGATCAACATCTTGGGAAGATTCAATCAAGGTTGTGTTTTGATTGCGGTGATATCGTGGGATGGATAACATTTGTAATGTGCAATGTGATTTGGTCAATAAATGTTTTCTAAATTGAACATAAACGTCTTCAATAGAATCCTCTGGGCAGGTAGTGCAACATTCGCGTAATTATACCTTATAACTGGACACCTGTATTAATAGAGATATCTAGAATCTAGAATTTAATAATTAAGGTACAACATGTGATAGGCAATTACAGTTATTCAGGAGGACATTGAGAAAAACGTGGACAATTGTCTAGATAGGATATATTGAAAGAACAGGTGTAATAAAAGAAATTAATTCATAAGTTATCGCAAACATTTCTACCGACAAATGTAATGTAAGGACCAATACAGAGATCCTGATTAAAGAAATCACTCCTACATTACGATCTGATGTGGACGTTGAAATAGCAGGTTACGATGTATCACGTCTGGTATGTTGATTGTTTGGTAGATAAAATACTCCTCGATATATATATATATATATATATATATATATATATATATGTGTGTGTGTGTGTGTGTGTGTGTGTGCGCGCGCGTGCGTGTGTGTGTGTGCGTCCGTGAGTGTGTGTGTGTGTGGGGGGGGGGTAGAGTTTTAAATACACGTCAGCCCAAAAAGTTTATTGAATGTCATTATATTTTTGTCATCTCTAACAACGTAAAATCTGCTGATTGAGAAGGTCAGTTCATATGTTAATTGGCTGCGAAACTACAAAAATGTCAAAATATTAGCTAATGGGTTACTACATAAAAGCCAGCTAGCCAACCATCCATCACTCCCGCCCTCCCTCCATCCATCCATCCATCCACCAATCCAACCATCCACTCGTCCATCCATATTTCCAGCTAGCCAGCTATCAAGCCAGCCATCAAGCCAGCCATCAAGCCAGCCATCAAGCCAGCCAGACGGACGGACAGACAGGCGGACGGACATACATCTAACCACCAATCCAACTATCGACCCATCCAGTTCTCCATCCATCCATCCATCCATCCATTCATCCATTCATTCATTCATTCATTCATTCATTCATCAATCCAGCTAGCCAGCCAACCAACCAACCAGCCAGCTGTGATGTTGACAAACAACAAATAATTCTGTTTAAATCTCATGAAGCAGCTAATGCACAAGTCAATTACTATTAGCTCGAGGATTTAAATATTTGTCAGATTTAATTCTTCTTTTTTGCAAATCTGTTTTCAGGTTATGTCTTCTTTTTGTTTAGCATTAAGCCGACATAGATGTGATTATTTTTCTGTAACAGGTATGAAGACACCTCGGATCAAGTAATTAAAAAGAAGGCTAGAAAAGCAACGTAAAATGTTTATCTTTAACGAAAAATAGACAAGAAATAAACAGGAATTGTCTGAGTGATTCATTCCTGTAATTGTCCATCACTTCTCTTGTATGTCTGAGTGTGATGTATTAAGTATATATTATTTATGTCATTTCTCCCATCCAATATGTATGCACAAATCGCTGGCTAAGGAAACATATCGAAGTTTTATGTGTGAGGGATTAATCAAACCAGTTTTCCGAGATAGATTGCATTATCTCTAAACGGTGATATATGTAAACGGAATAGAGCGCATTCACTGAAGTAATAAATGGCCAGGCGAATCCATCTTGATGTTCTTCTTTTATATAGTTCATTTTATAGATGATACAGCAGTGTAGAACATCTTCTATCTGTAAGCAAGCCCACAGATGAGTCTTCAGTTTTGAACCCATCAAATTTCTTCGAAATGTTTGTGGACATTTTGGTCTAATCTATTGAAGGCAACTATCGGTATTAGCAAATTCTGCCGTAACACTCCCATACTTAATGCCACGGAAATACACGCAATCAGCTTATCTCGTGGTGTAGCCCAAATGCATCTTATTCTGCAATTCTTTAAAGGCACTTCTATAGCAAGATCGTTTAATGTACATATACTGAATATCACTGTTTCTGGTGAAAAGAAAGGTTATGTTGTTTTGCTGACAATAGTGAAGTCCATATGTGCAGACACGGATATTTCATTCCTTAAATATATCATAGATGAGAAACAGATTCACCGATGATGGACTGGTTGATAATGTAGGACAGGTGTTATATTTTAATGACCCTATGATTATTAATATGTTGCTGATGCTATTTTAATTATAGTCTATTTTGCTTTATCTGGTTTTTGTTATCTTAATCTATGTATTGCTTTTATTGGCGATTTATTATGCTTAAGTTGTAATTCAAACCCTGCCCTATCTTATGATTTAATATTTGCCATTGCATTGCTTCCCTTTCAGGGGATGATCAATAATAAATAAACTGAAAATAAGTTCATGCACGAACTAGTTGTATACTTCAAGCCACTACTATTGTCTACATTAATGATTAATTAAGTTATTTAAATATTATTATAGTATTAGTCAAAGATACTATCATAAAACACAGGAAAATCTATTCCTATTCCACAGCCCCTTCTCGTTCTCTTTGTCTATCTCCTAAACCACATTTAGAGAGTACAGAACTGTGCTGCATCATTGGATATAATAAGCACTTATAGAATGAAATTATAACATTATTTCTGTTTCAGCTGTAATGGCTTCCTGAAAAGTATCTGATCCTAACATATCTACCCGTGGGACTACAGTGTTCTGAGGTTTGTTCTTGTTTTTAGACTGACAATCAACTACACATGACGGTACGGAGAGCTATATATCCTGATGACATTAAATTTACAGAATGTATTGTCAGGTATTGAAATCCAACTTATTTAAGTGGAAGAAAAAAGAAAGCCATCTTATAGAAACGTATAAACATAATTAAATATATAATTAAAGTAGTGTATTTGAAATTTACTAGTATGTGGGACAATGTCTTACACAATATTTACAAGGTAAGATTTGTAAATCTTTTACGTTTAGCTTTTTATTTTGTGATGGCAAGAAAGCTGAATGCAATTAAAGGATGAGTTTTTCAAATAAAAAAATGACACGATTCTAATTTGATCAAATAAAACGTGTAGTTGTTTCCCTCGCCTCGTGCAGGTGAATGATAGTAGAATATTTCATGATAGGGTTACTGGAATATTTCCAAAATGTTTTCAGAATTCATGGAAACCTTTATGATTCGATTATTCGAAATACTTTTGGTAAAGATGTAATTTAAAACTGTCCATTCAAACAAAATACGAATGAACACACAAGTAAAATAAATCAGTGGATAAAATAACTAACGTTGCCATTCACTGATGGTATTATTTTTGATACATAGAACGGCATGTCTAAAAATGTTTGACACAGACTACCGTATGTCATGGATTCGATATTCCGACGTTCACGTTCATGTTTTATCATGTGACAAACCTTGTCGGATTAACGTCTCTCACTTTATATATATATATATATATATATATATATATATATATATATATATATATATATATATATATAGTGGGAATCTTAGTGAGACCATATAATCACGTTTCGGTTAAAGTACGTAATATTGAATAATATCTGGCTAATTAAGAGTCAGTGGTTTATATTAAACTATTTATGCCTACGCCTAATCGTTAAATGTTAATTCTCAATCCTTCCTCATTTAAGTAATCCTTTCAATTAAAAACAGAACATGTTTAGCTACATCTGGTCTGAGTAGTAAGATTTTTACTTATGACAAATTAATATATGTAGCTGCTAAATTATCTTATTAGGTACTTTTAACAAATTTTTCAATGACTCATTGTTTTATTCTGTAAATATAATTGTATTATGCATCTCGTATAATAATAATATTATAATCAAATAAAGGATCATTTCATGAAGTGCGAAATGATTAGAATGCAGGCAAACTGTATTGGATGGAAGACAAATCATCGAAGCAGAATCCGCTATAAGCTATTCATATCAGAGAGTATTAACATCGGAGCCTTAAAATGATTGTGTTATCTAGTAAAAGGGATAGAAGGTCAAAGTTTGCTTGTCTACTTTAGCCAGTAGACATTTCATTAATGAGGCCGCCTTTCGGAAGATTGGTTCACAAACAATGTGACAGAGTTGTCAGAGGGATTATTTTTAAAGGTCACGTGATTATACATCGCTGTATCGGAGACAATAAGCCTCATTATTGAAATGTTTTGAAATTTATCCGGATATACATAGACATGTCTCGGGGAATAATAACAGTTATTGTAAGTGTAGTCGTAGTAGCAATACTAATAGTAGCGGTTTCAGTAGAACCATTATTATTAGTAGCAGTAACTAACAATATTAGAGCTAATAGTAGAAGTAATACTAGTAGTAGTAAAAACAGTAATGTTAGTAGTGACGGTGATGGTTGTCATCCTTAGAGGCATGGCCATTAGAGACATGATATGATGTGTGTCTATATATATATATATATATATATATATATATATATATATATATATATATATATATATATTTATATTTGTATATATGATTAGCGGGAGAGATTAAATCATAGGGCCAAGACCCCATTTTAGTGTATTTAAAATGCCACTAGATGAAGTAAGTACCAATATTTTAATATATTTGGCTAAGTCTGTATATCAATGAATGGTACTGATAATACTAAGATGATACTAAGATGATATATCGATATATGCTGTTAACTCTGAACATATACTTGCAAGTACCAAATACGGTTTCATTATTACCAAACCCATCATGGTCATCTAAGAACATTTGTCATCTTTTTGTTAGATATGAAAAGTATAATCAGTCAAGCTAAATATCAATGGATAACGAAATATCCTGGTATTGACGGAAATGCGTTCTTGTCGGATTACTGTAACACGTGAAGTCCGTATGCTGAATTAATCCCGACTAAATGTGGATTACTCCTTACCACACACACACACACACACACACACACACACACACACACACACACACACACACACACACACATGCACGCGCGCACGCATACACACACAAGCACTCACACACGCATACACGCACACACACGCACATATATGTATAACGATCTTCTAAAGTGCCAATATCCTCGAAAAGAATCGAGCTCAGTGTCGCACCGAGTTGGGCAAATCATAGTACAAGGTCAATGCAAAGGTCATCAACAAACGATCAGATGGGGTGGAAACTTAGAAAACTTAGGAGGGATAGGCGAGTCTGGAAAGGCGAGTTTTCAAATGGTGACGGAAAGAAACTACACTATTTGATGACGAAGCATGTTTCTGAAGTGAGTTCCAAAGAGTAGGAATGGCAACTGAAAAAGTATTAGTCCCGTTGTAACAGGCCATAGTATACCCCCAGTCCGGATTATACACTGGGTTAAGGGGGGCTAGGCTAGATTATACCCCGGGTATATAATGGCCTAGGTCAATTTATCCTCCGGGGTATAAATTGGCCTAGGCTAATCATACCTCTCAGGCCAGATTATACCCCATGATATCAGTAATGTGGAGTGATATATACAATAATTACTTAATTTTTCAACATTTTATTCGAGGTTCAGATTTGTCAATTATGTGAGAAAGCTAACTGACTTAAATCTTAAAACTCTAAACACACAGACTTTTATTACTTCAAGTAGAAAAACTTTAATTAGTAACAATATTAGACTATTGTCAAAAAACAAACAAATATTTGTCATGTATTGAAAACAAATTGAAAATTCAACTAATTTACTGTTAAAATTAAGTCGTTTGAGATTGACTACCACGTTAGATGGGTATATTCCGTCCTGGAGGGTATAGTCTGGCCTAGCCTATTTTACACCCCTGGGTATAGTTTGGCCTAGGACAGTTTATCACCCGGGGTATAATATAGTCTGGGCCAAACTATACCCGGGTTTAATCTGGCCAGAGGTTAATTTGGCCTGCTATACCGGTATCAGTTTTAACCCCGAGAACAGACAGCAAGTGCAAACCAGATGAACGGAACACCCTGGGCTTGAGTGCTGGAGAAAGCATGGAAAATAGATACGAAGGTTCTCTGAAAGAAACAGTTTGATAGGCAATGGTACAGAGTTTGAATCTAATTTGAGATTGGATAGGGAGGGACCCAGTGAAGTGTGTGACAAGCCTAGCCAAGTAGTTCTGAACGCACTTAAGTTTTGCAATATCCTTAAATGCGATGTTATAAAGAAGAGATCTACAGTAATCAATCCTACTATTAATGAGTGCTGTAGCAATGGCTTAAGCGACAAACATATTTCAGAGAAATATTTGTTTTGAAATTAAAATCACCATCAAGCGTAAGACCACGATTACGTACAGTGTATGCCGGAGGGATGCTATGATTAAGTATGGGCGGAGTGAATGAAACAAGTAAGTTTTCTGCCTTATCTGGATGTACTTATACTAATGAAATGTAATTGGTCTGCATTGAGGTTAAGTCTATTTTTGTCATCAGCATATAAATGACGGCTTAATTTATGGTTTAGTGGTGTGGTCTACAAAGTAAATAACAGCGGTCCAATAATAGAGGCTTGGGGATTGCCGGCAAAAACAAAGGAACTGTCTTTGAAAACAATTTCTTGGTTTTATTTGAGACTTATTTATTAAGAAAGAGCGGATCCAAGTGAGTACTGTTCCTGATATGCCATACCAATCAGAGAGGCAATCTAGAAGAACAGGATAATCAATGGTGACAAAAAATTGCAGATAAATCTGATAGCGTTAGTGCTGTGACTTTTCCTATGTTTATGTTTAATGATGTGTCGTTGTGAACTTTCAGTAGAGCGGTTTCTGTAGATTAAAATTGTTTGTAAGCAGACTTTAAAACATCACACACACACACACACACACACACACACACACACACACTCATTCACACACTCAAACACTCATATACACGCATTAACCTACTGCAGTTGCGTGGTTCCATAAATAGTATGCCAATATCAGATACTAGCTTGTTTAAGATGCGTATAATCGAATCTTGCATAAAATTAAGTTGACCAATGGTGTATCAATGACGAAGATTACTATTTCGATTGCTAAAGTCGACATTATAATTTACAAAATGTGTTTGAATAGCATATTTCATACATTAAATATTTTGATCAAATATGAATACCTACTTGTCTAAAACAAAATTACTAATATTAAACTGGATCTTTGAACACATTAATAAGGATACCTCTATAGTGGAGCTGTATTACCAATACACGTTTTGAGTAGATTTGGCCAATAACGCTAAGCATGGATATGTTAGTTTTTGACATGATTATAACAGATTCGGAACATTGACGTTTAAGGTTAAAATAGCGGGATTATCACGATATTATCGCTCAGTGGACGCCCCTATCAATCCCACAATGCAAAGCGCGCCTGGTTTGTTTTGGTTTTTGACGTCATCATGCAATGGGTCTATTGACGATGGGTTATATTGGAGATAAGTTAATCTCAGCGATTAAATAATTATCCCAAACTATCGTAAATTACATCCTGAATGGAAAACTAAATTTGATCCTATGTTTAGAAAGTTTCAGTTTTCTTTATTCCCCACAAGAAACAAGTACATTTATTCCGACGTTTGTTAGATTGCATCATTATAATTTACACAATTGTTTTGTTGTGGGTGAAGGCTATCATCACTTACTTTCATCTAATTTAAGTACAACTCTTAGTTCTTGATATATTTCCTTTTTAGCTATTCATTTATTTAATTAACATTCTCATATCATCATAACTAATATTAATATGACACTAAAACTACTCGAGAAGAAACTACAATCCTGAAATTGTGACCCCTCGCGCATGCATCAAGAATACTTAACATTCTTCCTCACAGATTAATACGTCTGTCTTTTGGAAGAAAATAGGAAGACTAAGTGTTTGGAAGAACTCTAAAAGGAAAATATCCCTTTGGATATCATCCTCTTGTTGGAAGGTAGTATATCTAATGGTGGTGATGTTGTCTTTGCTAACTGGTGAGAGACTTTATAATGGTGATGTCCAGTCTCCGACTTATATTAAACTAGATAAGTTGAGTTGTTTGGTAAAGGATTTTAGCAAATGATTATGCTCAAGAACATCTTCTCTGCTATAGATGAAATTTATGTTTTTAATCAGTTGCCATCGGATTTAACGCTAACTTTGCAAGAATCATATGTGTCGCAGTCCAGTATGACAACATGATGCTATTTCACCAATATTTTGCGCTTTTGTCGTGTCATAACCCGTATAAGCCAATGGTTCAACTTTCTGGAAGATGTTCAGAAATGTACAATTTCTTCGACGATTAGATAATTAAGGCAATACCCTTCATCATCTAATATTAACTCTCATAATATAATAACAGTGTCCTATAATCGCGACTCAATCGGTTTCACATCGTTGTCTATAACTTCATTTACATCAATCAATGACGAAGTCCGAAGGTAACAAAATACGGAAGTCTATATATAATATTATAATTTTCGATATTAACTGGAGACATGAAATCAGTTGTTAAGGTATTAAAGACTTCGTAAAACCTAGTAACTAACGAAGATATTAGAATATACAAAGAATGATATAATCAAACCTCATCAGTTACTCTGACAACCAAGAAATGACAATTCAAAAATCAGTTACTTTTATCTCTTTTTCATGTGTGATATTATGTTCATGCTTTCACAGTAAGTGGACGAATTAGATGCACCTAGTCCATACCCATCATTGAAGTTAATCATAACTGCAAGCATTAACATGTATATGACATGTATCACTCAAAACTAACAGAAATCTGCTAGTATTGTTATATGATAACACTTCATAATACGGTATATTGTTAGAGGAATGGTTGCTCTCCGGTACAGCTAACTATTTGGGATCATTGGATTATATAGCAGGATCAGATAGCATGTACTCAGATAGTAATAGGTCCACATACAACTAATAACAAATGTCACATTGATATACATAAGAGACATTGTTTGTAAAGAACATCTTATCTCCGTTTTGTCTAAATGTTATGCTGTTTTTTTAGAATATATGTACATGAATTTATGTTTGAAATTCAAATGTTCACTCGTTTGTAAGTATCTATTTGAATCAAACAAGGAATTATCCAATATAAGACTATATAACTTGCTAATTTTGAATTACGTATACCCCTGTTTTGCTTGGCTGAAAATGAAGTGTGAATAAATATATTAAAAATTAAAAGTATAAAACAAATCTGAAAATATTTAATA
Source organism: Paralvinella palmiformis (assembly GCA_025642065.1). Taxonomy (NCBI): domain Eukaryota; kingdom Metazoa; phylum Annelida; class Polychaeta; order Terebellida; family Alvinellidae; genus Paralvinella; species Paralvinella palmiformis. The sequence continues at coordinate 1,076,294 of JAODUP010000196.1, read as the reverse complement.
GATAAAAGAAGTTCTGAATGAATTAAGAAGTATGTTAAGTGTGTAATCGTAAATCTGCACAGAAATATGACTCAAGGCAAATATTATTTAAGGGAGTCATCTTAAAAAAAGAATACAAAATCACTTTACTCGTAAGAATAAAATTGATGAGCGTTTGTGTGGACTGCTGAGAGGATATATATTAATGATTGATAGATCACCACTTCAACCGCTGCTGGCATCACCTTTATAACCCTACAATATATCATCTCGACGGTCATCATGATGTTGGTATTACCATCTTATCTAGGTTATCATCAGTTTGTCATTATCACGTTTCACTGTTGGCTCTAATACACCCGTATGCTTACGATATTTTATTGACTGATTACAATCTTCCTCTTCGCGATAAAAGGTTTATCTTTGAAACCGCACTAATCCATAACTTAGGTAAAACCCGATAACATGAAATGGAGATTACTCATGTCATCACAAAAAGAAGTCGTGAACTATTTTTGTAATTGAAACTCAACACTAGATAAGGAGATATTTTTAAATTCGTTTCTTCCGCAATGACTAAAACATGCCTGCTTCTTTGGCTACATATGTGCTGAAATAAACACTTCTAGTAAATAAAACCAAAGATACAAAAGAAAAATAAGAATATTTCATGTACCAAACATTTCAAAACCTCATGAATATATCATTTTTTCATTTATTTATTTATGTATTTGTATAATATAAACACAGGATGGGAATTGGGTATAAGACACAAAAACACTACAGTCTTACGCCTCACTAACGGTGTTAATAAGATTAATATGATACATAGGCCTCATATTACATTGGATGGTTTTTCGTACTTACCATATTTATTTCTTCAGAACTATTTATTACTTTAAAAAGTTAAGTGAAGTAGGTATGTTGCTAGCAACTTGCTTATACTAGTGATTGAGTTTGAAATGCATGCTACTTGTATTATAGATGACGTTAAAATGGCTTATTAAGACGAGACAAATACGGTTTCCATACTTTTTCAGTATTTAAAATTTCAGCTTTAAAATTCGGGTCTTTAAATGCTTAAATTATAATTATCAGTCTCAGTTATTGCGAAAAGGGTTTATATAAGTATTCGATTCAAGAACTTCTTATCCTAACTTCTTAGTTGAAAATAATAAATCATAAATTATTTTTAACTTCTAAAATTCGTAAGCAAATACAACAGGGATTACATGAGATCTGGTTGATATTTCACCTCACTGTTATTCAATTCAACTAAATTATCTGAAATAATCTTACATCCGTTTAAATTGGCACGCTGACAGAGAAAGACCTTAGAAGATATATACTGGCAAAGCAAGGACCGCATGGAACGTGAGGAATACACAATCGAAAGAACATAACTTCCCGATGGATATACATTATAATTATCATAATGCTATTGTTTATTCACGTTTATATTTTTGTATATATTTTTAATTGGAGCAGTAATATTGTTATAGCTTGCAATTAGGTATTTCAGCTAATTAATATTGTTTAAAATGAAGATGATTAAAAAATATTAAAACAAAGAAAGGAGGAATGCAATCAACTGACTAGGCAATAAATACATTCAAACTTATTAATGAATTGGCTCACCAACTGACCAACCGACTGAAAGACTGACTGGTTGATCAATCACTGACTTATTGACTGACAACCAATTAACTAATTGATTGACAGATCAATAAACCTTTCAGAGAACTTAAAATATACATGTATTTTTGATGGTATATAATAGATATATATTCTTATAAATCTAACTGCTACACTGATGATATTCTGTAAGTTAGAAAAAATGACAGTCGTTGCAAAAATATATTAATGTTCCTTTCTATTAAGATAATATAATTTACGGAACAAGATAAGACACACTGACTTAATTACATATGTAATAATATATATCAAAATTATGGTATTTTTGTGGATTTTTTCTTTCTAATATTAATTAAACTAATATTTGGACACATCAGCTGTTACATTACAGTAAGTATGTCATCATACGTAATTGTGTTCAGAATTATAGTCCGTCTGATATTAGAGAAATAACATATGGCGTATTTTGTTGTAATTGGCTTTTATACCAATCGTGTTTTTTTTTCATTCAAATTTATTATCCTTAATGTGTTTTTTTATTATGTTGTGCTTCCCTTAGAGAAATAATAATTCAAAAAGGTTACAACAATGTAAAATATTTCCACAATGCCGTGACATGAAGAATAAAGAACTTCATGAAACGTAAAAGAAACGCAACAGGAACTATATTATTATTAACATAATTAACAGGATATTAAGCTAACAGTAATGAGACTAGTAATATAAAAAGGCTCATTACTGATGGTGATCGTTTATTTACTAATTCCCATCATAAATATAAATGGAATGCTCAAATTAGTATCATTGAGGCAAGAAACTCATTGGTATCTTTAAGGAAATATCTATTTTCATCCTATCTGTTCACCCAGTATTGTCATGAATATTGCAGTTTAAATCAGCAACGACAGCTCTCTCAATTAACTTTGAGGTACAGGATAAATTAGAGGCTGAACGGTAGTTTTAAAATGATCAAAGACGGTCTCGATGTACTTAGTGGATCCATATTGGGGCAGGATTCAATTCACAGAAAGAATTAGAGAATTTCCTGATAAGCTTGGTGACGTTTGTTTCGGGAAATGGTGTAAAACTGTTCATGTGATATTTAAAACGGATGTTCTGGTTTATTCGGCACTGTTCAGGTTATTCTAATTTTCCCAAATTAAATGGATCTGCTGCTGAAAGTTCCTATTATAGATTTCCGCTGTCTGTTCATCATAGTTAAATGGACAAAGAAAACGACTTTCTTTCTCTGAAGGACATTATTACGACATTAAAGATAAACTTCAGATTACTTTCACAGGCATTGATGTCATTTCTATAATAAGCAGCTTGTAGTACCGTAATCAATTAAGGAAGTGTCTCTCTATAAATGAACTTATGAAACAAACTTTAAAGAACTACAGGTCGTACTAAAACACAATCAGTTTTATGATGAACATTGCCGCAAATTGTGGAAACTACTCCAGAAAAGCAATATATATCAAGCAGATAGGATTCTTAATAGAAGATCCTATTCTGAAAAACGTATTTTGTGTTTTATTATTTTTCACGGTGAAAACAAAAGTATATCAGAGATAATATGGAGAGTGCAAAATATGGGTATTATGTCGGATGTTATCTAATATGTTTCTTTGTCTGTGATCCCACAGGAAGTTTCAAACAAAGTAATGCTCTTTATTAGACAAGATATAAAAGGATGTAATTATCTATAAAGTATTTATCATACCTGATAACTAGATACTAATCTCCTCAAGGTAATATTGTATCATTTTAAAGCCTTAAATATTACATCCTTGGTAGGACTATCTGGTCTGACTTCTGAGTTCTATGTTATTAATTATACCATATAATATAAGTATCGTTTATATATGTTTTGGCATGTACCAGGAGATGGGTCGGTACCATAACGACATGCCATAATAGAGTTTTTCATAATATATTTGAAAACTGATACATATATCACATTTAATAATTAACCGGACTTGAAACACAGACAAAGAAATAGAGTTTCATAATAACGACAGACAATATTTGTATTTAATGGAGTTTACTAAAGCAACAACAAGCCTTTATGAAAATTTACATTTTTAGCTGTATGTATTTTTTCATTTTTACTTGCAATAACAGGTACCGGTAAATCAAATAGCTAACCACACTACACATCTATATATACACATAATTTCACAGTCAACCCAAAACGGTTAAAAACGTATTTATGAGATAAGTCTATAGTGTCCCCGGAAACAAAAATACTCACAATTCTGATGGAGAAAGAACAAAAGCCACAGACACACGAACATAACGGGAAAGTGATAATGGCCACTGTTTAATCCAAAAGTGTTCTTTGGATTTATTTTAGTTCATATAAATGCATTCATCTGGATTTCTGGTCTTTGATGCAATGACATCGGTTTGAAGAAAGTGTTACTCTGTTCTGGTGATATAGATCCTTCAATTATGTTTTGTATTATCGCTCAAACTTGAGCACTGGCATTGGGTTCTCTACCTAGGTTTTAGGCAATTAAATAGTAGTATCGCTACATGAAAAAAAAACCCCAACTTTAATAGCATCATTCTAGAAACTGTGAAACTCTAGAATTGACTTAATTAGTATATTTACCTTTAACACACTTCATTTAATGAGGGTAATATATATTATATTTAAAGCATAACAACTTCACGAAGTTTATCCAAGATAGTAGTTTAATATGGGATTTAGGTGATGATACTTATTTCTGACTTTTATTTTTGTACCAAAAGAAATTCGTTTGACCAAAGAAATTGTTCAAACACCTAAAACTATTTTCTGATATGTATCTATCAGGAAACAGCCTCTATTGTATCATCCTCCTTAATACTAAAATACTCGTAGGTAGCCAATCTCTACATTAAAGGAATATTGACCATATCTTCGGTGTTTTGGCTATTTATATACCATCGTGACTAACAGGTCAATTAAAAACTATGCTCTAAGGCTTTTCAGCGATATGATGAATAATAACGAAAACATAAATAATGATAGTATACATTTGATATATAATATATAAGATTTAAATATAATTACTTACATTGTATATAGGAGAGAGAGACGTAATTAAAATAAATTCTACATTGCGTTTTTCCACGTTCTCCGGTAGCCTAGTGGTTAGAGCTTCCAGGTGCTGACCTCGAATTCGGCTCAAACCTGTCTTTATGGGAGGTATTTACCAAGAGAGTCGTCTCTCTCGGCCAAATATCCAGGCGTTAGCCAGCTAAATTCAAGTCAACTCAAGGGTTAATATTTTGTTCGTTTGTGACATTTACCAGGTACATGGCCATTTAGCCTGATGAGCTCAAGGCATCATAACATGATCCCAGCTACCTTACATAACAAGGGCAATCCCGTATTGCAATAGGTAGCTTATTCCAATTACTTGGTTGGTGTGTCTTTGTGATCTTTCATTATCACAATTCACCATACGGAAGTGAATGACTGATTTAATTAACCAGAGCAAGTTTAATATATGGAGAAATATGGCCACCTTCTACTGCTTAAGGAATCCCAGAAACAAAACAATATCGTAGTTGAACGTGTTACACTAAACAAATGCATGACATTATACATAACGCCCACTAATGCAACCATAAAGATGGTCAAATGTTAGATTGTAGGTGACATTTCGCCAATGAAGTGTCTTTTTCTTCCACGTTTCTGATCACATCTTTGTTAACATTGATATATATATATATATATATATATATATATATATATATATATATATATATATATATATTTGCTGAAATCAACATTAAAGTCGGTCATATACACGGACCAAAAAGACAATTTCTTCTACGATAAAATAGCAATATAGCAGCTACGAACAAATAGAGAAAGTACATTTAAATACTGATAGATCAATGTTGTTTACTTGAAGAACCCGACCGTACTGGAGTACCCTTGCCTTGGCAAAGTTAGAATAAAACAGTTAGAGGATTCTGACAAATACCAAACAACTCTCTACTCAACAACTAGTAAATCAAATATATATATATATATATATATATATATATATATATATATATATATATATATATATATATATATATATATAAAATAGTATTTGTATAGCGCCTTATTCAACATGAATTACTCTAAGCCGCTTTACATTGAAAACATAATTAAAATATATTTTGATCTCACAAATACATTTCATACATAATAAACTGCTTTAAATATTATAAATACGCTAATTTAAATCAGTGGGTTTTAAGAACCTTACACAAGATGTCTTTTCTTGCTGTGAGTTTAATGTGGTTTGGCAACTTATTCCACAGCATGGGAGCTGATACTCGAAAGGCTTTTTCTCCGTTCATTGCTGTATGGCTTTTTGGTGCCCTCAAAAGTCAATATGGTTCAGATTGGACCATTCTAACTGGTATATATATTTGGCTCAGATCGATTAGGTACAGTGGTAATGTTCCACTCAGTACTTTGAATGTAACAAACATGATCTTGTACAGTGATCTGAAACGTACAGGAAACCAGTGCATCTGGAACAAAACTGGTGTTATGAGTTCCCTTTTGCGAGTGCGTGTCACTAGAGGTGCAGCACAGACGTTTTTTTTCAGAGAGAGGGGGTATTTATTATATAACAATACATTGCAATAGTCCAGTTGATAAATAATAAGGGCCTGGACTAATGTCTTGCATGTCTCATCATTTATGTACTTACAAATACATCCTGCATTTTGTATTTGATAATACAAGGACTTACATATAAAATTGCCCTCCTTTTCATTCCCAGAGTATTAGCTTATATACGCACTAGATTTGTTACAGACATGGATGAATTTATATAACTGGATCCTACCATATTGCGAAGATTCTCAGTTTTCGTCACATGCTGTTTTGATAAGAAACAATGGTCTTATTTCAATTTCATTGTGTTGCTGTTCATCTAAGTACATATGTCTTCGATATAAGTTTCAATTAAAGATGAAATATCATCCCAAGGATTACGTCGAAAGCTACAAATAAATAAAGCATACTTAATGCTGTCATGGATCTTCCAAGAGCCTCAGTTATGTCACTGTGCACTTTCCAGAGAGCAGTTTCTGTTGAGTGACGCAGATAAGCAGGCCGACAACGTCATTGAGATCATTGTGTTCTAAGTGTTCTAAGGTATGACTTATGTATGTATAATCTTTCATTCAGTGTTGTTAGACTTGGCGTGGGTCATATCTCTTAGCAAACCTGCTACAAATACAGGTGTGACACAGATTCGAAGACACATTGTGGGGGATGCCTCTTTCCATGGAATACCCTGTAGTGTAGTGGAATGTGAGATATTGGGATAGGGTTTTTGGAGCTGGACACTTGAAGAGAACGGAACTCGTTCTCTTTGTCTTATATTCGCCGAAATGTGTAAACCACGTGAGTTGACACAGTGTCAGGGATGGTGTATTATAGGCTAGCGTTGCCGTGTCTAGTGTGGAACATTACTACAGATTATTATTACCTGTTAACAGAATGGAAGTATGCGAGCTAGGCGAGATGAAAACAAGTGTTATGACATTGACATTGTGTCAAGTCGTGTGTTAGATTGGCGTTGCCCTTTCCAATGTGGAGAATTACACACTGACGTTGTCTGTTAATTTGGAGGGGGAGTAGTATTATAGACTGCCTAAAACGGATCAATCCAAACATCATGTACTATTTTTCTAAGTATTTCTTACTTATTTGTGTGGTTAACATTATGCCACATACCAGTCACGTTGTCATCTTAGTGGTTGGGAATAATTTAACTTTATTGACTTTTGGTGGCTTGGGCATTTGGCTATATTACAAAATCGAACTTTATTGACTTTCAGTGTCTTGAACACGTGGGTAAAATACATAATTGAACTTTATTGACTTTTGGTATCTCGGACACATGATTGATTTACCTTTGTAAAACCCAGCCTATATTACACCACCCCTTAGTTAAGTACACATTCGCACACAAGTGCGCGCGTTTGGAGATGGGTTCTTTCAAATCCAAATTGCAAACCTATCTATTTGATATTGCCATCTACTAATAATGTTGATTATATATATATATATATATATACCTCAACTCCCAAATGAGCATGCAACGCATACAGCCATTACAGCCAGAAAGTGTTACACAGACACATAACCATCACGTCCTGTCATGTTTTTATTTATGACTGAGTGAACCAGTCGTCACTTGACAGTATTGCAGCTCCGTAACCTTGAACCTGAGTGTACGCTTTAACTAATTGTGTTATCACAGCTATATGCTCACTCTTATGTTTTAAATTTGATTACGTTGAAATGTTTTTGTCTATATATTTGTCTAAACCTAAAGGAAGGCAGTTTGTTTTGTCGGAAACAAATTAATATTGACTAATAATTTTAATGACTCTCGCCCTACGATCTGATCCAAGTTTACAATTTCAGGTTTAAGAGAAGGGAAACCTGATGACTTCAAATGATCCCAAGTGTGTGAGTATGTTTCTGTTCGTCAATTTAACTAAAATATACCAAGTCTGCAACATAATACACAATTGAACTTGTTTTTCATAAATACTGTATAAATACGTATTACACAAAACGCCATAACATCACAATCATATTTTACTTTGAATCACAACATTCATACCACAGGTTCTCTAAATTACACGTTGTCTCGATGATTAGTGTTTTACCACTTTTCTCAATAATATAGCCGCGTTTTGGATCAGCAATATTAGCGTAACATAAAATCCGAAAACTATGATTATAAGTAAGCAAAGGAATGTTCTAGGATGCTAATAGGATGAAATCATTGACATAGATACAGGTTCATAACTTGTCTACTTTACTAGAATCATGAAGATATACAGTAAGAAATTTAAAAAATCCGATAAGAACTAGTCCTACACATACTGCAATTGAAATCTACTAAAATATATAGACTGGTATTTGTGCACTGCAGTAGTAGATGTATTAATAGTATTAGTAGTATGTTTATGTATACAAGTAGTATGTATACAATGGTGTTCCAAACATTTCATAACAGGTATTATAATTCATATGTATATACCGTCCGGCCAACTAACAAACAAAAGGCTGAAACATCCAATAAAAACTCTATTTTATAAGATGAAGTACCTTTGCCCAAATAAACACACATTAAGCTTTCTATGTCCGCTGCCCAAGCACGCTGTTAAAAATAAAACATAATATAATATCTAATATATTTTATGTAATCGACAAAATACATTAGTAAGTTATGTTTCCAGATCTATCTAAACCTATATTGTGACCTCAACTATTTTATCGTTTCAAACAACTTGTACCATATTTTAGATAAATAATTTGCTTTTTAAATACTGGTTTTCTATATTCTATTTATAGATGATGGGGGGGGGGGTGTTTTATACGAATGAATATTTCCAATGATGGAGATCTGCCAAAGAGTTATTAAGGAATGAATTCATTATTTTTGAAAGGTGAAAACCATCATGGAGTGTGTTTGGGTATTGTATTTTGATTTTGGGACGATTCTGATTGCCGCTTTCTGTACCTTTTCTGATCTATGTAGATACGTTGAATGACTACGGTCCCACAGTATGGTATCACATGTTAAATAGGGATTTATTAAACTGTCGTATAGTGTTGCCATGCAATTAGTTCTTCGGATATGCTTAATTGTCTTTAGGGCAAATAGTCCTCTTGATATGAGTTATCTAAAACTGAATATATTTTCGTACAAGTGTTTGTCTGTAAGAAGTCACAGAAATTTGACACATTTAACTCTAATAATAATTGTAATATATAATTCAAGTTCACGTGTGTCTGATTTAATACTCCTTGATTTTCAGAAGAGTGTATGAAGTTATTTTTAACTATATTTAGTGATAATTTATTTAACTTAACCCTCTTAGCTAGTGACCTAATATTCTGACTTTGGAGTTTGTACAATTCCTTTATATATTTGCAAGATACATAAATAGTTGTATCATCTGCAGACAGTATACATTTGGTGCTCCGAATGGATCACTTGTGTGAATAATAAAAAGTAGTGGTCCTAACACCGATACCTATAGATAATTTTATTTAATAATGTTATGGGTATTTCTCATTAATGCATTTAGAATTAAACTAAATGTTCGATCTGATAGATAGTTCCAGAACCACTCCCAGGATAGACGTGCTATACAGTAATGGCATAATGTTTACATACATAATTTATTTTGTCAAAAGCCTTGGAGATGTCCAATGACACAAACCTATTATATTTACCCTAATTCAAAGCACATAGAGTCCCACAAGTAAATTTAGAAAATGCCTTTATTGTGTATGTAAACGCTTTTCAGCTATTTTATATTTTGCTAAAATCTAGGGAATAGCAAAATTGATCATTGATTCGTAAAACTTTGTTTCTCTCTTGAATTTTATATTTATATTACGTATAGGTTTTAACGACAAAAACACCTGTTTCCAACGATTAACTTATAATTATACGAAATGGAGATGATATTACGAGCTTTTACCTGTGTCGGTAGCAACGTATTCATATCAACACTTATTGGTTAAAGATATAAATGTATGGTATATCTGTTGTATATTTGAGTTTATCTGTGTATATCTGTGTTCAATGTAAAGCCTTTCATACATATAAAAATACTTCCATTACAATCCTTAATTGCTGAATAAATAGTTCTTCATTGCATAGTGTCTGGGGAAATAATTACAATATAATATTTATCCAGTGTGCATAGGGACCAATTACGTATTAGATTATCCCTCATGTATTATTTCTGATGCTCCGAAGTAAATTTCACCTATTTACATCGTGCTAATGGCCACATACAAATAAATCATATCCCTAAATAATATTAACCTCTTTGACTGATATGTCCATAATGAGAATGATATAAACATGACATTAATATATTTAGTTTTGATCATTTACATATATTATATTACTTCCTGTATGCGCTATCTATGAAATAGCTAACACGTACATGGAGCAGTGGTGATAATTAATTTCCTGATCGGTCATTAAGAGGCAAAACGTATTAGTTGTGTGTATGCTATTAATCCCAACAAGATAAACTTACTTAAACTAATACAGTTTGAATTAGTATATTTATTACTGATAAATCGGCAAATAATCTACCTCGTGTATGAAATTAACATACATGAATGATAAACATTAGATACGGCTTAATATATTGTCCATTATCTGCATAGTTAAATTGTTACCATAAAACTGTGAAGATACATATATATCTCGTTGAGTTAGCAGCTTAAGATTATAGCAAAATATACTTGTCAAGTGATTGGGGTCGTTCAGTGTTACATCAAATATTACAATAACAAGAAAAGTTAAATGATGAATCAGCAACATCTCTTTAATGATATAGTGATATAACAAGTTTATTTAACAAAATATTAATAATATATATATATATATATATATATATATATATATATGTGTGTGTGTTTGTGTGTTATATTATGTCTATATATATATATATATATATATATATATATATATATATATATATATATATATATATATATATATATATATCGTGTGTGTGTGTGCGTGCAGTGCGTGTATGTGCGTGTGTATGTGTTTTAGGATATATATATATATATATAGAAAGGCACAGACATTCAACATATCTAAACATCTTTTAACACGTTTCTACTTCCATAAATCATTTGAAGGTACATCAGGTCTTGCGCTTGTACAGCATCTCATTATTCTATTAACGTTCACCAAGAGTAATATAATGTGTGTGGGCACTACATGTACAAATGGTGTTGGGAACCTTGAACCCTATCATAATTTGCCATTTTTAATGAAGTTAATGATTATAATTCTACTTAAGTTACCAGTTTGGTGAAAGCTCCCATATGTAGCTGCTGAATCTAACTAGACACATACTTGGATGTGGTATCTGTTTAACAGTACCTGACTTTTAGTTTCGATTTCTCGAAATCTTAATGTAATTAAATAAGGATACTTTTAATTTGGTTGAGCAAAATTATACATGTAATTGGAAAGCACCCTATGTAATCTGTACAAAGACTACTCTAAGGTGTTTATCAAGGTATATAATATATAGGAAGCAGTTATACATATATGAATAAATTAGTTTTTCCTTTCTTATAAAAGTATCAAGTGTTTTCCACTTAATGATGGTCATTGGAAGATTGTTCCACAATCGTTGCTGCAGCCTTTCTGAAATAATTATTGCCGAATGTCACGCCAAATATCCTTTGTATATTTGCGAGAGGTTAAGATTCAGATCTCAGAGACCTTGTTTGCTGATACGCAACAACAAGTTGGACAGCTTAGTTCTTTTATTCATTGTAGACATGTGTTTAATGTCCTTTGGAGGCCACATGGGGGAGCATTGCCGTAATCCAGCCATGATGTTTTCAGTGTATATGCCAGTATGTTGCGAGAACCTCTTGTGATATACCGCCTGATATGACCAATAGTTTAAATTTAATTATAGTAGGCTTTTAATATATTTACTTGGCTCTCCATGGTCAGAGAAGTATCAATACCTACTTTTTCACTGACTATGCTAGGCAGACAGTTTTGTTACCTACTTGAAACTAGATTTCCTAAGTTATCCACACCTGCTGTTTTGATCTGAAGATAGCAAGCATGTTTCTTTGTTTCAACATAAACATATATATCCAGGCACTGAAATCAGTCAAAGAAACTTATTATTATCTTGAAACATCTAACCATGTACATTTTGTCTTAAATCATAGCACAATAAAAATTAGCAATGTCTGCATAACAATTATAACATAATGTATGTCGACAGCATATTTCAAATATGGCGTATTGTCTGTCATACGTGCTCCTAGTACTGATCCTTGTAGTACCCCAAAATTCAAATACTTAACTTTTCATCATTCTTACAGCAACACACTGAGATTTGTGACTAAAGTAGGACTGGATCCAGTAAAATGTATTTCTGGTCGCAGCAAAAGAAACATCAATGACACTAAAACAATCAGACAAGAACAAACAAGAACAGTGCTGCCATCAACTTGTTATCTAATAATAGGAAGTCTTTTGTGTTCTTTTTTATACTTAATTTCTGAAAAGAAAATCAACAATTTTGTCTTAATAATCGAGAAAATCGTTTTAGTAATTCTGATATATATATATATATATATATATATATATATATATATATATATATATATTATATATACATATATTATATATATATACAAATCAACTTCATTATGAAATTTGATAAAAGAAAATTACAACGATTATCAAGCACAGGGTCTATATATCATTATATATATATATATATATATATATATAATATATATATATATATATATATATATATATATATATATATATATATATATATATATATATATATATATATATATATATATATATATATATATATATATATATATATATATATATATATAGCATATACATCCAGTTCCAGGCCTTTCGATTATCATAGAAAGGACAGTGCCACGGCGCTTTGATTGTCTTAAGGTAATAGAGTGTATTTCCAGCGAATTTCAGAAACTATGAAATGTTTTATAGCTGTGTGCGAGCTTGCAGACTGTTTGATTCGCACACTTTATAGCTGAAATATTATGCGTATAATCATGTTTCTCAGCTATCATGTTTTTGGTAGCCGTGTAATTTGTATTGTTTTGTTAAACTAAAGAAGATAAATGTTAATTGAGTGCATAGGCTTTACAAAAATCGTTCACGGAAAAAAAACAGTTCGGTTGTTTGGTTAAGTTAATGAATAATTTAGGGAATATCAAGAAGGAATTTCTATCCCAGTTATACGTTATTTATTTCCTGAATGTGTTCATGTAAACAGAAACCATGGCTCGCCAATAGAAATATAACTATGTACAATATTTGCTTCTGATATCCAGGCTATATATTGATCATCTAGAACGATAATACACAGGAGATGTATCAATCCAAACAATAATAAAATGAATATAGATGGGACACTTATTCTATCTTCCTGCTCGAACTCAGAAGAATTTGGTGTAATTCTATACACAAAGTCACAGTTTAGATTTGATAATCTCCCATACTTTCTGAATATTTCTTTGTTAGCATTGGTGTTTATCTACAGAAACCATCTGTTTCACTTGGAGCTATTTCATACTGAAAATAGGTATCGATTGACAAAAATAATGTTTTCTTGATTTGATTGAATCTAGCCTTGCAGTGGATTTAGCGCATTATTATGATAAGTCGTGTACATACAGGGACATCGTAGATAAATATAAACAAATATTAAATTTCAAAGAGAAATTTACTTCTTTCGTAAAATGGGTACGTACAGATTGCGAATGAAAATATAAGTTATAGGGAATGGTTGTCGATCATAAATGTTTGCTTGTTTAAAAAAAGACATTTATAGTTAGAAGATTACATTTAAGATGAACAATATAAATGTATCTGGGTGCACCTTTAAATGTTTGTGATTGCTACCTAGTCCTAACATATTATCACAGTTTTAATATAAGTATTAAAGAATTACTTTCCTTTTTCCGATTGACCTTCTTATTTTGAATTCTAGAAAGGGCATAATTACGTTGTCCATCGAAATGAATAGTTATTGAAGAATGTATCGTTATGGATCACCACATTATACTTGTCGAAGTTATTACTTCGGATAATAAATAATATTATGATTTGAATTGAGAAAGATAAGCCATTTCTTTTAATCTTTCTGAACCTATGTATTACAGTTGACCATGGAGTGTTTTCCGAGTTGGAAGCTACGCCACGCTTATCATGTGAACTACTTGGATGATTTCAGTTCTATTTAGTAAAAAGTAACCAAAGAATGTTTGATCATCGCAGCTTACCTTGTCTTGGATATTTTGTCTAAATATTGTTTGCCGAGATCATGGCCATTTGGTTGTCAGAAAACAGACACCCCCCCTAAACGGATTATACCATAGCAAAGTGACGTAAAAAATCACTTATATGCCATGATAGCCTGTTTATCCCTCACTGGATCCTGGTAATAGATCATATTCTACTTCCTCCTTAGAAACTATAGAGCATGATATTGCTAATATAGACAACCCGCTAAGAGGTTTTTAGAGATAAAATATATGATTATCTCAGACTGACTACGTAGAAGGGTTTACCTCTTGTATGGATGAATATTAGGATATTACAAATATTGCATAACGTTTAATAAAATATTTATGCTTGTAGTGTGAAGAGAGGTCCAGTTCCTGCTAATCCAGATGTATAATGATATAATAATTAAACGAAAAAGATCTCTACTATTACTTAAAGGTTTACTTTAACACGAAAAACCTCACAAGATTAATAGTTCATAATTGCCTATTCAAAGCATGAACGGACCCCCAAAAAATGGATTGGCGAACCTCCAACCAAATATATAACTGCACTTACCTTGCTGTCTTGTAGTATGGAGATTTGGGATGAGTTCATGCTAATATAGATGTTTGTGTCGATTATAATAACCGAGTCTGAACTTCCTTTGAATCAATTTGGATTATCTAAAATGGAATGCTTATTACATGAAGAAAGTGTTGGTTAGTTTCGAGTTAGTATATTCTCGGAAGGTCTTAATATAAAATATAATTAGTTAGTATTTAAAACAAAACTCACGTATCCTGATTTTCTGGTAAACCAATGTATTAACCAGGTTTTCTATCATACATTTCTCCAGAAGTTCAGCTAGACGTTACTGTAAGAGATGTATCCAATGGACATAGAAAATAATATTCAAGGTATAGCGAAATATACTTAATTGCTAATTTACTTAGTTGATAACCAGGGCGAAATAATTATTTACGAAATCTCACCAGCAGCCAAATTTAGTTTTTTCAGGTAATATGCCTTTTCTCTCAAAGCATGTACGGCAAGGATACTATCTTCCTACTCTAATACTTTAAGTATTTATATTATTGAAACCAGGGGCTCAATTAGCCTTATTGATAAAATAGATGCAAACTTCACCTACATTTAAGTAGTTAGTGATACGGATAAACAGTGTTAATATGACATATTATAATCTATTAACTTTCTAAACGTAGTTAGCTAGAAACAAGTAACATAATAGGCAATGAATATTTATATTTGGTTTCAATTATCTAGTCATTCGTTTAGTACAAATGACAAGTATTGCTTCAACAAGCTGCCATCTCAGTAATGGAAGTACGAGCGCATCATTTACAAGTTGATTACATCTCTCTGTCATATCCTCACCACAATGAGAGTATTCCCATTGTGGCAATATATTACTCCACATATTTCAAATAGAAAGCTCAAAAGCTAATATGTTACGTTACTGATACGTATCATAAAATTAAAAATAAAGGCTTTGTTTAAAACTTCTAAGTACGTATGCTGCGCCGTATGATATAAAACAATTATCTTGTCACGATTTTTTTCGAACTAATCCGGTTAACAAATCTAATTATGAAAAAAAAACATGTCTCTTCGCTATGAATCGGTGATAAGTTACATATTACACAAATTATTATCTTATAGTGGGGGAGGGGTCTATGAGTATTTTTTCGTTTCATTTCAAATTGATGCAAAATTTCGATCTCTACTAATCTCTACTCTACTAATTGGTAATTAAGGGTGTAGACCAATATTGTTCCGAGTGTCAAGCACTCAGATTAACCGGATTTGTTTTCTTTTTTCCAAAATGGCCACCATAAAAAATCGTGACTTACAATTTTATTTTATAAGCTCATAATTTTTACCCAGTTTCTGAGTAATAAAACTTTTAGTGCTATTCTAAAGCTAGTATTGTGTGAAAAATTAACTAGAGTTGAAATATTGATGTTTTGAATATTCTGGTATGCAAGAAATCAAACATGGGTGCCAATTTGTTTGTTTTTTCGCATTAAGTCTCATAACGTCTGTCATATTAAATCTAGAATGGTGATTTTGGTGTCTATACCTAGGTTTTCATGTTTGCGTAATCGAATAAAAAATAAATAAACATGATTATAGGATATTTATATGATATTTCACATCACTGAGTCAATCAATACCATAAATAATGACGCAAATGGGAAATTAGTTATCTCTAATTATATTTATCTTTTAACTGCACTACACTATGGTGATGAGTACTTGCTCAGGCAATTCCTTGAATAACTCCTTGAACAATAGTTTTAATAAGAAAGTGTCTAACAAATCGACCATATATGCATGTCCGTGTTGGAAATGGTTCCGAACCAACTACTTATGAGAACAGCCTCAATCGGACGAAGTCAACATCATTGTCCTCATTTTACTCATTGGAGTACAGCCTACAGACAAAGTTTGTTGCCACTTCTATCAGCTTTGGCGATATTTGGAATGGAGTTTCAACAATAGTTGCAAATTCCTCCATCAGGGATGGCACTTCGTGCGTCAATTTGCAGCAATATCGTTTACTATTGAAAGTATTGTCTGATCCTGTGAATTGAAAGAGGGCCGTTGCATGTGGTCGTACCAAGGTTTGTGGCGATAGTGTTCAGTGAGATAATTCTGGTTGTATTTCGCGCTTTGAAGGAGATCCAAATTTCTGCGTCTGGATTCAGAGCCTGATATGATTTAAATTACCCAGAAGGATTACGGCAACATCTGTATCTCCAGTATGAACCAGATACGCATTGCTGGGGGCCTGTTGCTCGTTTTTCCCGTGTGCTTCCTTTTATTGTCAGTGCACTACACTGGTCCCAGAAAATGTCTACTCTTGTTGGCCGCTTCAAGTCATGGTGAACTTTTGGACAGAATACCTTGTCGAAATATGAATCAAAGGTCTTGCCTTGGACAGTTGTACCAGGAAGTGAGTGTATCAGTACTCCACCGTCAATAATTATTAAGTTGTAAAAACGTGCTGCAAATAGATCCTCGTCGACAGAAATGGCGCTACTCGTACCGGCCGCCATGATGTGTACCAACAGACCTGACTTGGTGCAAGAAGTTAGTGATCCTTCGGATGACAATGCAGGTGGGTATGGTGAAGATTCATGACGAAACACCTCTTCAAATATTGCCCTCGGCTCTCTAGTGCAACAAAAGCTTGCCCACAGAACTCTGCCTGATAGATGAAGTGCTGCATTTTCTGCTTAATTTCTGTTTTCTTCTGCGTTTTCTTCTCATGGAACAACAGTACGTTATTTTGCTTGATCGGTGCAGTCAGAAGTGTGTCATTTGAGTCAAGCACACTCTCCCTGAAGTTGTTGTACTGCTCTTGTCTGGTAGACTCTACCATAAGGACAGATACGGCAACAGTCGCAGACTCACATATCTTGTTGTCTAACGTAACCAGATCTTCACTGTCTTCCTCAAAAGGATCACCCGTGCTCGCCAACACCTCCAGCAGGTCTTTAGCATTGAATATGGCGTAGAGTAAGCACTAAAATACATTAATTCTTTGTTTTCAATCATAATATGTGACTAAACTGTTGGTATAGAAGTATTTCTTTTCGTTACAGAAAACAACAAATAACATAATTACAGATTTACAATTTATAACTTTATATTAGCATCATTAACACTACATATAATTCACAGCCGTTATCATTTTCTCTAAGGTGTACTTCAAATCTAGCTACGATGATGCCATCAAACCTTTCTTTAGAATGTTCCCCTTACAAACCATTGTTTAACAAACGAATGCGGAGATGAAAATCACCCGTATATTTGATAGATTGCGTCTCGTTTAGTTATATCATAGATATATACAAACATAATTCGAACAAAAATATTAAACTATTTGCCAATTTGCTGTCAATCAACAATGGAAAGCAAAATACAAAGGTATATGATTGAACTGACATACACTCATCAAATATGTCATAATACGTTTATATATCATGTAGAATATGAGATTATGTTCTACACAGAATGTGTGGATGATCTGCCAGAAAGGTCAAACTTGTATCATAAAGTCTATTTACCTAATCACTATTTATTAGATTTCCTGACAAATTTGTATCTTTTCAACAGTATAAATATTGAATAGTACGATATTATGTAAGTATTAATATAGATATCACATCTCGTAATTAGAGAGACTCGTTCAGACAAATAAAGATACTCATCAATACGGATATGTACAAGCGTATTAATAATGGATAATAATGGATACTAAATTGCAGAAAGTGCGTGTTTTATATATTTATGTACTCAGTGAAACAACACTGTCATTCCAAAAAACCATTAGTTTCTAATTAGCCTTCGCCGAAACAATGACAGTAAATGCACTGGTGTCCGAAAGGCCGCAAACACAAATTAAATATTAATACGACATCAAAAATAATTCTGAAGATAATACAATCCTAAATGTGTGACATTTTTCGCAAGCACCAAGGATAATTAACTTTCCTTGTCATCGATTGATTTGTCACTTTTGGAAGGAAATATGCATAATAGGTGTTTCGGAGGTGACTAAAAGAGAATAAATCGACTTTTGGAATCGATGAAATCCAGATGGAGATAACACTGATGCTGATTTACCTTTGTTTGTTTATACTCTCATAAAATCGCTTCTGTTCAACTTGGCTTTCGACTTTTCCCAACATGTCACATATTCCTGACTTAATTAATGATTAAATAAAAATCCTCGGGGACTGTAACTTCCCTTCCAATGAACAAAATATTTTCAGCTTAGACCATTTACTATCTAAACAGCAGTTATGAATACAAACAACTAACATCTGTTTACTGATTTAGCAAACAATTTGATCGTGGTAAGAGGGATAAACTGTCTCGAGATTCATCGATTAATTATTATGTTAATCGTTAATTATTAAAATAAAATAAAATGGTATGTCAGTATTATGAGCTAGGGGTTTCATAAGTGACTGTTTATGTATGTAATCAATAATGTTGTTGAAAGCAGAATAGTTTCATACGTGCACCATTGACCTTTTACATTATTGAAGATATCAAGACAAGTAATTGGTGGCTTTTATTGGGAACTAAACTAGTAATAATCGACAGATTTGTTTAGATATGTCCGCTGAACTTTAATAATTATGATAAACAAATGAAACTATCGCTCTATCTATCACTCTTATGGGAGACCAGACGATATTCAATTATTGATTGCTTCTATAACACTGCATTTACGACTTTCTATAATAGAAGGAAAAAAACATTACGAATGATGGCCTGGCTAGAAAACTAAGAATATAAGCAATAATATGCTAAACATACATTCATGTGATCATATAACATTCATGTTAAATAAATTATATATATATATATATATATATATATATATATATATATATATATATATATATATATATATATAAACCCATTTCTATATACAAACCTAATTACAAGAACCTCTTACTCTATATATTACTAATTGTGGTAGACTAGCAATATTCTATTATTGATATCATCTATAATACTACATTTATGACTTTTTATAGCACAAGAAAGACATATTATAAATGATGAAACGAGATAGAAATCTCGGAATAAAAGTGATAACTGGCTATAAATACATTATAATGGTCATATAACAGGAATGAAAACGGAAAAAGATATTGAGTGCACCATTCATATGACATAAATTAGTATTTTAATGTTTATAATATTGTTTTTAATATAAACGCTGCAATATTTATAATAGCGATATACGGCAAATTAGTTATGTCTGGTAATACAAAACTTCATATGATTTAATACAACATGTTTCGACCTTTCCATTTTATTTTTTACAATAACACAACAATGGCTATAACTATGTTGAATGAGTTAATACTTTGCTATAGGTAAATCAGATGTTTTCTAATCAGTTGATGTCAAATTGAATGATTGTTGTTAAAGAAGAAATTATCACACAGGTTTGTATGACACTAGGCGATAATTAATGCTTCATCAATTATCTGCTCCATACAATAGATATTGTTCTTATATCCACGCCTCAACTGTTTCCCGTAATTATAATGTGGACGTCTCCGTGGTCTAACTGGTAACACGTTGGATCACTTCATTACCTCTAGGGGTCGCTCGGCCCATTTAACCTACCATGTGCACAAAAGTGGCCGTAAAATACCAATCAATCAATCATCTACTTACATTGTGGCCATATTATTCGATCCCTAATATTATATATTTTAATGCTTAGCTAATGGAGGATGTGTATTGTGGCCACTCCTATATTCCGTGATAGTGGGCAGCAGTTGTGCTCTTAAATGCCATTATATCCTCCTGGTATTTAATTTACCCTAACTGAAATGTAGAAATAATTAATTTTCCGTCGCTGAGTTCATCATTTAAAAGATTCAAACTAATGGCCGATTAGTTAGTTTAACTTAATTGCCTCTTAAGATATTTGCAATTTTTCCAGTTAAAAGTTCAGATGAACCCAGAACAGATTGGTGCTTAGGGTTATTACAATTGCCTTTTAGTTAAGTAATGTTATTAATTGAAACCTGGTTACTTATTTTATGTGTATTACTACTACTAATACTACTACTACTATTTCTACAACTGCTACTATTATTACTTCTTCAACTACTAATACCACATATACCATAGATTTTTCACGTGTATTTTAATAAGCATGAATTATTATATCTAGTGTATTTCTGGACTTGTATTTAATCCTAGTATCTTAATTTCTCATATATTATATGACCTTTTAGTGATATATGAATCACAATAATATCAATAAATATTTCAGTATTACATTCACAGCTTTGCTGTTATGGGGCTTGTATATAATGACGTGTGATAAAGTGTACACATAATAAAGTGCACTGATTTAACTCACAGCCTTGTTTTATTTCCAGAATATATTTGCTGATTGGTCAATATATTTTTAGCATGGTGATTATGTTAAAAAGACTTAAAATAGTGTCTGAAATACATGATCTGTAATATTAATAGTCGTATAGACACGTATGTATCAAAACACCACAACATATATTGCATGGTAAAAACAATCATGCACAAAATAATTCTTCATTGTGACACTATTTAACTGCACCAAATCCAGCAGCATACAACTTTCTGATTCAGTTCATACTCAGAGCTCACTCATTTACTATTGATTGATTTGTTTGCATTCCTTTCCAGATCTATTACAATGAAACAGGGATAGGACACGAAGGTGCGAGCAGCTATTTCCAGTGCTATCCCTTTATTGAGTGTTTGACTATATATGCCACTATTACTCCTTTCCCCATTTAGTTAACTTTTATTCGTGAATATCTACAGTTAGATTGTCCAATCCCTGCTAGAAGATTTCAATTAATAAATATCGGCGAAATGCCAACTGCTCTTGTGAAAGTCCATTCAATGTTAAGTTCAAACGCACCATGTTTTCCGCAAGGCGGCGCAGCCAACTGTTTATTTCAAACATTGTCATGAGATATTGCCTACTGGCACGTCTTATTATATATGATATTTTCTACTACTATTGCTCCCTCTCCTCCTCCTGCTTACAGTACTACGGCGACTACTACTACTACTACTAATAATAATAATCAATAAATTAATCACGAAACAATATGAAGAGCCATGAATCAATTAAAACGTTAGACTATATGTGGACATAACAAAATAATAAAATTAGATACTTAAATAATATAGGGCTATTAATAAAGATGTAACGAAACACATCGCTGTCATGTGATAAATGGTGAAAACATAACAACAAACGGGAGATAATGATGGCCAGTTATATATTTTGGTCGATATCCTGGGAACATGACAGTGACATCAAAGGAGAAATAAGATTTGTGAGGTACAGAGGGACCTGGTCATGAAGTATTTTTAAAATGAAGCTGACAGTCTTAAATAGAATACTTTGTTGATCGATATTTTGGACAGGAATACAGCATTAGTGCTTCATGACTCCAGTATTCAATCGACAGGAGATAGAATAATTGGCAATCTACTCAAATAATACAATAATAAAATTAATATTAATTAATAAGCATTCGGCCAAACATATTTAATGCGATGATCTATGCAAAGATTCGGAGAAAAATCACTTCTAATTACGATCTGATCTAATCTATCCAGTGCAGTATTGGTATCACTTATCACTATTTATCACGTCTGGTATGTTGAAAGGGTTGAAATGACGATAAGACACTTTTCGTTTTTCTCAACTTGATATTTACTGAATATTACCAGTATCATCATCATAAGTCTAACCGTGATTACGTATTTAGTTAGAATATAGGACTCATAACACTCTGCCAGAAATGAGAATAGGACAGGGCGTGATGGTTATGTGTCCGAGTAACGTTTTGAACATATCATGGCAGCATGCGTTGTATGCTCCCTTGGGAATTGAGGTGTGTTGTGAATTGAAATAAGTCTTGAGTCAGGGATAATAATACTGTGAAGCACCATAGAGTAGCTATCTAATCAGATAGAACACTATACAAATGTCACTTATTATTATTATTATTACTATTATTATTATTATTATTATTATTATTATTATTATTATTATTATTATTATTATTGTATTAGTATGCACTAAATCCAAGAAACAAAGGATCTATCATTCTCATTATCGATTGTTTAAAATTATAATATCTGTAAGCGAACTAGGTTAGTGAAAAGAAGAATATTTATGATAGAGATATTTATTAACCGTATGAAATTAGAACAAAAGTATATGACGATTAATCTGATCGGCATCAAGTAATTATCAGCTTAATATTGAAGTGTTAAATAAAGGTAAACAATATTATCACATAAATCTCGGTTTTCCTGAAAGGATATGTTTGTTTCACATCAACAAAATAATATTCGCTCTCCTTGATGTAGAGGCATATATTGTATAACATTTATGTTTAATAATACAGTGAAACGTCCTCTCGTGGTATATTCATCGACTGTCTCTGAAATCATAGACCATAAAACGATCCTGATACGGCTAATGAATGGCAGAGTTGAAAAACTAGCGCTCGAAATGTGCGGAACATATCAAACTGTACCACGGACCACATTGAAAACTAACGAGTGACGTCAACAGGTGTGGACTTCTCTATCACTGATATACCTATAACACGCACATGTATATAACCCCGAAACTAACTGAAATATTTGTCATTGTCATATGAAAAAAATCATTAGGAATCGCCGATATTTATCTGACCATGTCTGCGGAAGTCTCGTACCTGAGCTTGGTTCCTATCATTCGACAGACTAGCAAACATAGCTATCAACCCCCCCCCCCCTGTAGCTAGTACAGAACATCACAACATAATATACGTAGTTACTGAAGGCACCACACTGACTACCAATATATATAAAGATCTGCATGGTAGGTCGAAAATATTATTGTTATTACTTTTAAGCATTGGGAAAACAACATACCATACCATACCATACCATACCATACCATACCATACCATACCATACCATACCAAAGTAATTTACGAACAGATTTGGATGATTTGCACGTGTACAATGATATAAGCACAAACCAACTATCCTCACAATCTAACAGTGATCCAACCAATCATTCATTCAACCGAACAGTCAGTTATCAAATAAATTAATATATAAATGAAAAACAATAAAAAATTGGTAAATTATTTAAATTTCACTATCAATCTGGTTAAATAATCCAGTGTCATCTTAGAAAGATGAGGATGCGTCATTGATTTCCCTTGTGATGGAGACGAAACATGGCAGTTGTGCAGTACAAAGATAGCAAAAATGCTGCCTATGTGACAACTGCATTCAATGTATTATTAATATGTGAATAATGATGGCAAATATCCTGGAATTTGTGACAATTCAAATTTAATACATTCATAGAACGGTGGTTATCTGACGCGATGCTATTCCTGTACCGGGAAGATGTTATTAGTAGTCTTACAGAAGGCTGTAATTTACAGAATAGTGGCTAGTAATCAGTTTTACAAATCAATATCGACATGAACAAGTACATTCAACTGTCAGTTATACATGAAAAGATAATTGAGTACATTCACTGAAGTAATAGACAACCAGGCAAATCCACCTTCACTCTATTTTACGTATTTTTGTTTTATAAATACCAAAACAGAGTTGCCCGTCTTCTAGCTATGCCTAGCACACACGCCAGTTTTAAATTTAACCCCCAGCAATGGATTGGGTGAAAGAGATGAAAATGGACAGACGTCATCCGTTTTGGTTGAGAATAAAAACCGTTTGATATAGACATATTGAGAGCTCAAAACACACACTATATTTATGTATTGTATCAGTGCTGAATACCATTTCGATTCACCGATTGCTGTCTGGTGATAGTTTCTAATTTCGAATCCATCAACATCTGCTTCAGATCACTGTACAACATACTATTTAAAATGTTCAGAATACTGAATAGACAAGTACTATTGTATTTACATTATATATCCCATGATATATATATATATATATATATATATATATATATATATATATATATATATATATATATATATATATATATATATATGTATGTATATATATATATTTTGTTAAATAAATCTTGTTATATCATTAATGTTTTTGACACGTTATATTATGAAATTTGGTTATGACAGTCTTTACAACTAAAATATGAATATTACAGAATTGCAGGATAAATATTGCTGATATCGCTTGGCTTAACTTTGGATTATATGTTGTATACCTATTGTTCATCGTTGTATCGTAATTATCACTATTGACCTCATCAAAGTAACAATTTCCTTTCACAACACCAAAGAAGGGGCTTATGTAAACACACGCACGCACGCACGCACGCACGCACGCACGCACGCACGCATGCACGCACGCACACATGCACGCACGCACGCACGCACGCACGCACGCACGCACGCACGCACGCACGCACACACACACACACACGAACATCTTTTATATTCACACAATGGCAATATTCACACAATGACAATATTCTAGGCATAATGCGGAATTCATTGAATGTCTTATATTTGTTCATTAATTGTAATCCTTTTCGACGTATATCTGTTATAATTGCTACCAGAGGAAGTCACACATACTATATGTTCTTCATTTTCGAGATTAAGCGAAAACGCAGCACAAGAAACACTAATAATGACGGTTAATATATATTTACACAAAGGAAAAAACCCAAAGTGAACAAAATTAAACCTTTGATGGCTATTTTATACATTGAAGGTATTAGAAGATTCATAGATTTAAATGTGTGGTATGTGTATTTCTTTCACCTTTTCCTGCAAGAATAAACATCATACAACACAGTCATGTTTACGTATAACTTTATTATTATTATTATTATTATTATTATTATTATTATTATTATTATACCAAACTTATAAAACGCTATTTTCATACTTAAATAATGTTCAAAAGCGTTGTACATAAACTTATGAAAAACATATATATCAGATATAACAAATACAATACGATTATTTCATAACAATAAATGTATAAAGCTAAATTTGGATATATAGAAATGATGAAGAAAATAAAAGGAATTAAACACCAAAATGGCTCGAGAACAAATGAATTTTCAAAAATATCTTTAAAATTTCAATGTTTTGGACTCACGAATGTGAGCTGGGAGTGCATTCCATAGCTTGGGCTGCTGAACACTGAAAATGTCTTTCACCATAGCTAGATGTTCTAACCCTTGGAACCACCAATGTCACTGAACCCATTGATCGTAGTATTCTTCTTGGTTGATAAACTGTCAAGATGTCAGATATGTATCTTGAAGACTGTTCATGTAGGGATTTATACGTGTGCATTAGGATTTTAAATTGCACTCGATGCTCAACAGGTAACCAATGGCGATCCTTCAATATTGGTGTCATGTGACTCCAGCGTGATGTTTAGATTACAATCCGTGCCGCTCTATTATGTATACATTGTAATTTGTTAATGGAGGTCTGGGGCAGTCCATTGAGCAAAGCGTTACAGTACTCCAAGCGTGATGTTATAAGCTAATCGAATGGTGACTTACTTGCATCACTTGTTAAGTAACGCCTATTATGGCTAATGGTTGCGGAATTGGTGATAGCCAGACCTACAAATAGTATTCAACTGTTGCTCCATATTCAGTGCAGCATCAAATATAACACCTACGTTCCTCACAGTATTCACTGATGTTATATTAATGTCACCAAAACAAACAGTAAGATGTTCCATATGGATGGCATTATCCTTAGATGTGAACAGCATAACTTCCGTCTTGTCACTGTTCAGTTTGAGCATGTTTGTACGCATCCATCCCTCAATGTCATTAAGACAGTTTTCAATGAGTGAGAGGGATTGTGCTTTCACAACGTCTTCCTTCGGCTTGAATGAGATGCATAACTGTATATCGTCCGCATAAAATGGTAAGAAAGTCTATGCCGACGGATAGTGGCTCCTAAAGGCTTAGCGTAGATGATAATCCAACAACGCAGATGTATTTGGTCAGGTAAGTCCAGTGTTTTTTGGAAATTAAATACCGATAATTCTGGTCGAGAACGAATAACAACAAACAAAACTCCCTCAAATACAGATATAGGTCGAATTCGAACCTACAACCTGGACGTTTCTGTCTTGTAGGTAAAGACAGGACTATGACACTTGGGGTATCTAAGTCATATGAACCATTGCCATTGAAATGATGAAGTATTTTATAACAAGAGTGAGATTGTAGATTGTATGGGTTTTTTTCTTCATATTTCTTTTTGGAAAAGGTTACAGCCACAGTTGCGTTTCTTAAACACCATTAGGGTTGATCCAACGTGTTTAATAAACGTGTAACTTAAAATGATAATTAGTTCAACTTAAGCAGATCAATGTTAAATGAGTACACATATTTCCCCATTACCGCTGAAGAAGAAAAAAAGAAACAATTCGGTTGTTGAGTCAAGTTAATAAATAATTCAAAAACCTTTAAGAAGGACTATCTAAGACATTTATAAAGTATTTGTTTGTTGAACAAACGTTTCTCTCATTGGCAATCTAGAACGATCATAAAAAACGAGATCGGTCAACCCAAAAATATTGAAATTAATATAAATGGGACTCTGATCGAACTCACCAGGAAGATGGATGCATCTCATAGATAAGGTCGCATTTTAGATTGAATCATCTCTTGTGATATTGATGTATATCTACGAATATCCTCTGTTTGAAGTAAAGCTGTTTCATACATAAGATTTAGTTCAAGTCACAAAAATTATTTTCTTAATAAATTGGTGGAGGTGAATAATAACTCATGGGGGGGGGGATCTAGTAGATGAATATGAAACCCTAAGAACATATTAAATGGCAAGGAGACATTTATTTTAATGATAAAAGAGAGAGACGTGTGACCTACGAAGGGTGCCATAAAGTATTGTAAACTGGTCTGATTGTTCATTAAGATACATTTACAGTTAGAAGATTGCATCTGAAATGGAAGCAAGGAAGGACATCAATGGATACTTTCTGATGATTTACGATAAGTACCTATTTATACAAAATTATCAGTTTGAAATGTAATGTCTAAAATAGTTACTGTCCTTTTTTTCAAATTGAGCTTTTTTATTTAGAATTCCAAAAAGGGTAGATTTAAAACAGATAGACAATGATAATCTTAATTAATCACGAGGTTCTACATATCAAATTCGTCATAATTGTGAAATGTGTTTATATTTCGGGCGCAACATAATAATACGATTTCAATTGATCAAGGTAGCTCTTATTTGTTCTATATGAATGTACTGCGGGTTACCAAAGAGCGTTTTGTATATAGAATGGGTGCCAATGATACATAATGTACCCCTCACTGGATCCTGATATTGAGTTACTCTTTATCGGATGTTTCCGAAATATAGATCATGATATTGATAATATGGACAATGTGTGGATTATAACGGGATTATAAATATTACATAACTCTTAATAAGATAGTTGAGTGTAGTAAAACAAAATTACTTGCTGGTATCTTGTAGTATTAATATGGGTAGAATTCATGCTTATCTGATACTTATGTCCCTACATAATCCTACAGTGAAAATATTTAGACTGAGGGCAATCATTAACACACTTTGGATAACTTAATCAAGTAAAGTTTATCGAAGACTAATACTGGGTTCTGTTAAATAAATATAAACTTGTTTGGTCCGAATTTCCATGATTTTCAATGGAATACTTTATGACATGATAATTACTACGTGATTGTGTATGAGTCATAGGGAAGACATGATTGGTTAGTTTCGGTTAGGATTCTGTAAAGGAATTAATGTGAAATAAGATTAGTTAGTATTTAAGACAATACTGACTTTCCCAGATTTCTATAACCGCTTTAGTTTTCCAGGTGTCCACTCATATTCTGTCAAAGCCTATCGTTGGAGACAAATCCGGACGGTATAGAAAAATTATGTTAAAATGTTCATGTATTTTACAAATTGTAGTGTGTACTGTAAGGAAACTACCTTCATTCATTATACTGTGACTCTTTATTACCAGTATTGACAACATAGCTAGGAAATTCAGGAATGTTTAGGTAGGTAGTATTATGGATACAATCAAGATATAATCTACTGAGATTTCTTCTTATAACAAGCTGCCATCCCAGTAATGAAATGGTTAGCATATCGTTAATAATGTGTCATCTGCGAAAT
Organism: Paralvinella palmiformis; assembly: GCA_025642065.1. NCBI lineage: Eukaryota > Metazoa > Annelida > Polychaeta > Terebellida > Alvinellidae > Paralvinella > Paralvinella palmiformis. The sequence goes on along the minus strand of JAODUP010000196.1, from coordinate 1,047,073 downwards.
AGATTACGCGTCGTATTTGATGGAATGGCCACATGGTCATCTTCATCACAATTACACTCTTCCCACATTTTACTCATAATAAGGTTATAGCAACACAGTCAAACCATTTCTGTTAGATCGAGTAAAATTCCCTGTTTTAATTATTTTAAATTTCTGCTTAATGTAATACGTATTTAATTATATTAGAGACAGAAACTGTAAGCTGGATGGACGACAGAACGTGTCAAGTGTAATAAGAAAGAATTCGTTACGTTGATATTATTATACAAAGTAGAACATATAGATATGGCAATACATAATTGGACACATATAACAAGCTTTATCTTCATGCGTCATACTCAGTTTAGTTTACAACCACAAAGAATGACACCGGAGGCCGAACGCCTTTCCTAGAAGTATCACACTAGCTTTTGTAATGCTTAATTTAAAACCAAATATGTTACATCGGCGATATTATATATGAGAACATAAACACAATTTTGACTTTAGTCTAGGACGTAAAAATAATTACCTTGTTACCAAAGCTTCCAACTAAACCTATCAATCAATCTATTTGGGAGTATGGTTTCTCTTCATATGCTGCTTACTAAAGAAGTTTGGAAAATATCCAAACATAACTGCTCCTCATTGTGGATATAAAATATAAGTTAGTTATTGTTGTAGAAGGTTATGCCCAAGCTAAAGATTAAATTTGTACTATATTATATTCTTTAATAGTCTAGAAAATCGTTGTTTTAGATAACACGTAGTCTACCAAATCAAGATTAATAGTGAGAGTTTTACGGTATCGATTTAACCGGGAAAGGAAGAGAAGAATGTCATACTACCTTTATGGCTTGCGGGTTATGTAGCAAATGTGTTTATAATATGATGATCCACCGTACTCTCTTGTGTGTCGTAGGAAGCTAACAAGAGTAATATTGGCATTAAAAGACTTTTGGGGGCCAACATTTCGAGAAATGCTACTCTCACAATGAACTGGATCACCTAAACCTTTACTGTTATATAAGATTCTCTATTTATCGGAGTCTAGCATCGAACAAAAAGCGTATCGGTGGTACAGACGAGATGGCCATTTAGCTGATAGGAGTTGTTTATTTCCCTTTGAAGATGTTATCTACTTGATATTTTATACCTTGCGTCTAGACCACAGGTAAAACTGGAACTTCAATCAAACAGTCCTAGATAAATGACATCATAAGAATAAAGGCAAGGTGATGACACGCATACAACCTATATATATATATATATATATATATATATATATATATATATATATATATATATATATATATATATATATATAATATATATATATATATATATGAAAGACATTTTGTGTTAGAGCCCAAGCTATGGAATGCACTCCCAGCTCACATTCGTGAGTCCAAAACATTGAAATTTTAAAGATGTTTTTGAAAATTCATTTGTTCTCGAGCCATTTTGGTGTTTAATTCCTTTTATTTTCTTCAATTCATTATTTCTGAGCATATATATATATATATATATATATATATATATATATATATATATATATATATATATATGTGTGTGTGTGTGTGTTTTTTATTATATATATATATATATATATATATATATATATATATATATATATATATATATATATATATATATATATATTATTATGTGTTGTCATTAGCTTTCTTTTGTTCTTTACGAACCAGATGAAACATGGGAGTTTAATTCTAACTATTACAGATGACAAGAAATGCATAATGCCACGTATGATGTGTAAATATTCTTGAATCCTATTCATTCAACACACAAAATAATTTATCTGATTACTTCAATTTATACTATGTTTGGTTATTCTCATTAACTCTAATCATTCCATTGTTGTCTATTATTATGAGAGAAAACTAATTTCGACTAATCAAATGCATAATGTAGAATTGTTTATATACAATGTGTATTTAGTTATATTTCTGCATCTGTATGGTTGTGCTTCTATGTGCATTTCATTGGGTAATATATGTTTTATTTTATTTTATGACCACAATTAATGACGTATAAATAACAAAGGACATGCAAACACTTATATTTAGTGTAGTTGCAATACGATGAACAATTTAAACTAATTTACTATCATTAATAACAATGGAGTAGTACGGAAATATGGATTCGAATTACCTCAAAAATTACCACTGATAGCATCTTGCGGTATTAGAAGGTTGTTAACATCCTAAAATCTTAGACAATATATTGTAGGAATCTCACTACTTTGTTAGTCTAAATATTAATCTCTAATTAGTCAGAAACGTTTGTATTGTTTATTGACTTTAACTAGAAATCTTTGACATAAAACAGATAATATTGCTCTACCTTTATCTGGCTCCATTTTTCAGTATATATCAATTTGTTCTCATGTCTGTCGATGCAATGCTTATCACCATTATAATTGTTAATTTACAAAATACAAAATTATCTAATATATATATTATATGATTGGCTTTCAGAATCAGAATCAAACATTTCCGTTGATTTCGTGTAGTTCATGCTTGTATGTCATTATCATCAACGTAACAGACAGATTATGTTTGTCATGTGTTACATATGTATGTCGTAGTGGCTTAGGAAAGTAGAATATGTCCACCTTCATGTCCAGCATATCAAACAGGTTAAGCCTCTCTTTATATTTGTTGATTAGGGTCAGTACATATGAGTCATGTGAAGTAAGGTAATACTAATTTTCACCTGAAAGTTATTCGTTATTTCTTCGTGTGAAAGGTAGCATCTGGCTTATTTTCTCAGATAACGTTGTTTACTGCCAAATTGAGATCTTCACTTTTTCTGAAATATGTAACACCCATATATTATTTCAATAGTTTAGAAGTACAGTATATGCGAATTCTAGAAAAAATACTTAGATATAGTTGCTATGTCATATCTATATCTAAATTATATTCCTAATATAAAAAATTCGTATATTTTATATCAACTGATCCAAATATCACACCACATAATTCCAACAAGTCACCTAACAGACCGATCCAGGCGAAATGATCCAGCTGAACGATTATCTTTCCAAAGTATTTAACACAATACTTATCAGGATATAACCCAATGATTGAGCGGACCGATCTTTCCAGATGAATGACACAACTAAACCTTCGTTATTCATGTTGACTCGTACGGAATTTTTAGCTTGGGTTTCAATGGATTAAATAAATGATTTTAAAATTAAACTTTTAGCTGAATTTAACTTGATTTTTATGAAGATATTTTTTTTAATATTTAATGTAGAGTTTTGAAAATACTATTTGTACTTGTACCTTGGAGCCAATAATATATGTATCACCTGTATATTATTAAATAAAATGTTATTACATTAGAGTTTAACAGCCTTGATATTTACATGTAGTAATCATTGCACAAATGGCTGATTCGGAAAATAAAACAGTTCACTTTCAATATGAAGATATGATGGATAAATACAAATGTTACAGTAATAGGAATCACCCATTGAATTATAATAAATGTGATCATTGATGTTATACATTCACATCGTCATGTCAGATGCCAAAGGTTTTATAAAAATAAGTTTGAACTAGACAAGCCGGACCATGACAGCCATGCAAATGGGGCTGAACGTTACTTAGTTTAGTGGCATATATCTTCAGGACGAAGTCTATGACATTCCTATTAAATGCAAAATTATGGTCTGAAGATCAGATACCCAATGGACTATAAATAAAATCAAAATATAGCAGGTAAATAGCGTAAAAACGGCTTTTCAGTAAGACATTTATCGGCCATGCAACACAGTGATTCTTTTACTTCTAACCCGAGACCGTAGTGTGTAATTCAGCCGCATGGTGGCACCAGGGGTAATTGAATCGGTCTATTAACAAAATGATTTATATGGCTAATGCTGATGCTAGTAGGTTTTTATAGTATTTAAAACACAAATAGGAAAAAGGCTACACTGCAAGAATTATCATCTCTAGAGACATAACATACATTACACGGGGAGGCTTCTATCTATATTAACCTTTTTTCAGCAGGAACAAAGAACTTCCTTGATCGACAACCTAACTTCATGACTAATCGATAGGGCACCGAATTGTTGTTGCCTCCTCGAACGTAAATGCCTACAGGAAGTGTAGTGATATATTAAATATTTATTAATGAAAGGCACACATCCACAGATAATATATGTAGTTAACCCTAAATATTTACTTGCAAATACTAATTATCATAAAATGCATCACGGTTATCTAAGAATAGGTATATATCTTTCTTTTAGCTATAAGATAACCTGTCAAACTAAATGTCAGTGGACAAAACTTGACTGTGAAATTAATGAAAAACTAAGATAATTTGGTAGTAACAGCGTTAAAGGTACATGGCCATGTCAAATATTTGACGGGTTGCTCCAGAACACACACAAAAACACACATACAAACACACACAGAAACAAACACACACAAAATAACTCACAAATAAACAAACACACGCACATACATAATGGGATATCACGAACTGTATTCCATATGATACTACTGGTGTGTCATTGATCTTAGACCTTCACCATTTTTTAATCAGAAAATACATTATAAGTTTACATAACATAAGAAAATTAAATAACATTTAAAAACGAATTATAACAGATTATGGTTTATATCTGAAATATTTCTTTTGTTATATCCTAAAATGCATCCTGAGCGGAAAATAAACTTTTTATCTTAATACTCAACATTTATGTGATATGTTACAAAATCAATTTCTTCCAGTATTAGTTCAATTGCATCTTGTTTATTTATATATTTATAACACGCATTTCTCGTGGATGGAGGTTATGAATTTTGATCGCATCAGGTCGTATGCGTTCTATGCCCCACCGTTGTTTTACCATAATATTTCATCATTATTTTAGTTACAAGTATTTATTTATTCCAGTAATTCATTGATTTATACTTATTTTACATACTGGGCATATTATAATTAGTATAATGTGTCAACGACAAACTATACTAAGGCTCCATATGTTTTCGTAATTGTGGGCGATAATTAAGTAGATTGGTCACTCCCGACTTTGGCAGGATGTTGTTCTTGCTATTTTTGCTACAAAATTAATTTTCTCCAGTTTCATGACACTTTCTAGTTAATATCTAACAACAGTTTTTAGTCATCCCTACTTCTACCAAACGGTTTCCTGCTTTTTCGCCGGTGTTTATATCTTAATATTCAAATTAGTTTACATCTTGGTCATGTCGCCACTTGTATATTGTCTCTTCAAGTAATTCAGAACTAAGAAAAACAACTGCTAGACGTGTTCTAGCTGTTTGCTTTTCTAGTTGTTTCTGATTGCTTTTCATATTGTTCTCAAGGTGATTTCCAGGTTATTTTTCTTGGTTAGTTTTCAAGGTCGGTTTTCTATCTACAGTGTTGTTCTATTTATTCTCACACTGAACCGTAGTACATAGCCCCTCTTGCCTTCACGGGTCATTTACTTTTCAATATTTGTTCAGTTTCATCACTTGCATCCACATCGCATGCAACTTGTTATTTTCCTAACCCTACACAAGTCTTCTATCACTAAACATAGATATGTATCTGTCCCTTATGTTGCTGTTAAACTCATCCAAATTAATAATATATCTTAGCCTATTATATCTCTGATCCCATCTGGGAAACTGTTACTACTATAAAGTCTAGTAGTTCCAGCAGAGTAATTATTTTCCCACTTCCTGACAGTCCAGTGTATGCATCACTAAATATCGGAATATTGTTCAGACTCCTTATATACTACTAGCAGGCGACATCCATATGAATCCAGGTCCTCCTATCCTGCAAAATATCCGATTGGCTACCAGCAACGTTAGATCCATTCAAAATAAATCAGTCAGTATACAGACTTAATAATATATAAGAAATGTGATATTCTGGCACTCACTAAAACCTGGCTTAGTCCTTATGATACTACCTCTTGTATTTCTGATATCTGCCCCCTACTGATTCCATGTACCATCAACCACGTCACTTTAGAAGTGGAGGTGGTGTAAGCCTTTTAGATATTCAATCAATTGAAAGCAAAGTCCCATTTTGTATAAATATATTCTCGTTTCGAGGCCATTTGCATTGCCATTTCTGACTATTCTTTTACTGGTTACTTCTTATGTCTCTATCGTCCTCCTTGAATCACTTCATTTTACTATGTTGACTTCCATGATTTACTTGAAAACTTATTTACTATTCTAATATATCATTCATGTCTAAAGTATTAGAAAAAGACGCATCCTGTCTTTTGAACATTCACTTAAACTGTAATAACTTGTCTAATGTTTTTCAGTCTGCTTACAAACAATTTCACTCAACAGAAACCGCGCTCCTGAAACTTCTTAACGACATATCACTAAATATGGACACAGGAAAGGTCACAGCACTAACCTTTAAATTTATCTGCAGCTTTTGACACCATTGATTATTCAGTTCTTCTAGATTGCCTAACTGATTGGGATGGCATATCGAGCACATCACTTACCTGGATCCGCTCATTCTTAATAAATAGGTTTCAATCAATAAAAATAAGAAAATGTTTTTCAAAGGCAGTGTCTTTGTTTTGCGATGTTCACCAAGGCTCTGTTCTTGGACCGCTGCTGCTTCCTCTGTATACCACACCACTAAGCTAACTTATTCACAGTCACAAATTAGACCATCATTTATATGCAGAAGACACCCAAGTATACATATCTTTATCTAGAGCAGACACTGATATTTCCCTTAAACAAATTGGTGACTGTCTCAGTGATATCGCTGGCTCCATCATAAACAATAAACTTAGAATCAATGCCAACAAAAGATATTTCATTATTATAGGTATATCCAGACAACGCAGCAAACTTAATCGTTTCTTCCCTACGAATATCCTTAGTCACATCATCACACTATCAGACACTGTATGTAATTTTTGCGTTATATTTGAGAGCGATTTTAATTTCAGAAGACATATTTCTATAACATATTCGTAACCTTCGCCATATTCGTCGATATATTTTCTATATTTCGCCATTTCTACAGCACTCATTACTGGTAGGCTTAATTACTGAAACTCTCTTCTGTATAGCATTGCATATAAGGATATTATAAAACTTCAGTGTGTTCATTTGTTGACGATTTTGCATCATTCCTTGTCTGTTAGATTGGCCAATTCTTGTACTAGGTCTGCCACTGAGCTAATATATTGTAAATATGAATTTAATCAATCTTGCAAACATGCGAATCAAGCAAATATACTTGTTTTATGACACAGATCTTTATGTCTGTATACATTATATTTACACTATGATTTTTATTTTTATGGGGAGAGCTGCTTGATATGTGTATATACCCAATGTTTGAATTAAGCACAATAATCATTTCAATCTATCATATAACCTTATATGTACAAGTAGTCAGCGTAGTTATTTCAATAACTACGTAGTATCTGCGTAGTGTTCTGGTGATAAGGTACATTGTGCTATTCTGAAATAACTGCAAGGAGTTATTAGGTATGTTTGCTGGTCAATAGAGTGACATATCACCACTATCAAAGTTCAAAACTTCCTTAAACATCATCAAATAAACATCACCAAATCCTAATGAAATGTTTCATATGACAATGACAGATATTGGAAAAAAAGCAAACACATGTATTTCTTTTGACATTGATGAACGAAACATCATAGGTTAGTTCCTCATATTTAACAGTGGCTCTGTCTCACGGCACCTATTAGAATAACAACAGCTCGAAGAATTTCGCGAAATCGTTCTTGTCGTGATTTAGCTTTGATAGGATGGCATTGTGTCAGGTTAGTTTCGACGTGGCATAAACATCTTATAGATATCATCACGATTAAGATCATTTCGGATATCCCAAATACCTGCCATATTTACATGGATGAAGGATTACATTTAATGGAAATATGCACGAAATGATTCGATCAGCTTCTAAAGTTGAGGTCAAGGAGATAATCATCATGTCTCCGACCAAGTCATGTGACTTGGATCCACTGCACATTTTGGTTTTCAAGAAATTGGGGACAATTTACCACGGTCAACCATTTAAATGGTTAAATAGGTATCATGACCCGTTTTGGAAGGCCCAAAAAGGGATTGGGTAGGCTTGAAAAATCGTCCTGTTTTAATTTCCTTTTTTAAAACCTAAAAAAAGTTTCGACGTAAATTGACAAACCCCAATGTTTTGGTTTTTAGGGTTTTAAATAAAACATCTCGGAAGTAAGGGCATTTGGGCCTTATAAAATTATATTAATTATTTTTTATTATTTATAATTATAAATATTTTTATTATAAAAATTAATTATTATTTTTTAATAGGGATCCGTTTTAGGACCAAAGAATTACTGTATACATATCAAACCAGTTGGTGAAATTATTAAACGGCATATTATTAAATATCATTGTTATGCCGATGATACACAAGTGTACATGTCTTTAAAGCCATATGATAAATGGGATGATATTTCATCTTCAATTGAATTTTGTATTGCAGACATAAGTAACATGTGAAGAAAACTGAGAATCTTTGCATTAAGATAGGATCCAGTTATATAAATATTTCCACGTCTGTTAGAAATCTAGGCCTTATATTGGAAAATACTCTAGGAATGGAGAAGCAGGTAAATTATATATATATAAGTTCAGTTATTATCAAATAAGAAATATATAATTTAATCGTAAGTACATAAATGATGAGAATTTTAGTCCCAATCCTTATAGTTTAGCGATTAGACTATATAATATAACCCCCTCTATGACAAACCGTCTACATGGAGTTCAGAACTGTGCTGCACGTTTGGTGACACGCATTTGCAAAAGAGCACATGTAACACTAGTTTTGTTCCAACTGGACGGGCTTTCTGTACGTTTCAGATCACTGTACTAGATCCTGTTTCAAACATTCAAAGTACTGATTGGAACAGCACCACTGTATCTAATATATGTCAGTGAAAATGCTCCGATCTGAGTCTTATTCACTTTTGAGGTTACCAAAATGCTATAGGTCAATGTACGGAGAGAAATCCTTTCGAGCATCAGCTCCCAGCGTGTGGAATAAGTTGCCTAACCACAATAAATTTGCAGTAAGTAAAGAAATATTTTGTAAGGTGTTAAAAATCACTTATTTGCGTATTTATCAAATTGAAACCAGTTTATTTTGTAAGAACTTTATCTGAGATATATGAGCCGAAATAAGTATGTTTTAACAGTGTTTTAAATGTTAATCGCCTTAGAGCAATTTCAGTTGAAAATTATTATTATTATCATTATTATTATTATTATTATTCAGATCGTGTAATCAGATATTATTCAAATACTCTAGTCTCTCCTCCTCAATCTATATGATGATTATCTATTTAACGTAGCCGCTCCCATTTTGGGGAAGAAGTGACCGACGGGGATTAGAATTGCCTCGTCTTTTGAAAGATTTATATATTTTGTAATCCTTCTTATGTTTAAGGTTACTTTAACCAGTAAATATCCAACTGGAATGGTTTCCGGTAATTAAATAAACATACATCACTACTAAAAATGGTTAATTTATTAATTCAGGAAGGATAAGATTCCTTAAACCAGCTAATAATTTGTCTGTATTATAGTGTAATAATTAATATGGAAGTTAGTACTCATCTTTTGTTGATTTAGAATATTTAAGTTTTTAATTATTTAATACTTGAATTGTCAGAAAGGTCTTTCCAATGTTATTTCTTTATAATACAATAATTTATTTTCGACTTCTTTTAAATATAAATTGTCCAAAATAATTTAATGTCAACAAATCATCCACAAATGAAAATACAACAACGTGGTTGTAAGTTGTTCGATATCTTAAATAAAGACCTACAAAAAAAAACATCGAATATCTTAACATCCGTTTTATGAATTAATTTTACAGACTGCGTTCTTATGTTTAATAAGGTAAGAAAACTTATATGGAATTTCAATTTATCATTTCTTTATATTTATCTAAGCTGATTATTCCCAAATTTCATGTATTACATTAAAATTATTTTAATTAATTTAAATAATTAATTTGGAAGGGCTTTTATTCAGCACAATAATAATATGAGTTTGAGCATAACATATGCTTAAATGTTGGGTTGAATTAAATTGAGTTGCGTAGACTCAGTACTTGTCACATTTGCGAATTAGCGCTGTCGAAGCACACACACACACAACCGAAATCCAGCACCTGGTCCTCCAGGTTGGGTGTTTTTACGGAAACTACAACAATTATAACTATCACAACGGGCTCCATAGCGGGCTGGAGCTAGATATCCGGTATTATGACCACATTTACTAAAAGCCTACACCAGCAAGACAGGGGTGAGAAAAATAGTCTGTTCGGGCCCAGAACCAAGATTTGCATAGGGACTTGGAATGTCCGCACCATGAATGAGACCTCAAAGTTAGCACAAGTCACCGGCGAGATGAAAAGTTAGTTTTCCAGTTTCCCCTCACTTTCAGTTAAACCTTTTTGTTGGAGATATATCCGTAGAACATAGCAAAATAATATTTTGCATGTAATTTACAAATTGGAATGTGTACAGCAAGGAAAATACCTTCCTTCGTCAGAGTGTGAGTTTTTATATTATGAACCAGGGTTTTTATTACCAGTATTGACGGTACAGCTACGACATTCACCTAGGATTGGGTAGCTAGAAAAACATCGTTAATATGACAGAAAATTAAATTATATTATTTTTGATCAGTAATTACCTAGAATTATATAATAAAAGAGGCTATATATAACAGCTGTATCAAACAATAAGTCATTGGTTTAGGTTTAATGCAAAGGCTAGCTCTTATTCAGGAATAATCTACTGATACTTCTTCATATATAAGCTGCCATCCAAGGAATGAAATAGTTAAAATATCATTAATAATGTGTCATATGATAAATAGATTACATGTCTTTGTTTATTGGAATGGCCACATGGTTATCTTCATCACAGTGACACTCTCCTAACTTTGACGATTTACTGCTGTGTACATTTCCTATAAGAAGTTCAAAACATAATAAGCTTAAACGGATAGTTCAGCTTCATTTCAATATGATGTCACTATATGAACACGATCAACCACATATTAAATAATCCAGTTCAAAGTGCCAGTTAATCGACTATTAATGGTATGTGGGTGCCGTCATTTTGAAGACAGACGCATACCGGATGCTTTTGAAATATGTCGTCATTTACCACAAGCTGTTTGTATTACCCGGTTATAACAATGTAAAAAGGGTCAGCCAAACATGTAATTTCAGAACAAAAGCGTTTTTACGAATATTACATTAGAGTTGCTCCAAACAGCTTCATATGTTACTAAAACGGCTAAAGAAAACTATATTATCAAATCCTCTAGGAAGATTGTTTTATACTCTTGTAACAAGAAGCATTTACTGAACTGTCAGATGTATGTACATGAACCGACGACCTCGTCAGGTAGTAGAAGTTAGGTTGAACACGGGGGATACGTCATGAGGATGGCTAGGCCCGAATATATCAGGCCTCACTTGATCGGGATCCAGATGGCCACACAATCCCTGTGTCATATGAGGACAGAACACGTGACCTTTTTCTTCCGGCCATACAAACTAAGCATTCGAACAAAACGTAATGGCAACCCTCCAGTAATTATAATTATTTTATTATATCTATGATGCCAGGTAGAGTTCGTGATTATTTTATAGGGATTTGGGTTTACTCTTATCAGCATTGCACATGTAAATCATATTCTCTGAGAGTGGACTTTCTTTAAAGCAACACAGTGAACAATTCATATTATATCAAGTCAAAATCAATGGTTGAATTATATCGAATTTCAGCTTAAATAAACCATACGTTGGATGTATGGCAGAATATATAAAGTATCTCAGGGTAGAATTAGTTACGTTACTATAATAATACATACTGATATGATACATATAGATATCTAAATAAATAATTGGACACACATGACAAGATTTATCTTCATGTGTCATACTCAGTTTACTCTAACAACCGACCGAAAGCTTAAGCTGTAATTATTAGACTAGCTTTCATAATGCATAATTTAAAAACAAATATGTTACACCTGTGAAAATATATGAAAATATAAACAATTTCAACTAATCCTATCAATCAATCCTTTTGCGATTACTAATTTCTTTCTTCTGTTCCGATTCATTACAAAGGTTAGGTAAACACCCAAACCCAATTTCTACTCTCACAATGAACATGGGTGACCCAATCATTACCTGTCATATACGATTCTATACTTGCCGGAGTCTCTGGCCGAACAACACGCGTATCAGTGGTATAGACTATCACACGAGGTGGCCATTTAATTTATAAAGTTCTTTATCTCCCTTTGAAGATGTTATCTACTTGATACTTTATACCTTACGTCTAGACCAAAGGTAAAATTGGAACTTTAATTAAAACTTCCTATGGAAATGGCATGATAACTGAGCATCACAAATACTCTAACTATCTAAATTGAACAAATGCTAATTCAACAATGCAGTATGCGCGTGTACCCACTCATAAACAAAACACACACACACAAACACAGATACACATACACGCACAGACAGACATACTTCCACACACTTATATATTTACTTAGCGATTCATCAATATATATATATATATATATATATATATATATATATATATATATATATATATATATATATATATATATATATATATATATATATATATATATGATTGGATTGTCATCTCTATATTGTATTATTATCATTCCATGGTCTTCATCACCATATTTTGGGGGGTTTGGTTCTCACAAATACAGATAACAAGAAATCTAGACGATGTGTAAAGAGACTTGACTTAGATTGATGCAAAAGACAAACATGTTTTTAACCCCAACAACTATCACTGAGACTAGCTTGTGGTATTATAACGTTATTAATATCCTAATATTTTAGACCGTAGATTGTAGGGATCTCACTGTCTTAGTATATTTGAAATTGAAATATTAATATCTAATTTGTCAGAAACTTTTGATTTCTAAAATGGACTTTGACTAGAAATCTTCAACACAAGTAAGATGGTATTGCTTTACATGTATCGTTCTGGATTTTTCGGTATATGTGCATTTGTTCACGTCTCTGTCTATCTTTCTCTCCTTTAGAAGTGTGTTTCTTTGAGGGGATGCATTTGAATGTCATGGTCGATCCATCGATGCATTGCTTATCACCATTAAATAGAAAGTATAATTGTTCATTTACAAAATTATCCCAAAGGCCAATAAACAAGGAACTATCAGTAATCCCAATTATAATTTATTTTACGATTGACTTTCAGTGAGCAGCTTCATTGACTAAGCACAGAGATCGATAATGACAGTTGACAGAACATACTCCCAGTAAATCATTATGTGGCATATAATAACATGTTATTAGGGCCACATCCTTACTCTATTTACATAGCTTCTCTATCTGTTTTTGATTTGTTTTATTGTTAATCAGATTAAAATATTTCTGTTGATATTATGTAGTTTACGCTTGTATTTCAGTAACTTCAATGTGACAGAGAAGTTAATGTGTCTATATATATATATATATATATATATATATATATATATATATATATATATATATATATATATATATAAACCAAAAAAATTAAAACCTAACTTGATATTTGCCAATTACCATTTGTACTTATCAAATGAATCATTTGAAACAACTTGAAGCTAATTTTTATCTGAAAGCTAATTTTTATTTCTTTTCCAAGGGGGTTTTAAAAGGAAAAAATTTTTTCTGGCTCATTTTATATTCCTAATATAAATAATTCATACATCTTATATCAACTAATCCAAATACCACATGACATATTTCCAATTCCAAGTCACCCAATTAAAAAAACAATCTAAGTGTCTAATGTTGATGTTAGTAGTTTTTTAATAGTATTTACAACACAAACAATAGGAAGGCTACACTAATAGTATTGTCGTCTCAGAGACATAAGCATACATCACACGGGGAGGTTTCTATCTATATTAACCTTCTTTCAGCAGCAACAGCTAACTTCTTTGACTAACAACCTGGCTTCATGACTAATCGATAGGGCACCCAATTGTTGTTGCCTCTTCAAACGTATATGCTTACAGGAAGTGTAGATCGATTGAAGCGTGAATCTGAAAGAAAAGTAGATTGCTCATTTAGAACTTCTCATTTTGCGAGGACACAAATCACAATCTATTGTATTGTATGCAATGTTGTTGTTTGGGATGTTAAGAAACGTTTACGTTTCACATGTCAAAACCTTTACTAACTACCCGAAAATGGCAGAAATGGTGCAGAAAAAGAAATCTTATTGATTGATAGTAATAACAAAATCATTTTATTTCTTTTTAATTGCCATATTCCCATTTCAGCTACTACCCTATGAACGCATAAAAGTTCATCGAGGAAATTTCATTCTAATTGGCACTTATTACCAAATTTAGTAATAAAGATCACACATCCAGAGACGGTATATGTAGTTAACCCTGAACATTTAATTTCAAATACTAATTGCGGCTCATTTAACATAAACCTCATCCTGGTTATCTAAGAATAGATCAATATCTTTATTTAAGATATAAGATAGGATAAACTGTCAAGTTAAGTATCAATGGAAAACGATTGACTTTGAGATTGACGGAAACTTATTATCGTTGGATAGAAACAGCGTTAAAAAACACATGACCAAATCACTTATTTGACGGGTTGCTCCAGAACACACACACAAACACAAACACAAACATACACACACACAAACAAATAAACACAAACACTTAAATACACATATTACACATCACGTTATGCTATTGGTGTATCCTTGATTTTTTACCTTCAACAGTTTATAAATCGAAAAATATATTATCTGTTTACATGGAAATTATATAACATTTATAAACTAATTATAATATATGATGGTTTATATCGGAAATAATTCTCATGAAATATCCTAAAATGTATCCCGATGGGAAATCAAACTTCTGATCTTAATACTTAACATCTATATTATTTACCGTGTTTTATTGCCACAATACAAAACATTTATACGTCATCTTGATTATTTATATATTTTACCACGTATTTCTCGTCGGTGGAGATGGGGAATTTTGATCGCTAGGTGACGCATCAGGTCGTATGCTTTAAATGCCACTCCGTTGTTTTCCGATAATATTTAATAAGTATAGTACTTACAGTTGTTTACTTATTTTACATATTATACGTACGACAATGTATTAATCATAAAATATATTTAAGCTCCATATGTTTTACAACGTTAGGTCCGTCCATAATAAATCACAGACTTGGTAATATCTAAGAAATTTGATATTTACGCTGACACAACCTCTTCTATTTCTGATATATGCCCAGCCGTTTCTATTCCTTTTACCGCCAGCCACGTCACTCTAGACGCGGAGGTGATGTTGGCGTTTTCGGTATCCAATAAATTTAAAGTCCCATTCTGTCCGTATCAATTCTAGTTTCGATGCTGCTTATATTGAAATATTTTACTATTCCTCTGCAACTATCTATCGCCTTACTCGAATAACATTATTCTTCGTCGACTTTCATGATTTACTAGAAAACTTAGTTACTGTTTATCCCGATTTTTTCATCATCGGTGACTTTAACCTCCATTTGGAGACACAGTCTACTGCAACATCACATTTCATAACATCTTAGCAACTTTTGACTTAAAACGGCACGTTTCTTTCTCCGCGCACCATTCATGGTAACTGGCGTTATCTCTTCATAATCCGATCTAAACCTAACTATATTCATACACAAACCACCAAATATGGCTTATCGGATCATTTCACTATCATAGCAAGAATAACATTTAAGCATAATCCAATTGACTCTAAGTGTAAACTTCTTTATCGATATTCTCACAACTTTGACATTCTTGCATTTAATGATGACAAAGTAAAATCTAAACTTATCCCCAACCCTAAAGCTGACTTATCACAATTATGTGAATGCTTCCACATCACAATTATGTCTTTCCTTGATAAACACGGACCTGTTAAATACATCGCCGCTATTTACAACGCATATGAAGGAACGTACACACAGTAGAGGTCTAGATATACTAAAGAATGCCACTTCTACAATAGAATCACGACTAAAGCTTAATCTGATTCTCATAGGAATATGATCCCCAACAACTCTGACAATCCTCGTCAACTCTGGAACCGTATAAATAGGACTCTCCATAGAAATGATTCTGTTTCTCTATCCGCTCATGATTCAACTAATTAACTCTACAATTCTTTTCTAGACATTTCCAGACATTTCAAAAATTGATGCCTGTTGCCAGTTGTAATATTGATTTTACAGTTGTAGAACACTATTGCACAGTATTTAGACCAGCCTCACTTATTGAAGTTACTAAACTGATATTAGCATGCCTTAATAAGTCCCGTGAACTTGATCCTATCTCTACATTTCGGCTAAAATATTGATTTCACACACTAATAGTTTTAATTACTAAGACATTAAATTGATCACTAATCGCTGGAGTGGTCCCTTCTCATTTTAAACATGCCCGTTTAGACCCTCTTCTTCAGAAACCATCTTTACCAGCGAATGACCTAAACAGCCATAGACCCGTTTTTAATCTAACCTTCATATCTAAAGTAATAATATAATTCGTATATGGTCATTTGAATGTTCACTAAAACTCTAATCACCTGTCTAATGTTTTTTTCAGTCTATTTACAAACAATTTCACTCAACAGAATCCGCTCTACTGAAGGTTCACAACAACATATCACTAAATATTGACACGGGAAAGTTCAACATATCACTAAACATTGACACAAGAAAGTTCAACATATCACTAAATATTGACACAAGAAAGTTCAACATATCACTAAACATTGACACAAGAAAGTTCAACATATCACTAAATATTGACACTCACACTTTTAGATTTATCTGAATCTTTTGACAACATTGATTATTTTGCTCTTCTAGATCGACTCTCTGATTAATATGGCATATCAGGCAGAGCACTCATTTGGATCCGCTCATTCTTAACAAATGGGTCTAAATAAATATAAAATAAAAAGAAACCAGAGACATTTCCTATCTTTTGTGGCGTTCTCCATGGCTCTCTTCTTGGACCGCTGTTGTGTACTATATATAAGACAACAACAAACTCTATAATTCGCAGCTCTAAATTAGACCATCATTTATATGCAGATGACAGCCAAGTAGACTTATCGTTATCTACAGAAGATGATGATGATTGATGTTTTACGGCCACTTTTGTGCACGAGGTAGGCTAAATGGGCCGAGCGACCTCCAAAAGGCAATGAAGCGAAGACAAAGATGAAACAACCTTCAGATATGCCCACGCCGGGATTCGAACGCGGGTGGTAGTGATCTTTGGTCTAGCACGCTACCAATAGACCATGGAGGCGCCCGTTATCTACAGAAGACACTAATCTTTCCCTTACACAGCTAGGTGACTGTTTCAATGATATATCCTGTTAGCTGGCAAACAATAGAACTCAGGCTCAATGCAGACAATACATATTTGATTATTATTTGTAAACCCGGACAACGAAGCAAACTTATTCGTTTCTTCCCGACACCAATCAGTAATCATAATATCACACCGACACCGACTGCATGTAATCTTGGTATTACATTTGGTAGTAATTTTAATTTCAGAAATCATTTTTTCTCTGACATCTCGCTGCTGATGCTTCGGCGTTCGCCGCATTGGTTGCTATATTTCTCGTTCGGCCGCCAAACCCATTGCTACTCATCCTGTCCGACTCCTGAAATCATTTCATTGGCTCTCTGTTCAGTCTTCGCATCATTTTTCAAACGTATTACCTTCGCCTATCTTACTCTTTCTACCGGAAAACCTATGCATCTATGTTTTCCATGCTTTCTCTAGTACCCAAACTCAGAAGGCTCCTCCGTTGATATGTTTTTCGCTTGTTGTCTGTTCCCAGGGTTAAAACTCATACTGAAACTCGTGCTTTTTCAGTTGATGTCCCTACTCTTTGGTACTCACTCTCTGAACACGTTAAGTCATCAAATCGGCATAGTTTATTTCCGTCACCATTTGAAAACTCACATTTTCAGACTTACTTATCCCTCCTAAATTTTCAATGCATCCGATCATTTGTTCATATATTTGAGATCGTACCCTGACTATGAGTTCGTCCAATCCCTGTACTAGGTGCGCCATTGAACTTGATTCTTTTAGAGGATATTGGGGCTATAGAAGTTTATTGTTCTTATTATTATTATCACAGTTTTGTGTTTGGTCAAACAGGAGATAACGGTGCCCAGTCTTATGGAACATCATAGGATAAAAGGATGAATAAGATACAGAGGACCTGGTTCACGAAGTACTTGATAATTGTACCTAAGAGTCTTAAATAGAATCCTTTGTTGGGTCGGTATTTTGAACCGGTATACAATAGGGCTGCTTCTTGGCACCAGTATTCATACAGGGACCTACAATGTAGCAATTTATAACTAGGATGAACAGTGTTTTAAACAAATTAATTTATTTAGCCAAGAAATTATAAAAACCTGGACAATATCTTGAGCTGAATATATTAAAAGAACAGGTCTACTAAAGGAAATCATGGTAAGTTTTTCTACAAACAGGTTTAATGTAAGTATCCATGCAGAGATTCTGATAAAACAGTTCGTTTCTAAATTATGATCTGATTTTTCCCTTAAAATATCGGTATCACTTATCACTTTTTATCAAGTCTGGCATGTTGATATTGTTGTGTATCATAAATTTTACTAAATGTCACCCGTATCATCATCATAATATATTAGATAAAAGAAACAAAGAAACTTTTTTAAATGATAACATATATAGGAGAATTAGGTTAGTGAAAAAAAGAGTATTTATGATAAAGATCTCTTTTACCTGTATAAATTTAGAAAAAGATATGTCATTATTAGCATAGTCCTGAAATTACAAATAAGACAAATAATATTCTTACATCATTCTAGATTTTCCTAGAAGAACATCTTTGTTTAACATCATCAAGATAATACTCGCTCTCCTCGACGAAGAGACATTTATGTTATGTTTAATAAAAACAGTGGAAGGTCTCCTGATGTTATATTTATCGACTGTCTTTGATATAATAAACCATAAAACGATCCTGATACCACTAATAAATGGCATAACAAAAAAAAAATTTGACGTTTATAATATACGATCCATCTCTTTTATGTCGCACGAAGCTAATAAAAGGAGTTGACATTAAACGGCATTTTTGCGACAAAATTTCGACAAATGCTACTCTCACCATGAAGTGAGTGACCTAATTATTTACTGTCATATAAGATTCCATATTTACCGGTGTCTCGCACCGAACAATAAACCTATTGATGGTGAAGACTAGCAGACGAGCTTGCGTGATCCATAAATACCTTATGGCTAAACCACAGGGGAAAATGGAACTTTAATTAAACATTCATCGGGAAGTGGCATATAAACTGCGCGTTAGAAATGTATATTCGACAATGGACTGTGCGCGAGATAGACACAGATACACACAAACAGATACACACACACACACACACACACACACACACACATATATATATATATATATATATATATATATAATACGCGCATACATACACACATAAACTGGATATCGCAGAATGTATTCCATGTGTGACTATTGGTGTGTCCTGGATCTATGATATTCGGGAGAATGTGATTAGTTTGTGAATATATTCTATGTTTAGTGAACATAAGGAATGCTTATAAAATAGCTGAAATAGATGATGGGTTATATTGGAAACAATTATCTTGAAACATCGTAAAATGCACCCTGATCTTCCAGAATAAAACAGACACAGCCTTTTAAAGCCTATCATAGACAAACCAACAAATCAATATACCAGCCAGCTACACAATCAGTCAAACAGCCATAGCAACCAATCAATTACTCAATCGGTCATCCGATAAAGCAGCCATCTGACCAACGGGTCATCTAACCCGTAGGAAAGTACCAACTTTGTAATGGCTGTAATTTCTTACTTCCTTTACGTGTAAAATAAGAATGTGGCATTTATTTCCCTAATGACTGTTCACTGGTTAATGTCTTTTGTTTCCTTTAGTATGGAGATTGGGCCATTTGTATGTTTGACCTTATATACGAAACTGCTATTATTTGTATAACACAATACCAAGAGACACATTACTCTCTGATAAGATGCAATTTATTTGAGGAACCAAACCACACTTGATTTAAAACCTTGATATTCTAAAAGAAGACCACGTTTTGCTCGCATTATTAGTACAGACCCAGTCCTTTCAAGTGGCACCATATAAGCCTGATGAATATTTGTTCAAATGTTTACAGTTTGACTATTTCATTTAGTGGCCGAGATTGAGATGTTGACAAATAACAGCCTGTCTTAGGTTAAAATACTTGTTCAACTTTACTCTTGATAAATCTGCTTTCAGTTAGATTATTCTTTAGTTTTAGCATTTTATGGACTCGTAAGTACCGGTTATTTCAAAAGTATTCTTTTTTAATCGAAATCAAAGGACATCGGATCAAGTAATCAATCACCCAGCGATAAAAGTGTCATGTAGAGATGCGACATTTAGGCATAAGAATAATGGAATATATTTATCTTTTAATAATAAATTAACAAGGAATAAATAATAAATGTAACTAGCCATCTTTTATCTAATATGTATGAGTATGATGTATCAAGGATGTATTATTTATGTCATTTCGAGCATTCTTTTACTGTAAATATCAAATAATAATTGACTGATTAAATAAATCGGTTTATTTAGGCGTGACGGATTAATTAAACCAGTTTCTCTGTAAATGGTAATATATGTTAACAGAATTGAGCACATTCACTGAATTAATAGCCGACCAGGCAAATCCTTTTTGGTGGCATTTGTTCACCACGCCTTTCATTTTAAAATTAGTATAACGGAGTTGATAGTTTTTCAGGTGTGCTTATCACATAACTCAGTTGAAAATTAAGCCTTCGTCACCAATGATTCGTCCTAGCTCTGAATTAAAGATTAAAGTCAATGCTATTTGAAATGTTGTTTGTGTATGCAAGCGTAATCTAGAGCTTGATATTCCACTGCTTCTATAAGATATAAATGGAAACTTACTTGGTGGCTTTCAAGAAGGATGTTGAACGATAAACAAGACAAATAGTATTCACCCATAAAACATTCATATCCTGTTTATATGATGTCTAAATACTGAATATCATGGTGATGTGTTCTAATTTGACTGCATTTGTGCCTTAAGTAGAGGCAGTAGTTTCCGGGTTTAAGTCTCATCAATTCTTTACCGAAATGTTACTCAGCGTGGTCGATTGCTTCTGGGTCTAATCAGGGTGCCACAACAAACATCATACTCATAAAAGAATCAACGATAGCTTCGATAATAGCTGTTAATCTGCCGGTTGCTCCCTAAACCTGTCATTTCTATATATCCTATATTGTTAACTTTAAGGATTTAGCTTGTGTCTTCCCTAATCTGGTCTAAGTCTGTCTGTAATAGTTATGTTATTGAAAGCTGAATGATGAGAAGAATATTGCATTCACTGTTTGTTCAGCACGTACATATTACATGCTTCCAGAATTAAGTGTTCTAAAATGAACGTTAATCTAGAGTTTGATATTCCGCTACTTAGGTGTTCATACTGAGAAACATTCATTTAAATTATTGTAATATACAGCGTTTGCTCTTAAATCATAATAAGAGTTCTTAACACACGAAATGAAATACTCATCATACTTGGTGGGCAGTTAACATAGGCATTCTTGACAACTGCCGTGTTCTGACCTGGATGTATTATTCTCAGGTACCACGATTTCTAATTGGTTTTTGAAGTTTTCTTCCGCGCCAACTTAAGAACAGAACCAAAAATGGTCTGCATAGATATTTCATATCTCAGCAGTACATTTCACATCTTTGACTTCATTCTACAATAGTCTAGTTGTTTATCATCTTAATTCGTGATTTTCAGTAGCAGTTGTCTTCTCCCACACTGCAAAAACAGACAGGCACACCTATACACCTACCTACCCCCTATCTTCCACCCTACAATATAGAAGGCCACCAGCCTCCTTATACAAGATATTCTACAAATTCCTTCTATGTAGCTGATCTCCTTTCTACCCGTCTTGCGAAGTAATTCCAGGATCTTATGATAAGCCTAATTACAAAGATAAGATAGATCCATAAAACTTGCCCTTGTGAAACATTAAGAAAAAACACACCTATTTCAAAATTAACCTTTAATTCGTAATTTATTAAGATGGGAGATGTCGGCATAACCAATATGATTTCAATAATAATCTTAATAAAACACAACTGTTTTCAAATACAATTAGTTCCATCACCCAAAATGGTCCTATTTCAAAATCTGCAATGAGAGGATATTGGTTCTTAGTTTATTGCGTGCTACGTAGTACTGCTCTTGTTACATTTGTCTCGACAGTGTAACAGTGTAAACACACCCTGTTTAAACCATTTTACAGGACTGTGGAATTACACATCCCTATAAGCTAATGGCAACCTGCGGTACGCCTTAGATGTATAGTTTCGAATACATTATTATTGTCCTTATATTTTAGAAGTATAGTAGAAATATGTTTTGCTAGTTCTGTTCTTATCATTGTCAGATTTGTTTATTGCTATAATGGTGGTGTTAATGCTGTTTCAGATGTATTATAGTAGTAATAGCATTCCTCTTCGTCTCGTTGTTGATGGAATGATTTAAGTCGCGTTGGCCACAAGGTCTATGATAAACTAAACATTTTAACGGAGCCTGTTAATCCATGCTACAGTAGAAATACCACCATCTTACCATTAAATGTTTGACCAGAGTCAGGATTTCAGCTACACAACAATTAGTCTGTACTCATACTAGCATCAATTAAAATAGAAGATTAGGATGGCGTGTTTTCTTCTGAATATATTATCGTTGATTAATACCTAAAATCTAGTTTTTCGTCGCTTATAAAAACAAAATAGGGAAATAAACTCTACCATTTGCTATTTTTATTATTTATTGATGATTATTATCAAACACAGCCCACGGATACTAAACTTTTGCCCACAAAATATGCTTGGTTAATTAAATAAAATTAGTTAGATAAAAACGATCAAACGGAACATAAATATTACGTTTGACAGATGCTAAAGACCTTTAAAATTTCATTTAAATATTCCAAACACAAACTAATAATTAAAATTGCTATTTTTATGATATTCTAATAAGAAATAAATTGATTTCTATTTTAAGCATTTCAGCAAAACGTTGATCGATCGAAAACCGGCTATTTCGAATCAGACAAATGAGATTCTTTCAAATAGAAATACCAAACGTTAATATAATTGATTATTTGCTTAATGTGTTGAGTCGCTAGAATTTATTAATCATGACATAATAAAGCCTCTTCATTCACTGTTGCGCACACTTGCCTTACCCCTATCCGAAATGTAATAATTAAACTACAAGATATGTTAAATCAATCAAGTGAGATTATTGATAGTTATCCTTATATTGCTGTTCATATCTGGACTTTACTTACTAAAACTTCAAGAAATTTCGATCGTTTGTAGTAGACATCGTATTAAGTATGTGACGACATTCATCCCGGTTATGGAAACATCGCGTGTTTTATAATAAAAACAGTCTTTAATGTATAACTCTATTGACCAATTGGGGCTATTGGCCGGTCATTGCCCTGCATAGAAAATGATAAAGCCAAAAACAAATTCTGAAGAACTACGCACCTGTTGTAAATTAAACAATGCATAATCAGTTCTACAATGAAAGGTATGCCAATATTGGCAACGTGCAGGTATATGCTAACAGATACCAATACGAAAGCATGAGTAGTCATGTTCGAGCCCAGTATGAAGGAATGGTACAGATAAGATGCTATGAGTAAAAAGTGTTAAGCAATATATTACTTTTTGTTTTACAAGATACAAAAAGGGATTTCACAATATATAATTTAAGTAACGTATGCTCCCGAAATAATATATCAGTTGTGTGACTGTTTAGTCTGAGTTCTGTCTACCATGTCATTAATCATGGGTCATACATACGATGACCGTCATAGTGATTTACATTTTGGCTTGTTCAAATTTCGCTACCATAGCAACATAAGTTAATATGTTGTTATAATAGTGACTACTTGAATAATAATTATATGCATGTATTCATCACATAGTAGTTACAAATCAGTATATATATATATATATATATATATATTGAGTATAATGTAGTTTATTTTAGCTTTCGAATGTACATAACACTCAAGTTTATATAATTGACCATAACCGATACACATTAAAATTAACACAGACATGAACCAAATAAAATTGTTTTAAAATCTTGATAATCCATATTTATTAATAACAGTGGATAAATGATATACACTTTGATATATTATTTCCTTTATATTTGCATACACTAATATGCAATCGTAAACTAATTTCCTCCTCGGAACAAAGGTTTATATACATATAAATCTTTGCAGTTAACAAAACCAAACAATGCTTCATTCCTCAAGTCGGAGTACAGGTTCCTACGAAATTAAATACCACATTTTGGTGAAAAAGGAGCAGAAAAGAAACATGGACACTTCTAACAGCTATTATTTAAAAGCGTTTATATTCAGCAAATAGCCGATATTTTCACCAAAATACATTTTATATAATTAATTTTATTATAATTTTTGGAACAAAGTGTTTGAATAAATAGATTAACTATTTCAAAAGACATAGATCTTTATAATATAGCCTTAATATTTGTTGTTGGATTAAACAAGAATTAAAAATAATAATTACCTACAATAGATATATTAGGCTTAATTAAAATAACCAATTTCCTTCAAAATCATGTCCATGATCATGACTAAAGGAAATGCAAATAAACCCGTTTCTTTAACTGACTTACTCTTTTAATAAGTGTTCCATCGGAAAATATTAACTTCACGCAGAGAGTTGTCTTCTAGAACCTTATCACAATATCGCATTAGTAGAAGATTGATGTATTAATGATATCAGAGAGTTTCAGAAGAGATTCTGAATTGTTTTCTATAATCAGCTTTAACACACACTACATATCTCTTTAAAGATTAATATTATATTACAAAGGTATTTTATTAGTCATTGCATTTAGGTATTTAGCCAAGATTCACGAACACCGCCTTTGTAAGCCCACTAATTAACAAATATAGTTCAGACAGTAAAGTTCTAACAATTTACATGTCTGTCAAAAAGGTTTCACCTTTTCTCGTAAATACATTGTTATTGAATAATCCTATTTCTGAATTAGGACTATCTGATCTAATGATTACAGTGTTAGATTTGAAAGAAGGTTGCACTGATACCTCCAAATGATTACAGGTTTTTGCTTAGATTATGTTTGTGTATATAACCAAATATAAGGAAACTATAATCTAATATTCAATTCGGTTTGCTTAAGTTACAACTCTTCGGAATTGCTGCCTAAAATGCCTCATAAAAATCACAATAATATCGGATTCCTCATTTACATTGAATCACAACATTCATAACTGTGACTGACATTTACGTTATTGTGGGGGACCGAATTATATATTGCCTTGTTGATACGTGTCTTCCAACTATGGATAAAAAAGGGAGAAAGTTACACACAAACACACACACACTCGGAAATTTATCATTATCAGGAAGTAGCAGACTTCTTGCTCATTAACTTCCAATTTACGTAATTTTGTTATGACCCACTAGAAAAATAAACAAAATCGTAATTTAAAGTTGCAAAAGCTAAATATAATTATGTTTCATACCTTCATATTAGTTATTTGTTCGCTAAAGACGGTATTTTCTGGTGTATGTTGTATGGCAACACATACTAATTATGTGGACAATCATTGTTCTCAGAAAGAACAACAACATTAAACTAATAGATTACATCCATCACTGATACATTCATCATTGACATATTTTGTTAATAACAAGTATTAGATAATGATTAGTGCATGTTGTTTTGTAGTACATTTTGTACATAACTAAACTAGTGCCATTGTGGTATTTTGATAAGAATTATAGCTGAAGTATATCTTTAATCAAATACATTCGTCAGACGAGAAGGGATCTCCAGTTTTAAATGATGTGTTATAATAACAAGAAAACCACAAGCAGAATGATAAATCATCATCAGTTGTTTGAGGATATAACATTATTTACTTACCAAAAGATTAACGAAGATCGATATAAGATTCAACCTAAATAAACCAAAACTGCTTTGTCAGATATTATCATTTTCTCAAATGAAACATTTTGTAAAATAATGATAAAGTTAGACATGATTAAGAATATAAAACGATTAATCAGTTCGAAATTAGAACGTCTAAGATATTTCATTCGTATTGCTTTCTACATTGAAAGAATCGATTAATAATTTACTGCCTTTCTGGATATTTTCCAAATATTAAATTATCAAAGATGTTTATTATTCGATGAAAACCAATATTTGGTAAATCGAAATCAATAAATATTTAATTTAATAAAAATAAGCATTAATGAAACTAGTTATTTTCCCTGGTTACACTCAAGTGATAGCTCCTCTTGCAGGATCAGTACACATAGAATTAAAAAACCCGAACTATATATCCGGATATCTTATCTTAATAACTCCACTTGAGAATGGAAAAAGGTTATCTCCTAGAAAAAGGTTATCTCCTAGAAAAAGGTTATCTTCTAGAAAAAAGGTTATCTCCTAGAAGTTATATAAGTGAAATATTTGCTTCCTTATATTTCCTATTAAAATTATTTCTTGATTATTTAACATAAATTTTCATTTAGTATTAACCAATAAGTTTTGACTAATATATATATATATATATATATATATATATATATATATATATATATATATATATATATATATATATATATAGTAATGCACGTACTTACAATCGATTACTATTACATTGGAAAGTAATCATGATTACAATCGTGATTACAAAATATATATCACTATTTGACGAAAACATTCTGACATTATTAGAAGCATATTTATTAATCAAAGGGAGATCTCTTTTTAATATGCATTATGGTGCTTTACTTTAACAATGGACTGATTGAATTAACTTAAAATCTCACTTATAAAGTTCTTCTCTCTGAAAGTAAACAAACAAACTTTACCTCGGCAAAAAGAAGAAAGTAAATTAATTGATAACTACGGTAATATAATTAAAGGCTCATGTTGAAGACATCTTACGTTACTTAGCTTTTTATTTGTAATATATAACAATTAAACTCCATTGGCTATTTGTTATCTGTTTATCCCACAAAGTGATCAGCCAATATTAAGTTTAGCATGATAAATGGATAACAGATATGCTTAATTATTATAATTATGCTGTACAGATGACACTCTAGTTATCTTTGTTTCATGCAGGATGGTTTTCGTCACTGCGTCTAATAGCCAACATTAATCATACGACACTAAGTAGATGAGATCCTTCCATATATCAACTTATCCCTAACTGGTGTAACATTATTCACCTTATCTATTGCTGTGTGTAAGACTCCGATAAACTAATATGACACACAATCCACAATAATGCCGTATAGACATGCCTCATACTAATAGGACATCAAGTATGCACCGATATACATGAAGTTGTATAGTAGATCTCTGCTGATTTAGAAAGCATTGATCTTGCTAGGTACAAAACAAAATATTATACAATATTTATATCGATATTTCGTTAGTCCGGGCAATATTTTACAAAATATTTCGCACTTTACATCGACACCAAATCTATATTTTAGTTGATCCAATAGAAATAATTAGTTTTGGAAGGTTTCTAAATTTCAATTATAGAAATAAGAATAACTACAAGATACTGGATTGATTGATAGATGATTGTGGTGAAAATGTTATTATATTTACATCACATGGAGAAACGCAAGGACTTGGTAGCTTCAAAATTGACACTCGTGATACAAATAATAACTTAATATTTTCTAATCAATAGCATTCTCCGTTCACCAACTTTCAATCGATTCGCGGACGCTTATATGCTGGCATAAAAGGAACTAACAATGATGCAAGTAGATAAATTGTGTTATATATTTATCCGTGTATTTATTTAAGTGTTTATACATTCTACACACTACATACAAATTGAATGCATATAACGCATTCAATACGATTTAGAAATAATTCAAAGATTCAATTTGCATATAATTTTGAGAATTCATTCGCAGAATTGAGAATTGAGTTCCTTATGATTCGGACTTTTTATCTAGGATAAATACAGGAATAAATAGGCAGGTATATAAATAAATATAGCCTACTTAACTGCAAGTTTCTATATAATAAACATTAGAACATAAGCAAACTATAATTGAAATGACAAATATATTTCCAGCATTATATCTGTCGCATTAACACCGTATTCACGTAATAAAAGCAACTTAAACAAAATGAATTTCGTATAATTATCGTTAATATTGCAAATGAAATACATTGTTCATAATGTAAATACCCACAATATGGCGATGCATTTAATCATATTTTGAAAAGGAAGGTAGATTCGTTACATACCAGTTTTGGGAGATCTGTAAAGTACTAGATAAAAGTTCAATGATTGAATTTCCACAGAATCAAAAGCTTTCTCGTAATCCACAAATGCCATGCTGAGTGATATGTTGTGTTCCAGCCATTTGTCCTTTAGCTGGTTTATAGTATGGATGTGGTCGACGATTGGAAAACTTCTGAATCCAGCTTGTTCCTTTGGCTGGTTGCTGTCTAGGACACTTTCCAGTCTGTTGATCATTACTTTACTAAAGAGTTTGTAGATGTTGGAGAGCAGACTGATGGGCATGTAGTTCTTTATATCTTTTTATCTCCCTTTTCGTGTAGGAGTAACATATTTGCTTCTTTCCATTGTTGTGGAACTTTTCCCCTCTTTAGGCATGCTGAGAATAAAGTTGTTCTATACATAAATAAGTTCTTTGTTGATTATATTATTCCCATCTTTGACTGTATCAATGAGGATATTATCTGGCCCTGGGGCATTTCCTCTAGCCATATGGTTTACGGCATGCTTCATCGCCCAATCTGTGACATTTAGTATTGGTTCATTTAATTTTTTTGCTTCTTCTCTTTGTGTGTCAAAGTCATATAGTTGCTCGTATAACACTTCAATTCTATTGCTTATCTCTTTTTGATCTGTAATCACTTGTTGATTACTGTCACGAATTATTGTTAATATTCTGTCGTCCTTGGGCTAGGCTCTTTTTAGCCTTCTTCGTGCTTCCATTTTGCTCCATTGTAATCTTTATCATCTTTCAATTGAAGTTTCTTATATCTTTACCCATTTCCTGATTATTTTACATGTTTCTGTGTATTCCACATTTTGGATACCTCTGTTTGTTTGTTTGTATCATTCTCCTAATCAATATTGCAGTTAAAACGGTGAACACCAATTAGTGATATGTCTCGTGTGCGTGCGCGCGTGTGTGCGCGCGCGCGTGTGTTTTAGGATACGTATATAGTGGCACTGGTCCAGAAAATCAACATCTCTAAACATCCTTTGGGCCCTCTACCTCCATTAATCTAAATATAAATAAACCTAGACATATATCAATCTAAATATAAAAAATGCTCCACAATACCACATATCGATACACATATATGTAGATCTATACATGTTTCTGGACTACCGGTGTGGTCCAGCTAACCCGTCTTTCGTATGGGACAAATATGTCACGTTTACAGGAAAGTAGATACATGCAGGCTACGTATAAAAGCGGAAGCATGTAAAAAACATACCATTTGACACCACAGCTCGCAGTAAACAACAAGTGCGTGTAGTTCAATGGCGACTTACTACGTACATAAGATAACTGCTTTGACACCATAGTTTACATTAAACAGTAATTTTCTGTGATCCAAAAGAAACCTATATATAGAAAAACATTTCCACACCACAATAATGACTTCAGCTTTATTCTGGGTTCGAATAACTAAACAAATCATACCTATATGAACCGTACCGATAAATGTCTGACTGGTCTGCCGTCGCAAGTTGTTCTCTAACCTGAGTGAAAATTTAAGCCTTTGCGCGTTAACCAACATTACAGTTTGTTGACCACGTGAGACAATGTATATCGTCTCCATGTGGAAATATGGAATCAGTGAAGTGACTTAGCTCCAAAAAAATAGCAATAATGCGCAATGGATTATTACTGGACTAGAACGAAATATCGTCTGAAACCTGAGTAAATACTATGATTTACTCGAACCTAACAGCTAATCCTCATACGTTTCCGTTCATCATTAAGTGAATGTTCATCCACGCCTAATTTAGTGTACCTAAGTTTATGCAGTTAGGTGTGGTGGGATCTAAATTAAAGCGCCTATCCCTTTGATCTATTGGACCCATGGTCGAGAACAGCAGAGTTCAGGCAGATCTCCTATAGTGCGGATGACACGTCGAGATTAGAGATAGTCAATTTTCTTATATCTATATTTATTTTTCTATCTTAGGCTTTGCTTTGCTTGAGTATTATAAACAAATTAGAACTAAGTGCTGACGTTTCCATGGTTTGGGCATTATCATAACAATACCGTTTTTGTTAATATTTGTTTAGTCAATGCCTTATAGCAAACTGCTAATTACATCATTGGAATTACGCAATAGCAAGACATGATACTGATAAATCATGATATAAAAATATTGTTTTATGATTTAGTTTTTTTAGTAAGCAATTAATTCAGTTTATTATCGTTATATTGTATATTTTATCTTCTTTTCATTGAGTTGAAACTAACCACTAACTTTCAGTCTATATTACTTATGCTGATACTAACACTATTATTTTTGCTTCCACCTCTACTCTCACCAAGTAAATTAATAAAATGAACAAGATTAGTACTACAAGTAGGATTACTACCATTAACAAAATTACACTAATTATGAATATTTTTATTTTTGTTATCATAGTATAACTTCTACAACAACAACAACTACTACTACTACCACCACTACTACTACTACTTCTACTACTACTACTAATAATAATAGTAGTGTTAGTAGTAGTAGTAGTAGTAGTAGTAGTAGTAGTAACAAAAGCAACAAAAAGTGAATCACCTACAGCCGTGGAGTTTGGGTGTAAAACACCCAAGTCGGATCACGGCAGTTGTGAGAATGTTTAGATTAATTATCTAAGCAGCCCTATTTATAGCTATTTTTCAATTGCTGTATCTTTCTTCAAAGCAATACTATATAAACTATATAGCTCAATTGTCACTGTCTTCAAAGATCAGTTTGTACAACGAGCAGGCATCATGAAGCCACTATCATTAACACTATTAGCTTAATTGCCATTAAAGGCTGCCATCTGTGCTGAAGCAAACTGTAACAGCGTATCATAGCTTCTGTACTGTTAAAACTATATGTTAACAGTAACAGTTACCACCGTTACCACAATAATAAAGCTAACACTACTACTGCTGCTACTACTGCTATTACCAATACCTTTACTACTGTTATTAGGACTACTGCGACTACTACTACTACTACTACTACTACTATTAGTACCACTACTACTACTACTACCACTATTACTACTTATCCAAATAATAATATAAACACTTTTATTAATGTTACTATTATTACTTCTCCTATTAATACAATTCTTATTACTCCCATTAATTCCCTCATCAATTATATTTATATCATGATATGTTTTCAAACTTTTTTTAATAATGAGGCTTCCTATATTCGAGACAATTATGTACAATGACGTGGCATTAAGAAAATACATCTCTCTGACAATTATTTTAAATGATTTGTTAACTAATCGTCCGAAAGTTATCTTCCTTATGGAAATGTCTCCTGGCAAAAGTAAACAACCGGATATTAACGTTCTGTTTGTTTTATGAGATAACACAAGATGATATGAATAATTTATAGTGGGTTATGCCTTAATTATCTATCTTTTGGTTTCCTTCGGGCAGTTTTGTGCTGTCATGCTTCAAGAAATGATCTTTTATTTGATTGTAATATAATTCTGCGAAATGTATAATGCATCAGACAACTTTAGAGAATAAAATACGTTATATTAAAAACTGGTTAAATGTTATGATAAAATAATTCAGGAATGAAGTGTAATGTTTGAATTCTTTCTAATGGGGAAATTTAACACATGTATTTGCATTATTAAGTATTCAGTTACATCCGGGTTTTTCGTATCAGCTGTGACTGCAAACGTTGTGTTGTGAAGATAAATTATTACTCTGATGATGTTAGTAATGAGTATTAAGACACAACCATTAGCGATAGCTATAACAAGCTTAATCTAAACTTATGACTCATTTTATCAGTAAAGCTTATTTCGAATGATAAAGTATTCAGAAATTTTCGTAGGAAATAAGTTACTGTAATCAAAATATCATTATATGACATGACAAAAATACATTATATATATATATATATATATATATATATCCCAAAATCTCCAAACTTCTCCTGTTTTATGATAATTTCTTGGATTCAATATTGTATCTTGACCAACCCTAAGAATCATTTTTAAATAATTGAATTATGCTTTACTATAAACAACAATAGTGGCTTATACTCTAACACCAGTTCGCCCGTTGAGTTATTACCAATTGATTAGACCAAAACCAATTAGCCATCCTCTACTTGAAAGTTCACGGAGAATTGATGGGATTCGAAAGTAGCTGATGCAGCAGTTCATTTTTGCAAGTTAATTGATAAGTAATACCTAAAACGTAATTCAGTACTAGTTTATTTTTTTTATGATTTACGATAACAATATTCGTGAAATTGTTAGAAATATGTTGACTCCGTGCTAATGGAGCGGACTTTCTCGTTAGTTTTATTCAATTACGAAACAATCTCTGTAACCAATTCGTTTCTTTGGTGAAATAATATTTAGTTTTAGGAAAATAAAATCTTCTAATGTCATGCCTAAAACAAGCACGGCACATAAATTCAAAATAGTTACAAATATATTCGATCATTCTTGCCATTGTGTTAATTATAATTATTTTAATGTTTTGTTATCTGTTTAAAATGAAGACGTAATATTAATAATTTTGAATGTATATCTACGTTTTATGGGTGAGGATGTGATGACAACAGTGTCTCCAAGATTGATAGTATTATGTCCAAACGGAGATATTTGTAAGTACATCTTGACACTGCTTACGCAGTTTATTTTAAAAGGTATCACAGCAGTCTTTGATCATCGTCTAGCTATTTGCTGCCCACAGATTAGTTTTAACTTGAGACTGCAGCTCTGAAGTATTATTATTATTATTATATAACACACCTTCCAGAAATAAATCCCCCTTCAGATATCCTTCACGAGTAAAGTACTTGTCATAGTAAAAGCATAAATTACAGACAGCAAAATAATGAGTACTACTAATAAACACCTGATATAATATAACATAAGAATCTATTATTGATTCTAAAAAGTGACGATAAGTATTAATGGTCACAATAGATTAGAAATAAGTAAATCTTTGGTTGTCCTTTAAAAGTGTTCAGTTTTCTAGTCTCTCTGATGTTATAAGACAATGTGTTCCACAGACTTGGGGCTGAATGGTGAAAACATATTTTTTCCATTTGTTAAACTTTTCACTTTTGGTGATACAAGTGTGACTGAATCCTGAAACTTCAGTTTGGCCGATATACTTTAACCATCTGATTTATAGATCCAAGTGCTCAATCATTTAGGGTTTATAAGTATGTACTAGGAGTTTGTACTGTACACGATACCTCACTGGTAATCATTGTGACTGCTTCATTACTGGTGTAATGTGACTTGTTCGAGATGTTTTCGATATTTAGACACTGCAGTTCTCTGAACACCTTGTAGCTTATTGTAGCTTATAGGTTACTGATACATCAGATAAAAGTGCATTAAGGTAACTGAGTAATCTAACCTTGAGGGCATCAGTCCATTAATAAGATGTTTGCAGCAATTGCTGGTCAGGTAGCACCTGATACGACTAATATTTCGCAGTTGTGCATAATCATACATAAACAATTAACTTGTTATTCTATGTTCATCGTCGAATTAAAATTCCCGGATTTCTCAAACAAGTGATTGATGGCATCACCATATCACCTACAACCCATTATATAGTTTCAACGTGTTTGGCATTGTGTTTGGCATTGTGTGTTGTCAGTGTTTCAACACGCTGTGGTGTATCCATGTCTCAATATTAACAAAACATTGTTCAATACTCTGTGGGACACTGCACTCCAACAGAAATCTGCAGACAGGGCGAGGATTTCGAGTACAGACATAACCTTGGGCCAGGAATCGGAGAATATCTCTTTGAACCTAGAGTAAATTAGACTAAGTTGAACGACATTTCCTATAAGCTGATTGTATTTCTTCGTGGAGCATATTACAGGCTAGATAATTAATATGCGAAAAAAATGATAATGTAATCTAGTCTTTTATTTGGGTATAAAAATCACATTATATTTATAAATATGTCCTTTAACAGATCTTCTTCTTTTTTCAGTAGATTAAACTTAGACAATGTTCTATGCTTTTATCAGCTCTCAATTGAAAAACTGCTCTTGTTTATTACATGCTTTAATTTAGTTATTTTATTTTCTGCCAATACTAGCGACACAAT
The DNA here is from genome assembly GCA_025642065.1 of Paralvinella palmiformis. Taxonomy (NCBI): domain Eukaryota; kingdom Metazoa; phylum Annelida; class Polychaeta; order Terebellida; family Alvinellidae; genus Paralvinella; species Paralvinella palmiformis. The sequence continues at coordinate 1,012,350 of JAODUP010000196.1, read as the reverse complement.
AAAGGATTCTGTTTAAGACTTCCATGTTCGATTATAAAGAGATGTTTCTTGACAAATTCCTATTGTACCTTAAACATTGTATTCATTCGATGACGTTGATGCAACTAAAATACATCTTTATCCCCTGTTTTTATTATCTCTTCACCGGCTATCATGTAACAGCGATATGTTTTCGTTATATTTTTATTATTATGCCTAAATCATTTGTTCATTTGTTAAGGGAGCTTACAGCTTAACATTTATTATTATTATTATTATTATTATTATTATTATTAATCATCATGATCATTATAGACATGGCCTTTGTGTTCCTTTTCATCTGTCCTTCTCTGCACATCTAATCCATATATACGTTGCTCACCTTCTCTACATAAAAGCATCTATTATTCCTCTGATAATTCTTTGTAAACACTAAACCTACTTCTTTCAAGACATTTCCCTCTCATATTATGAGTAGTATTTGATTTGGGCATTAGTTTCCATTTCATAACAGGTTTAAGTGTCCTTATAATACATTTACACGAGCATCGTTTTATATTAATGATCCTTCAGTTCGATAACAATTATGGTACCTAATGCTAAACTAGTATAGCACTTAAACGTACGGATTTCGAAATAAATCATCCACTAGCATGTAAACCACATATATACGAGTACAAACATTGCCATGTCCGTGATGTCTATCTAATTTATCTCTTAGAGCAGATCACAGATAACGGGTCTATTGTTTTATTATTCCCATTTCTGTTAATTTTGTTTCCCGTTAATTATATTAATCGTATCAAAATCATAGGTATATAATCAGACACACGAGCTGAATTTTCAGTGCTCAAATATTACTAGTTTCATTGATTCCATATTCAAAGTTGTATCACAAGAAGCCACACTGAGAACATGTTCAAATATACACAGGTGGTAGACCACTAGAAACGATCCAGTTATGTAATCAGGCCACACATGAAAACACTTCATATTTACTTGTACCATATTTCAAACACTATCTAGGATTCCAGTACAACGTGATCAGATGGTCCGCAAGAATACAATATATCTTTTGAACTGCAGTTCCAGATGGCTTTCAAAGAACATGGTTTACCCCATGGTAAGCCATAGTGCCTATATAGCCTATTGGACACAACTGTTGTATTCATCCATTACATTGAACAGACAGAGTAAAATGAAGTATTGATGTGGCAGTCACTAGCATTCAGGTAGACAGAAATTGCATAATAATTATCTCACAAACATGTATATAATGGCAGTAGTGGTTTTAGTGAAGTTCACATTAATGTTAATACATGACAGAACATTCATATTTTATGTTTTAAATCGAAGTGACATAATCCACAGGCATTCTGGTTTAAAATTAAATCTGACCAATATGTATGGACATAATTCTAAATTCATTTTGGGAGGAAGATGGCTATAAAGACAAATGGAAATAAAATGGAAACAATATTCCGTTTATGGGTGTACTCTGAAAAGTACGAGTACTTTATGAATGTACTCGAGTACAAGTACTGAGTACTTCCTGTTATGAGTACATGAGTATTGAGTACATCCGAGTACTTGTGTATTCGGGTACATTGAGTACGAATACATGAGTATATCGACTCCAACCCTGACTAATAATGGCCTAGTCTCTGTTGAGACTTTAGTTTTACATGTTATAAAGTTTATTATGCTTCGTTGCATCACTATTACAACATAGCTGGCAATATTTACTTATGGGAATATAACATAATAAAAAGAATTAAGCATAACAAATCAACAATATAAAATTAAAAAATGTTAATAAGCACACGAACAACATATATACTATTGTTCTATTATCGACCGGCTTATACTTCTGTAGATGATCATGTATAACACCAATATATTCATCATACTTAATGCAAAATAAAAGCTGATTTCTGCAAACATTAATGGAATTATCATCAAAAACGAATTTCCACAAAGAAATAAAATAATTTTGATGTAAATTATTACAGATATAATTAAGTCATTGTGACTCAACATATCGCGTAAAGTCCGTTTTCTTAATAGAAATCGGTACTCTTATCGCAATGTCATATTATTATTAAAATATAATCCGTTCATATTATAAAGAGTTCTGCACAAGAAATCGTCATAGTGCAAAAGAAGCTGTAATAAGTCGGTAACATAACGTAAGCAACAATGTTACATTAATTATAAGTTTTTTAGAAGTAAGGTATATTAAACGGTAAAGAAAACCAAGGCGTATTATTAATGAAGGAAGTCTTTTAGGGATGTATCATATAAGGTCCACTAAATAGTTAACTCCAATATCATTATCAAGATGGAGATGGTAAATAGTAGTATTGCTACAGGTGATAGTATTTAGAGCTGTCACAGTAGCGATTACGGTTGTAGTGGTGGTCTATCAGTCATCCATTATAACCCGTCAGCAGTGAGAACAAACGATCACGAAGCCTGTTCAAAATCTCGAACAAAATGTAAACGAAAAATAATATAAAGAAAAAGAAAGTTCCCAGTGTCCGAAAATACCAATGTTTAATCTATTTATGTTTAGACTTTAGTAGTCGATTTCTATCCACTCCACCCCCCCCCCCCATCCCCTCAGACCTTTTATTAATTATTTTGTAAACATACATTTATCAATTAAGAATTTAAGTTGCAGTAGAGTCTATTTTTTGGTTTTCATCTTTCCAGTGATTTCATGACAAAATATTTTAAAATTAATTTTATAGTTTGAATTATAAATGTATTGATTCATACATTTCCTTGTAAGATTATGATGATGATGATGATGATGATGATTGGTGTTTTACGACTACTTTTGTGCACATGGTATGCTAAATGGTACAAGTGAGCTCCAAAGATAATGAAGCGCAGAGAGAGATGAAACAACCTTCAGATATTCCCACGCCAAGATTCGAACATGGCTGGTAGTGATCTGTGGTCCAACACACTACCGCTAGACCACGGAGGCGCCCCACATTCTTAGCAATTCCCAAATAATTCCTATTTGATTCAAACTGATAAATGGTATTAGAATTCCATTAGAATTACAGACATGTTTTCTCGTACAGATACATTAATAGACAACATAACATTTCTATAATACGGAATTTAGGCATTCTCTACAAATAAAGTATCATTTCTCTGATATATCTGTGTGGTGTTTGCCATTAGTTCTATCTAAACCTGCTACGCTGGTCATTCCTCGTTATCTGAGTACATATCAGCTGATCCTGCTAAATGATCCAGTGTTCCAAAATACCTATCTGTTACAAAGAGCAGCAATCCTTGTAACAAGTTACCGTATTATTACGTTGTACGATATAACAATACTAGCAGTTTTGACTGATATATGTCATATTAATGTTATTGGTTGTAGTTATGTTTAGCTTCCATGTTGAGGATGGATTTGGTACATCTAATTCGTCCATTTCCTGCCAGAGGATGGACATAACACGACACATGAAAAATAGATAAAAATGGAAACTAAAACAGACTCATTTTATTTATTTATAACAATGGCAATTCTTTGCGTTATTTCAAGAGGTGTTGCTTTTACAATATTAGGAGCTTATGTTCACATACCAACAGCTACGTGTACATTTAAAGGCTGTAATCATTCGTTCAATTTTAACACTCAATGGTCAAACTTATGGCTGGCGCTGTTATTACATGGCGACTTCACCAAGTTTTCTCCTCTAAGAATGGTGTTTTATACAGTTTGAGTGTTAGGTCTGGGCTCAAATCTCCAGAATGGTAGACATATGTACAGAGAACAGTTATGTGCGATTAGACAAGAAGTGGTGACACCATCAGTGAGTCGTGACTAATACTAATACCTGTCTAGAGCCAAGGTATGGAAAACAGTCGACGTCCAAGTGTGCTGAGCAAGGCAATGTTTCAACACCATGGCGTAATTATTAAATGCTGCCAGCAATAACCCGGATTTAAATAGCGGCAATATTATCTCTTTAACTGACAGTTAGCCAGCAAAGGCATTGCTTAAGAGTAATGCAATCGTTAATATATCGTCTGCCGATTTTAAATCTAACTCTATCAAAGCTATTGTGCGGGGATTTACAAAGGGATTTACAAAGGAATATTAATTTAATGTAAATATTCCATATTGAACCTCTGCTTGTATTGAATACATAAGTATTTGGATGAACAACAACATGCTGAAATTGAATAAAGATTAGACATAATTCAGTGTTGCCTCATCCAAGTAGCATGTGAAGAAAACTGAGAATCTTCGCATTAAAGTGGGATCCGGCTATATAAATTATTCCATGTCTGGGGGAAATCTAAGACTTTATATTGGTTAATACTTGAGGAATAGAGAAGGAGATGAATTATAAATTTGTGTCCTCTTATTATCAAATAAGAAATATAGGACATCAAAGGTAAGACTTGCAAACTTTTGTTAAAGCCGGCAGATTATGGTTAATAACAATGCAGTTCCATAACAATTTGTTATATAATGTTCCCTTCTCTCCGACAAATCGGTTACAGCGAGTAAAGGGGACATATAGATGATTTCAGAATGTTTTGATTTAAAGTAGGTCAAGTCGATGCGCGAGCATACTCTGTGGCAGAAAAATGTCCAGCTGATGTTTTCATTCATAACACAAATAAAGACATTCCGACATCAAGCTTTGGTAATCAACAACAATGCCTCATTCTTTCTGTGCAGGAGGTTGCACAAATAGATCAACAAAGTAAAGTGCATTGTCATTTTATAGTATATCTAGGAAAAGGACTACTTTTGAGGAAAATAGGCATGCGTTGTGGACCAAGGCCATCAGACGGGCAGCCTGTGACAACCCGGAATGGACGTTTGACATAATATCTCGGCAAGCTATTTACAGTGCTCACTTTGTTTCAGATTGGTTTTACATTTAAATTAAAATGGAATTTGTAATGTTATAAAAATATTAATTACGTTTCATAATGTTTATACAGACATTGTATTGTGTAATCTAGTCTATAGTCTATAGCCTATAGCCCCGCGTTAATTGTAGTTGCCATCATGCTAATTTCATGACTAGAGCCTAAAGTTACATGGATCCAAGACTCATGACTAAATCTATCTTCTATGATAATATATGATGTATGTTGATCAAATAATGAATCATATACAAACTAGGCCTATATTATTTGGTAATCTACAATAGATTATAATTTATAATGTATAATTTATTTCATAGGTAAACCGTCTGACATGCTGAATGATGTGGACTTAGTTCCCTCTATTTTCAAACATACATCATCACCACGTCATGGAGTTAAAAGGAAGCCGGCTGAGAAAAGACAACTTATATATAATGGAAGGTAGGTCTAATGTCAGTCAAATTACTGTTCGTTGACATTTTTATCTGCAAGTTGGGGTGGTCGAGTGTCAGATAAACGATTGATTAGTAAATCGGGATTTTTAGATTTAATTAATTATGGAGATTGTTTCTTAGCAGACAGGGGGCTTTTTAATTCGAGACAAACCTTCGGAAAATGGTTCTTTATGAAAGATTCCATGTTCCACAAAAGTCAAACGGTAGTTTCAGGTAAAAGATGTTAATGTATCGAAGCAACTATCCAATGTAAGAATTCATGTAGAGAGAGTTATTGGCCGTTTGGAAACGCTTAGACTATTTAATCGTATTATACCTATCACACAAATAGATTTAATTGATGATGCAGAACAGTCAATTTGAATCAGAGCGTAATTCCCAAATGATAATTCTCGTCTGTATTGTAAAATAATACGCAGGTTGAGATTGAACCAAGCTTGGTCGATTCATTAATGTATATTTCATTTGTATTAAGTTTTACTTAGTTAAGTTTATATATAAATAAGTATTTACAATCAACACATGTTGACTCTTTTTTCTTCTCTACCCTCTTCATACATCAGTGCCACTCGCAAATACATCCCAGTTCATAACAATAAATGACTAAATTAGAAATAAAACAGTACAAACTGAAGAGTGAACAAAATATTTACATTATATATATATATATATATATATATATATATATATATATTATATATATATTAAGTATTATAGCAATAAATTATATCCATATATAAATATGTATATATATATATATATATATATATATATATATAATATATATATATATATATATATTTTATATATATATATATATATATATATATATATATCAAGGTGATATAGCATCTCATGTAATATAATAAGGGCAAAGTATACCTATAAGATATATGTATAATTTTCGCTGTATATGATAAACAATCAATGCAGCACAGCTCGAGTCATAGACATCTATGTTAATATGAAATAACACAAATTATAATTACATACACGTGTGTATAGATTACTTGATATAATTACAATTAAGTGTACATATTACTTGAAGTACACTAATAATATAAATTTTTAGAATACAAAGAATGACATGGGGAATAAAAGCAGGGGAATAAATTAAAAAGATCACAGGAATGTTCATCACATACAAACATTTGCAATTGTATTTTATAATGATCGCACAGTATAATGAGTACTGTCTCTGTCTGTGTCGCTGCTGTGAAGATCATCTGTTCATCATCACTATAGTCGATGCTGGTGTGGACTGCTGCTTTCCTATGTATGTTGCGAAGACTCTGTAACTGGTCAGCAGTCAATCCATATAGACCAGCCACTGGATTGGTACATATAAAGTAGGGTGCTGCTACCACCGTTGGTTCACACCCAAAAGTGGTAAATTTCCGGGTTTATGACGTTTGAAAAGAATGGGTCTGATCGGGGCAGGATCGACATATTTTCTTTGTGGCTTCCAGGAACAAAGCAAACTTGTTGAGGCATCAGGTTAATTGAGGTTCTAATGCACTGCAACTTCCAGCTTGAATAGTAGTGTTGCTACATGTTTCCAGGCACTACCTAATCCCACCATACATGGGCAGTTTGTTGTCATCACCCAGGCGTCGTCCTTGTTGAATGCGAACTATCTATACACCATAGAGTTGCGTTCTATGGCTAGTAAGAAATAGCTAAATTATTGCAACTATTCAATAATATATATATATATATATATATATATATATATATATATATATATTCCGAATTCTTTAATTATGAAATGGCCAAGAATGATTGACTAGTTTAATGTCAAGAAATCACCCCAAATTGGAAATACAAGAATTTTCTTCTGAAGTGAGCGATATCTTAAATAAGCCAAAAGAAGTACTAAAGTAAACAGTAGCATCACATTTTACAGGTTTTTACAAATGTATTTTACAAACAGCGTTGACATTTGTGATGAGACAAGAAAATACCATCAGTTACTTTTTCATTTATCAGTTACTTAACTCATTCTAGGCCAATTGTTAACAACTTTCATTTATTTTATATTAATAAATTTAAATAATTAACTTGCAACGGCTGATATTCAGAACAATAATGTGTGAGTTACAGTAAGTTGAATGTTAAAAACTCAATTCAGTAGAATGCTCGCAATATGTAGAACGTTATTATGTTATTATTACAGATAGTTTACATTAATTATATATGTGTGTGTGTGTGTGTGTGTGTACGTACATATTATATATATAATATATATATATATATATATATATATATATATATATATACATATATATATATATATATATTGCTGCATTTTTGCCATGTCATAAAAAGAAATTTTTGTGTTACTGTAACTTATTTGCAATAGAAAAACAAAATACTACATCACTCGAACATAAGCAGTACTGAAATGAGGCGAGTTTTAAAAGAACAGTATACCCTCAGATAATATTATTTAAATGTGTAATGCTTATAAAAGTAACCCAACATCAAGCAATTATAATCACGAACACTATCTGATGTCATAGATAAAAGGAAATAATCCTAATTACTGGAGGGTAGCCACTAAAGCTTCCTCGAATGACAGATTGTATGGCGGGAAGGAAATAGTCCCGTTTTGTGACGTCAGCTGACAAGTCAACTCAATCTGGATCATGTCAGGTCACATATATCCTGACCTAACCACACTCGTGACCTTACCTACCTCCATGCTTAACCTACTGACTACTACTAACTGATGCCGTCGTCGGTTCATTTACATAAATCTGACAGTTCGGTAGATGTTTCTTGTTACAAAATTACAAAACAATCTTCATAAATAATTTTACTATATAATTTTATTTGGCCATTTCGGTAATATACGAGGCTGTTTGGAGCAACTGTACTGTAATATTCGTAAATACACTGTTACTTCCAAAAATACATGTTTAGTTGACTCACGTTTACATTGTTATAACCGGGTTATACAAACAGCTTGTAATTTAAGTGGCGTCATATTTCAAGATCGTCCGGACTGTATCTGGCTTTAAAATGATGAAGCTCACACACGAGGTTTAGCCAATTAACTAGCTAGTTGAATTGAATTATTTAATATGTGGTAATTAACAATCATATTTTAAGATCATTTATTAATTGTATGAGCATAATTTTGTTAGTCTAGAAACTTAAAAATGAATGTGAACTATTCCTTTAAGTTCAGATTAAATTATGTACAGCTATTACTAATTGTTGGATCTTAATTCCCAATACAAGTCTCATCAGGATAATACTGTAATTAAACAAGACAACGTTTGCAGCCAAATCTGAAAAACAAGGGTCTAACTTATTAATTAATACTGTAAGTATTTGTGTTGCGTTGTACTTCTCGAAGAAACAAACCCAGCTATAACATAAGCCTTCAATAAATACTTATATACTTCACATAATTAATATACAACCAAATAAAATATAATTTTGTGAAGCATCACAGGACAGAAATACCTGAAGGAAAAACAGATAATTAAAGCATAAGCTGCTTTTAAATATTCATAGCAGAGATACTGTCACGTTTGGGAGATAAGAAGCCTCATTATCAAGGGTTGAAGCATGTTGTGATATAAATAGACAAGATGTTGGCCTACCAGTTCAGGATTTTATTAATAACTTATAAATCTACTAATGATATGGCGCCAGAATACCTGTGTGAACTGGTGTCCATTAGAAAGTCATCCCGAAAACTCAAGTCATCCAGTTAGATACTATTGCAGGTGCCAGTCCCTCGGCTCAAGTCATATGGTGATTGTGTGTTTAGTGTTGCAACCCCCACTTTGTGAAATATTACATCAAGCTAATCTTCAGCTGATATTAACAAGCTGTATTCTACGCTTAACGTTCTATACCTTGCTGAAAGACGATAACTATTAAATACCTTTTAAGATAATACGACACTGTTGCGAAGCTTGCGATGAAATATCTCACTATCCTATGATGATCTGTTGCAGTTCGAAAAAGTGAACTGATCTATGATTATTGTCTCTATTCTAGACAAGAAACATAACAATAAACAGTGGTATCAATCTCCTTTAATTAATATTTGTTATGTTATCCAGGCATTCAGTGACGAGTAGGTTATACAAAATAGGACAGTGACAAAATTGATAACCTACACCACGAAATCGAAATAACACAAGTCCTTAATGAGGAATTAAGTAAGGAAGTCGAGGGTTCATCAATTCAATGATGTTTAATGAATGAAGTGACAGACTCGAAGAATATAATGAAAGTGAAAAACAATGAGATTGAATAACTCTATTTACACTTCAATAGATCACATTGAAACTTTTTTTCTTCAACTTTTCACTAGAAACCTTTTATTTTGTTCTTGTAGTTTATTACATATAACTCTTACCTATTTTATTGTCAATGCAGACTCTATTCTGATCTATCTATTGCAGAGTCTATTATGCTATGGACATTTAATCTTAATAATTTAACCATAATAATTATAGTATAACATCATTAAAAACCTTTGATATCTGGTAAAACATATAAGATCACCACCCACTTGGCTCAATCTCCATTTCCTTAACAAAATCAACCTTCATGCGGTTCGTTTACACATAATTTAAAATCCTGTGTTCATGGCGCTTGAATAGGTACCTTCAAGTATAATCATGAAATACAGGAAGCTCGTATCACCCGCCAAGCTAATCTTCTGTATGTGGAACGTGGTACATCGACGTTTTATCAAATTTACCTGTTTACAATCTTCCTCTAATTTGGAACAATTGGACGCGGATTGTGTCAAATGACACCACCCGAGATATTAAAAAAAAACTACTTGTACCCTATGCAGCAGCTATGTTTGCACTAATCGCACTAATTTAGTTTTTGAGCGTTTCAGTCTTCTTCCTGTCAAGTTGTTACATACAAATTTCCCAATTATCAGAAAAATAATACATACATTTGTTTAGAAATAGTTGTATATACATGCATACATATATATAATTGTGTGTGTGTTTGTGTGTGTATGTGTGTGTATGTGACATAGGAAAGATAATTATATTCCCGCAAACAACTAAGGTGAATTATATATACAACTAAAGTTGTTATATAAAACACACCAACCACACGAGCTGTGTCCAATGCCACCGCTCGAGATGCGATGCAGTGTTTCTATTCCTGAGTCAGGAGTACATGCTTTAAGAGCGTACTGTGTCTGCTACAGTCATTTAAATGCTGGATAACCAGGCCAAACATCTAAACGGCGTGCCTCCAAAGACGTAAATAGTGCACGGAATATATAGCTCTAGATCAACTTTTCTTGAATGCAGGGACCGGGAAATATGGTCTCCACGCATAGAAAACGGAACTTTCTCAACCGCAGCATAATATGCCTTGTGATATTTGCTGGAGGGTCAAATACCTCATAAGCATACAAATCCAATAAATTCTATGACCTACTCGTCACTAACCCTTTATATCAAATATTACAAAATTGGTAAAAAGAAAACACGAACCTCAATCTCTGGCACGGGCAATGTGTGTTTTAGCTGTGTATAATAAGGCACAGGCACAGAGAATCTCGAACCGTGAATTCAAACTCTGGACGTTTCTTCAGGGGACTGAATCCAGAGTGGCGACTTTTCTTACTGAAACATGTGTAATGTCTCACCAGTCCCTAAGCCGCCAAGCAAAATCAAAATACGAATCACCTACAGCCGTGGAGTTTGGGTGTAAAACACCCAAGTCAGATCACGGCAGTAGTGAGAATGTTTAGCTTAATTATCTAAGCAGCCCTATTTATAGCTATTTTTCAATTGCTGTATCTTTCTTCAAAGCAATACTATATAAACTATATAACCCAATTGTTACCGTCTTCAAAGATCAGTTTTTACAACGGGCAGGCGTCATGAAACTACTACTCTTAAAACTGTTTAGCTTAATTGCTATTAAAAGACTGATATCTGCGCTGAAGCAGACCGTATTAGCGCGTCATAGCTTCGATACTGTTTGAACTATGTTATCATTTTCAAACCTGACCTAATTTATGCTATTCTAACTATGTTTTGTTTATTTTATTTCAATTCAGTTGTGGGCAGGTAGGAAGACAGCAATTATGGCTATGGCTGTCCTTGAATTTCCTCTGTTATTGGTAATATTCTGGTATGTCATATATTGTATGTGAAAAGAAATTGTGAATAAATATCTTGTTGTGTGTCTTGTCAACATGTGGGAGAGAGTTTACAGAAATAGCTTTGGTAGTAATAATGATGATACTACTACTACTACTACTACTACTAATAGTACTACTACTTCTACTACAACAAATACTATTATTATTATCAGTAGTAGTAGTAGTAGTACTATTATTATGATTATTATTATTAGTATTATTATTATTACTATTATTATTAGTATTATTATTATTAGTAGTAGTAGTAGTAGTAGTAGTAGCAGTAGTAATATTATAATAACAATAAAAATACTTATATTTTGTAATAGTAGTCATCTTACTTGTTGTAACAGTCTTGTTTGTTTACTGTTTTCCTAGTTATAGTAGAAGTGGATGCCGAAGAAGTATTAGTGTTAGTGGTAGTAATTATTATCTTTCTAAGAAATATTTTGTTTCCTAAAATATATAAAATAACGATTGTAACCGGAATTCATTGCTTACTAACAAAAACTAAACCATAAACAATAATATTTGTATATCAGGATTTATAGCAATTTCAGCATCATGGCTTGTTAGTTTGGACTTATTATTATTAAGCCAGCAGCTTACGATAAGGCGTTGACGTTTTAACAAATAGGAATACCAAAACGTTCATAACAAATCGAATTTGTTTTGGATTTGGTAATAAATATTATTATTGTCCTTGTTATTTCTTAACCATGGAAACCTCCTGACTTAGTTCTAAAACAGTATGTAGTAATCAAGCAAGGGCTCTCCTGATATCGAAATATGAATAAAAGTGACCTTTGGAAATATGGAGTAGTTGCGTTTACTATGTAAAATAGATTTCCCAGTCCTTTTATTTTCCAGAATATTTACAACAGCATTGCATAAGACAGCTTAAGAAACTGATTTGACTAGCTTAACCACATTCTGTAAGTTTTTAATTTATTTTATACAATCTATTCTCTTTACCAGGAAATATCCTCCTAGTGGGAACCTTATTCGATATATATGTGGAAGTTTGTGTACTGTACATTAAAGATGACTTTTAGTACTTTTCTTGCTTACAAATAATCGTCAGTAAAATAAAGCACGATTAAGCTTCAAAAGGCAACGATGTATATACTTCTTCTGTGTAATTTTGGTGAGTATTTATGAATGGTAATACACATATTAATAATGTTGTTTAATTGAAAGGAAGAAGGAAGAAGGTGCCTATTTTTCTTAATCATATCTAAAGGAACACGAAAGAAACAATTCCGTCGTTTGGTTAAGTCAATGAATAATTCAGAAAACATCAAACCGTTATATATAATACTTTCATAACCTGTTTCTTTTAAGAACTATCCTTTAGTTTTCGACTAATATAATTGAAAGCCATGGCTCACCGATGCAATATGTGATAGTGTAAAATACAGGCTTCTTTAATCCGGTTAATATTGTTGTATTGGTCATATAGAACAATAACCATACCAATTCTTTATAAATTCATGATCGTTGTTAAAAAAGGAGAAAATAAATAATAGAAATCATCACAAAAACATATATTGTCTATTACCAAAACATAAAATATATTAAATATCAAGGACACAATAAATAAATAAGGTCATCTAGCACACTGAGTTAGTTGATAAGTTCTGAATATTCATGCATAGTAAACTGATAGGAGTCCATAATCGCCTTAATTGAAAGTACTGCCATCAAGTTAACATACAACTAGTAAAACTGCAATATGTAAAACCAATGGAAACCTAATGTACAAGTTAGTTCCTAATTAATTAATAGAGAAGCTTTAGACATGTTTGTTCTCGATGAAGATCATTAATTCCAGAGAAAGTTTGAAAACTGCCAAATCTCCGGATTATGTCGAATGTAAAAAGGAAGTAATAATGGAAAAGGCATCCATCATATAGGATACTCTTTATCTATGTGATATTGTTTGTAAAGGTTTTAGATAACAAATGGATGGTCAGACAGCCTGATCTGATTTCTGCCGTTGTTGTCATTAAACATATTATCAGATGTAGACATCTATCACATTCACTTCGGGATGAATGTTCTAGGTCCTATCTTACACGAGTGATATATCTGAACATGTATCTATATGAACAACTACAACGATTAGGCAGATATTCATAATATATTTTCATACTTTGTTTCACAATTTGTCGGTAAATGTATTCACGTTCAAATATATTTTTACAACAATAAATATAAGCTAAGTAAGATTGTTTCAAGATAATGATAGCCAATATCTAGGTATCCCGGGGGGGGGTAAAATTAAACTGAATAGAAAAGGCGACTATATGAACATTTTATACAAACACAATATTAACAAAGTGGTCTCTTTTTGTTTGTGGATTTATTTCATTTTTATCAACATAATACTGCCTTTTAAGTCATATACGTTTATTTACCCAGAAAATCCAAAAGGCAACACAACATAAACAAGCTCTGTATATCATTAACGGTATAGCAGAAATATTGTTGCTGTTATAGTCTTTGGATATTTGCATAACATTAGCTCATATAAATTATTAATATTTTTTTAATAATATTTAATAATGTATATTTATTAAGCGCAAAAATCAGGTAACCTTGTTCTGAGACGCTGTACAATAAAATAAAGAGATATTTAACAAAATCACTAAATATGATGAATACGTCAACAATTAAAAGCTTGTTTGAATAGGAATATCTTAACTTTAAAAAAACTAAACATTTAATGATTTGAATTTATAATACGACTAGACAACTTATTTCACAATGTTGGCGCAGCAACACTAAAGGCATTCAGTCCATATATTTGGAGTCTGTATTTAGAAAGGCAAGGATCAGTTCACCAGATGATCTTAGTGTTCGAGTGTTAGCCTTCTCATGAAGAAGTTATGTCAGATATATCGGTGCTTCACCATTTAACGCCTTTTTATGTGATCATAATGTCTTGAATTGAATCCGTTTAATTACCGGCACCCAGTGAAGCTCCTTCAATATCGGAGCGATGTGATCATACTTCCAACACCCTGTGACTATCCTAGCGGCGATGTTTTGAATCCATTGCAACCTTTCGACCTATTTATCAGACAAGCCAAGAAGAAGGGAATTACAGTAATCTAACATAATTATTGCGATGATAAGATCCTTATATCTATTTACAGAAAATGGTTCAATTAATTACCATTTTCAAACTATGCGCCATTTAGCTATAAAAGATTGAAAACTATACAGAATAGAATGTATTCCAATAATCAAACTATTAATTAATTCTGAGTAATTTTCAGCGTTGGATAATTATTTTATGTTTAGCTGCTAAATAGCAATAATAATGAGTCAGGACTTTGTTTTCTCACTGAAAAGTGAATTACACATTTTCTATCGATAAGATAATAAGGAATGAGATCAATCGAAACAAATGAGATGAACTCGGTTAAGTCAAAACACGAAATAATGTGAATGACGTCATATAGTGAAAGTAGATGTGATGATGATGATGATGATTGGTGTTTTACGGCCACTTTTGTGCACACGGTAGGCTAAATGGGCCGAACGACCTCCAAAGGTAATGAGACGAAGTGAAAGACGAAACAACCTTCAGATATGCCCCACGCCGGGATTCGAACACGGGTGGTAGTGATCTGTGGTCCAGCACGCTACCGCTAGACCACGGATATATATCATTTATATGTATTGTATTAATGGCCATATATAAATGTGTCATATAACTAAGTGATGTTCACTACTTTGACTCCACTCTTGATTATGAGAATTATATCAACAAGGAAATATTTGATGTCATTAATGTAGTGCATGTGTGTGAAGTATACGCTGTTTATATAACATTATGGAAAGTAAAACCTATCGGTGACATGGCTAATTTGGACACACTTTGTTATGTATCCATTAAACTAATAGATTACGATACACCCACAATCAATTTATCCCATCCATATTATAAATATAAGGGAATTATAGCTATTAGATCATGTTCACATCAGTATAGAGTATAAGTAATTGCTATATTTATGGCAATAACCTATATACAGTTATTGCCAATCTACCTGTTGTTGTTTGTTTCGCTTTTTGTTAATAATAATAATAATAATAATAATAATAATATAATTGATAAACATGAAAACTGTTTAGTACAACGTTATGCTTTATAATAACATTACAAACGTTAGAAGGTTAATAAATCTGACAAAAACTTATGTTGTGTGCGTGTGCATGTGCGTGTGTGTGTGTGTATATATATATATATATAGTAGATAGATAGATAGATAGAGAGAGAGAGAGAGAGAGAGGGGGGGGGGGGGGGGGGGGGGGGGGGAAAAAAAAAAAAAAAAAAAAAAAAAAAAAAGAGAGAGAGAGAGAGAGAGAGAGAGAGAGAGAGAGAGAGAGAGAGAGAGAGAGAGAGAGAGAGAGAGAGAGAATTAACCACACATTTATAGATTGTTGTAGTTAACCTTTTATCAAATACATTTATAAATGATTGACCTAATAGTTAATTGTTTTTAGGATTTACTATTTGCGAAAACAGTTGGAATAAATTACTGAAGAGTTGCCATTTAAAACATTATTTAACAAAGCTGTGTCACAAAGCTGTGTAGAAATTGTGTAGAACGTTCTTAATGAGGAATGTCGACTATATTCAATTAATATTTTATTTAACTGAGTGACAGCTTTATTTATTAAACTATGTTTCATACGAAATAATCTATAAATAAAATATTGTAAGAACATTTTCAGGGATTGGATGAGATGTTTAAAAAGACTGATAATATATTTAATAACCTGAAAGTGGTGATATTTTAATTATTTTTACAAATATCTACATTGTGTATTGGGAGATATTTTAATGAAATCAGAACTCTGGATAATAACACATCACGTTTCTGGTGTATTTCTTTGCCTCTACTACATGAATAATATTTTTACACGAGGAACGCCGTATTTCACAATATGACTGTAGCTTTTTTCATAACATGACCTTTGCCCTAGTGCATTTAGTAGAGTACAATAATAAGTGGTTCTGGAAAATGTTTCGTTCTCTTAATTTAGTTTGGGTACTCCCCCCCCCCTTGGCCATAATGTTAGCAGTCCCAGTTTCTAACAGATAACTCTCCCATTCAGTTACTCATCCATGCTATATTAATCAAATGGAATACACTTAGCCGTATCACCTTTCTAGTTAATAACACTAATAATACAAACGTTTGATTTATTCATAAAGATCTATCTGATAGGTTCTATCGTCTTAATTCTCAACAGAGCATTAGCCCTATCCCCAATAATAAATGGACACATCTTGTCTACAGTTAAGCTTTTCTAGCTAAGATATAGGTTGTCGGGATAATCTCACTAGACACAAATAGCCATTTACAACATTGTAGCTATTATCGGGAGAAAGACTGCTTTCGTGCTGCTTTCATCCTTAGCTTTCTTATATTGCAATCGATTTCCTCCCGTTGTCGTTTAGGTCTGGCAGCGGATCCTTCTCAAAATGATACCGAAGACGGAAACGGACGGTAACATTTCGCCCAAAAAGTACCAGACAGTTTCCAGTTTATCATTTTATTTAAAATTCATTAAATGTCGTCTCGTTTATTTAATAAGCAGTAATCTTAATGAATCATAGCAGTCTGCATATAAAAGTGGTCATGGCACTGACACGACACTGGTTCCCATGATAAATAATAACAAATGCGATTGACTATACGGTGTTTTTCCTTGATTGGGAGCTATTTTTGGCTTTTCGGGTGCAAAACTAATGACACGACTGGACATATACAAATGTAAGCATTGGTGTTATAAATTGTCAGTCGACCTCTAATACATATAATCATTTATCTGTATGAATCTCGATGTTCTTTTTAATGGGAAAATGTGCTGACTGGTAATGTTTCAGACTAGAAATTTGTTGGTGATGAGACTCCAATTGGATATTCATTCCATCCTGCACCGGACTCACGAAATACGTGGAGAAGCGGAATTTTCTTTTGCGATTCCTCGAAACCGTTTAAAACTTATGAACTGATTTTTGTAATTGGGGTATTCTCCTGAAAACAATCAACTTATAAGAATTGTCTGAAAGCTACACATTTCGTCAAAGAAATTTCGGATTTACTTGTCTTTCTTGCTATCAATAATATCTATCTGTTATTTCAATATACACTCGGGACTGTCAGATGACAGCAGATACTAAGCAACATACTGATCAAATTGGTTAGATGTATGTCTGTGTCTTCCATGCTAAATGATCACTTCATTATTAACATTGGTGTTTCTTTACAGACACTCTCTAGTTCAGTTAAGGTTGTTTTATACAAGAAAAACAGATCAATTAACAAGGATATTTGTCTCAGTGATATGGAGCTATCTTCTCTAGAATTAGATCCGCAAGATGATATAAATCAACTGCTGATTCTCTCTCACACTACATTGAAGGACATTGTAGATGAGCATGTATCTCTAAGGACAAAGGAAATGGCAAGAATAACATTAGTTCCATTGTACAATAAGAATATACAGGTTGCAAAACAATACAGAAAGTAATCTGGACTCCTGTGGGCGAGGACTAGTTTGTATGGTCACTAAGAAATGTTTTCAGTGTTTTGAATAACGAATTACACAACAAACACTGTCCTTCCAAATACTATTAGCTAAGACAAAGATACGGCCCATTGCGTTAATAACTTCTTCTGTCAAAATATATTAAATACATAATGGGTTCCAGTGTTACTAACAACCTATAAATTTATCCAAAACAGTACACTTGAATTTCTGTGTGAAGTTCTAGATATATATTCACACAAAACACTTAGATCATCAAATCGGGTATTATTCCTGGTATCTGAATCTCAGTTCAAGTTGTGTAAAGTATTAGTAAATGCATGATATGAAATGGATCAAAACAAAACATCGAAATATGTGTGATTTTAATAGTAACATCAGGTCATATATGTTATGTCATTGAATGTTATTAATATATATAAGTTTTTCTTGCGATATACATTTTTTATAATTATCACTTCCTAATCTTGCATTTACGGTTTAAGACTTTTTAATACACTAACATTGATATTTTATGTTTGATGGTACTATTTTTGTTAGGTTTAAGATACAAACACAACTAACTAGTATGATGATGATGAGGTGGAGGAGGTGGAGGATGTGGATGATAACCCTCTTCGATTTAGAGCGTTTTCTTGAAAAATACTTAGCATTCCTAATTCCTCAATCGTTTGACATGCTTCATAATTTCCATGTGGAACAACTGTATCTGGGGTTTCCTTTGTTCCATTGCTCATAGGTCTTCCCCGTGCTGAACGTCAACATTATGTTATAGTATGTTCCATTTTCAGTGATGATTATATCAGTGGTAAATGCAACAGCTAATAATCTATTAGTTCACTGACGTTTATATTCTTGATAACAATGTATTATCTAAATAGTTACCGTATATTTCCTCATGAAGAACCATCTCGATATTACACATTCCATAAATATTGCAACAACAAAGTAATATTATAATATAATCGACCCAAACGGACTGTTTTAATGCCATGGTATATTTTGATATAATTCTCATTATATCGCGTGTCGCTCAAATCGGGAAATATGGTTTAGGTATATAGAATATAATAGAGCGATTAGTTGTAGGGTAGGATTCGTAATCGAATGATCCTAGGTTCGAGGCTCCGGCGCTGCAAAGCTGTCATCTGGCAATGGGTTTACTCAGCCAGAAATGAGAACATGGCAGGACCCGATGGCTATATGTCTGAATAATGCTATACGCCTATCAATGGTAGCGTGCAGTGTATGCCCCTAGGGAGTTTAGGTGTGTGCTGGATTGAAGCAGGTCTGCGTCAGGGGTTACCTGGTTTTGGCGCGATATAATCATGCAATATATGCGCATACGGCCACTGGCATAGCGACCCAGGGATAATACATGAGGGAAATTCAATTACTATATAGTATTCAGCATAAATATTCGTGGTTTCTCTATAGACATATTATTCAGTAAGGAAAGCGCATCATCAGTGGATAGATAATAAGGTCATCAATTAAGCCATGTTTTTATATTTCTAAATATATTTTCCAGTAGACAGAATAGAGCGTAGTTTGTAACTTGCTACCCCAAATTATATACACCAGAGAATCGTGTGCTTGCTTATAGATAATGATAAGTTTGGGATTGTGTGTTACTTTAACAATATATTTAGACGAAATTTAACTGCCGTTTCTAAATATTTAGACAAAAGTGAGATATAGTTAGAGGATTGTAGTTTGTTTTAGAATATTACAGCCCGAACTTTGGATTTCTTCATTAATGGCCTTACAAAGGCGACTTTCGTGGATCTTGGCTCACTTTAGATAAATAATAGTCAGAAATATTCATATATAGTCGATAAAATGAAAACAGGCAACAAATAACAAACATTCTTTAATCGCCTAAATATATGCAACACAAAACAAATGGTATGAACATAAAATAGTGAGGTTACAATATATACAAATCAGTTTTTAATATAGAATATTCCATCCATATCGAACTTACGTATTCATTGGATAAATATCTGTTACGATATGCACTCGTTTTAAGTATATAGGTTGAAATATTTCATACATCCATAGCTGCAGGTGACCAAAGCCGGTTGAAATAGGATCTGTCCAACTATCAAACCAGGATTCAAACTGCATCTAATACACCCCCGCTCTAAAGTCTGTAGATCATTCATGAATTATAAAAACATAGTTTCTCAGAAGTCTTTCAGTTGGAAACCGCAATATTGAAGTATATGGCCATCTTATCAACCCGGGTAAGCTGTCACACACTACTTGATGACCATCTTACCGGTGACCGATAAACAGTTACACACAATTAATATATCATACGCTTCGGAATATTCTAGAATCAAAATTCATCTATATAAGCAAGAGCATCGCTTCAAACAACAAAAAACATTGATACATTACTTCCATCAAACTTTTAGCATAGGCTACAAAACAAAAATTCCATTACCTGTTGAGAGTACCCATCGCGTTCATGTCTCTGTCTTATTTTGTTATTCTTCATCAGAAATAGCAGCATTTAATTTCATGAGAAACTGTACTCCAATCTCATGAATGAAGCTTGTTTTGTTGAGTTGGCATAGGGATGGATATGTATCTAAATATTTAGTGCGATGAGGGAATTGGTTTACGATTTCATGTTAATGTAGGCAAATACGAAACACACGAAAAAAACTACATATATACATGTATCACTGATGATTCATCCGCTGATATGAATAAATATTGACTGTAATTATTTTAAAACTACTTTTTTGTTTATATATGTGTTAGTTTTAAAGTGTTTCGGTTAATTATCAAAATTTGAGAGGATACAATAATTCGAACAAATCATAAAATAAGAAAAAAAATACATCTTCATTACCCTTATGAGGTAGTACGATGTGGCTAATACGTGCATATAATATTTGTCTAGCGCGATATTATTCTACCAATTATTATTCAAATAATCACTATTATAACAGCACACTGACTTATGTTCCTATGGGAGCGACGTCCTGATCACGTCAAAATGTAAATCAATATGACCAATGGTTAATGGCATCGGAAGCAGATGTCAGAATAGACGGTCATGGAACTGACATTCTATTTAAGGAGTATACGTTGGATATATCGGATAGATAATTACGCTCGTATTTATATCCTGTATAATGAAACGCAACATATTATTTATAACTTTCTGTGGAGTCATAAATAACTCCATATTAGACTTGACACTATCAGTATTCTCTCTGATGGTAATAATTTTCTGTATCATCCCTCTGTACTGATTCTAATTAGAATATTCGTTTCGCCTTTACGCATAACTGGCCACAATTCTGATACTATTCATTATATAACTGAATGTGCTTCTTTACGTTTCACAGTTCTGTTATACTTCAAAACTGTTTCGGCTTCTTTGATTTTCTATCCAGAACAGGGATTAACCAGAAATCCAGCAATTTGTTTACTTGAGTCTTATATGAAAGCACATATTATTTTAACTAACACATGTCGTGTTTCGATAATTTAGATGAATGCTGCCAGATATATACAATGATATCAACGGAATGGAACAAATTATTTCTCAAACTTTAAATGCTTTATTTAACCCCTTCCCCCTTTTATCACTCACCAAAATATATTCAGCGCAATACTGTTGCTTGGATAACTGTTAACAATATTACTTGTGTAATTTAACATAGCTTGCCGATTATTTATTACATCTAAGATATGAAGTAATAACTTCCAACGGCCCACGAACTTGCCGATCCTTGAAGATACATAACTTGTCACATAATTCATGGCGCCAGTTGCCATTTATTAGATTGAAGATGGAAACGTATTCCAGACAGTAACTTCCGGTGAATACTTCGAATCGTTAGATTATGTGTGACGTAATCTATTATTTTGTGCGATTGTGTATTTTGTTTTGGGCTGTTTAAATATGTGCACGTGTCTGCTCCGAAGCATCGGTCTGATCGGTGGCGTGATGTTTTTCTGTGTGAGTAAGTTTGTGTGAATGAATCAGATTATTGTATAGATTGAATAGTTTGATATTATATGTCATTATTACATTGTTTTGTGTTCATTACTGTATTCTTGCTCTTGTCATTACAGAGACTTGGCTGACTGGTAATGTTTCAGACCAGAACATTGTTGGTGATGTGACTCCAGCTGGATATTCATTCCATCATGCAGCTCGGATTCACAAGAAAGGTGGGGGAGTCGGCATTCTTCTCCGTGATTCTTTGAAGTGTGAAACCGATTTCAGGCGAAGTCTTTTGAAAATTACCAACTAACTTTTTTATCTGGGGGGGATAAGTGTTCGTGTAGCTATTATCTACCGATTACATCACACTAAGAAAAATGGCTTGAAAGCAGCAGATTTCTTCAAAGAATTTCCGGGATTTGTTGGATGTCTTGCTACCAACAGTTAGGTGATTTCAATATACATTGGGATTACCAGAGGAATGCAGATACCAATCAACTGGCTGACATCATTCTTAGATCTGCCAATCTCAGACAGAATGTCCAATAAAGAAGACACATACATGGTCACATCTTAGATCTTGTCATCTCCTGTGATGATGATATTTTAATTAAGGGTGTGTCTGTGTCTTCCATGCTGTCTGATCAGTTCCTTGTTAACATTAATGTATCTTTACAGAAACAATCTGTTTCAGCTAAAGTTATTTCATATAGAAGATATAATTCAATTGACAAGGAGACTTTTCTTGCTGATCTGCAAGTCTCTTCTCTGGTATTGGATCCACCGGATGATGTGGATCATCTGGTGGATCTCAATGATAGTACATTTAGAGACATTGTAGATGAACATGCACATATAAGGACAAAGGAAATGCTAAGCAGACCAATGCTTCCATCGCACAATAAGAACATACAGGCAGCAAAGAGACACAGAAGGTATTGTGAGCGGCTGTGGATCAGGACCAGTTTGTGTGTTCATTCAGTAACACTCTAGTTAAAAATACCCTTGCCTCTGCTAAATCTGATTTTCCTTGGATGCTTTGATATTTTTATTATAATATTCAAAGGACTGTTTTCAATTTTGTTAATAAAGTATTACATAAAAGTCCCTTGTCCTTCCAAATAATATCAACTCTTTAATAACTTCTGTCAAAAATAATAAATATACATAGTGGGTTTCATTCCAGCACCTTATCACAGGGTAAGCCATTGGTAGAGGAGTCCTGCATATCCATGATGGATACATTTGAGCCTTTTAAAAGACTAATATAAGACAGTAGCTGAAAAAGTCATCTAATGCTTTCTGTGCAGTTGACCCTATGCCTACATGGCTTGTGAAAGATTGTCTGGGTGTTCTGATAAGCTCAATTACAAATATAGTTAATAAATCATTATCTCTCGGTGTTTTCCAAGATCCATGAAAGCTACGCTTGAAAAAAACCATTAATAAAAAACCACATTGTGGACGGCAGTATTCTAACAACTACAGACCTATTTAAAATCTTACATTGTTATCTAAGTAATAGAAAAGGCAGTTGCTTTCTATCTAAACAAATATTTAATCAATAATAACCTTAATGAATCACTACAGTCTGCCTATAAAAGTGGTCACAGCACTGAAACAGCCTTGTTTAGGGTGAAAAATATATTATGCTGTCAATTGATCAAGGTAAACCAGTAATACTTGTTCTTCTGGACCTGTCTGCTGCATTTGATACAGTTGACTATAATGTACTTTTCTCCAGGTTAAAAGACATGTTTGGTCTGTCAGGTAAAGTACTTGAATGGTTTCGATCCTATTCGGAACAACGCTCCCAGAGAGTGTCTGTTCATTCTATTTTATCTGACATTCAGTTTTTGTTATCTGGTGTACCACAGGGTTCAGTTCTTGGTCCTCTGGTTTTCACAATGTATACCCGTCATCTTAGGATCACTGCGCAGCGATATGGGGATAAATATCACTTGTATGCTGACGATGCACACCTGTAGATATCACTGGATCCTGAGAATGAGTTAAATTTCTCCTCTTCATTGAAGAATTTAGAACACCGTATTGCTGATATTAGGCTATGGATGACTCAAAATCTTCTAAAACTTAATGATAATCTATGGGTTATTTTTGACCAATGTATTAACATACATGAACATGTCACATCAGTATGCCAAGATGCCTACTACCATCATAAGAACATCCACTGTTTAAAAGGATTTTTGAAACAAGAAACACTTGTAACTGTAGTTAATGCCTTTGTTACATCTCGTATAGACTATTGTAACTCCCTGTTATATGGCATATCTTATTATAACATTAATCCCCTTCGACGAATTCAGAATAGTGCAGCTACCTGTTAGACAGCGTATCCATTTCAATTGTTTATAAAAAATTCTAAATCTATTAATGATATGGTGCCAGAATACCTGTCTGAACTGGTGTCCATTAGAAAGTCATCCCGAAAACTCGGGTCATCCAGTCAGATACAATTGCAGGTACCAGTGTCTCGGCTCAAGTCATATGGTGATTGTGCGTTTAGTGTTGTAGCCCCCAATTTGTGGAATAAGTTGCTGGCAAATATTAGAAATGCGTCGTCTCTTGAAAATTTTAAATCCCTTCTAAAAACACCTATTTAAGGTCGCTTTCACAGATAAATAATTATTATCTTTGAAATCATTACAGGGTTCTTACAGACATATTATTTGGGGTATTGTTAAATTACCTATTATTTGTACAGCACCTTTGAATGGCTCCTGCTGCTAGTAAGGGCGCTTTATTAAATATACATTATTATTATTATATAGTGGCACATGCATATTCTATTATTTCTAATATTCAAAATTCATTAGTTAAATCAATCCAATTATAATTGATTTGAACTGGTCAAGATTTATCCGTGACATATGTGATTAATAATAAATATTCTACTTAGCAACCATTATCTTTACTTCTAATTTATTTTACAAACAACGTTCCTACTCCCCCATCCTGCCTCTAATTGAAATATACCCTCGCATAGATATCTCTAAGGTACAAAACCACTCCATCTTAGATTCATTTAAGCAAATACTATAATGATAAATGTTTTGTTGGATTCATCTCCTTTTCATAATTAATCTTTAAATCATTAACAGTTGTTATATTAGTGTTTGTTGTCGTTTAGTATAAGTATGCAAATGAAGCTTCTGGAACAGAATACAAAACAATGTGTAGTATGGGGTAGGGCTTATTTTATCCAGCAGCAGGAAGACTGATTGAGATTTCAAATTTAATATCGGTAAAGGCGTTCATTAGTCTTTGTGTACTTGAATTATATAAGTCACAAACCATTTTTATTATAATAATAATGTTTTTTTAAATTATCATTATTATTATTAAAAATTCTGCGGATAATTGTTATTATTTTCTACCATGCATTTAATGAACCTGAAATCAAAACTTCTACTACTACTACTACTACTACTACTACTACTACTCAAATGGGCCTTCTTGTGCTAAAATATTTAAAAACAAAATTCGATTTCTTATTAGATTAACGTAAAAACTATTTTCACGATGTGTAATATTAGACGGCTATCGGGAATTGTTGCCAAAGCTTAAGTACTTTGATAGCAGTAAACATATTTTATGTTATAATTAGTGCCTTCCACAATACCACAAGCGGTATAAACCTTATGCTTATTTCTTTCAATCAATTATATTCAAAATTAGATGAGAATTATAAACTTTATAGTAACAACAACTTTTTCGTATTTCTTCGAAATAGATGAAAATAAAACTCTTAACCTCGTAATAGAAAGAGCAATTTCTAAATATTGTCAAAATAAATTATCCCATTACCCAGTGACTGTACTTGGTCATACTCTTTAAAAAAATATTAAATATATCAAATGATAGAGATTACTACCCTATTTCGAGGTCTAAAAATGACGAATATAGTCAAACAAAAAATACATTTATCAGCGATAATTTATTCAGAAACCAACTACAATATTCTGAAATTATGTTAATTGCTCGGCCTCTGTAGTGATAGACAAATATGAATATTAAATATGACGTTAGTCAGGCTAGGATATAACAGTAATAATTTATTTATTAATTTAGGATGAGACAAGGAGCAAATTATGTTTTATGTGTTGGTGGTGGTTCAATGGCGATGTTCTATTTTGGTAGAAAATTAACCAGTTGATTTGTGGCTGTCTTAGTCATCGCAATGTATTTTAATTGTTGCTAGTAGCAGGACAAGACGAAAAATGGTAATGATAAGATGGCAGATTTTCTATTAACGTACGGATTAGCAACGTTCTACTTTAAATGCAGAAGATATAACACATTTCTTTAAATATGTCATTGTTAAAATTAGTACAATAACTTTAACGAACACCTTGTTAATTTGAGACCAATGCGAATGATATAGTTCCATCTACGATGGAATGACATCGAAAGTTAGTCCTAATGCAATTCTAAACCAACAACGGCAACACAATTATCAGCAAAATCAATAACGTGACAACAATAAGAAAACATGTAGCAACTAATACTATGAGTAGTGCACAGCTGACACTATGATAGACACCACTACCACCACTACTGCTATTACTCCTCCTACTACCACTACTCCTGCAACTATTATTATTATTCAAACCACTACTAGTGCTAGTTCTACTGCTATTACAAGTATTATTATTTTCACTACCATTACTACTCTTGATACCTCTCTTACTACTGTTATTATTGTTTTTACAAATCATATCCATTGGACATATTTCGCTAATACTCTGTAGTTAATAATCTATGATATTATTAACTTGTATTCGAAACGTTTTCAATAATATTATCAAGCGTTATTTCGAGTAGTTTTGTTGACATTCTGACTCTTTTATGAAATGGTATATTATGTGAGTGAAATGTAAATATATTAAATGTTTCATTCACCAGTTGGTTTTAAGGATTGAAATATGTTATAGAGAAACAAGTGAAAGCCGTCTGTCACAATAGGTGAAGGGCAATGTGTAGAAAGTTTTTTAAAAACAATACAAATCACAACAAGCATTTATAATATTTGGGGATAAGTTACTTGAAGATCAGATCTGGATCCAAACAGTATTAACAATGTGCATATTCTTAAGTTTTGTATGTGTATATACTTCATTCTCATCAAAATAACATTATATAAATTGCTAAGGACACATGAAAAGTAAATATATAATTAAACAGGACGATTTCCAATAATAAGTTTCATAAATATGTGATTCGCTGTAGCTCATACCATTATTGTACTGAATAATACAATTATCACGTTATTCATTTGAATTGAATAATTTTAACAAACGAAATTCATGAATACCTGGTTTAGATGAAACTAACAATACTATTCTATATTAAAGCTGCTATATGTATTTGTCTTAAACAGAGATGTTGCTACGCACTTTGAGGAAAAAACCTTAATTGATAATAAGAACAAGAAATGTTTATGAAATTTATACAATAACAAAATACATAATATTTGCACCCTTTACACATTCGTAGAATTGTATTAGTATAAGGCGTTTGCATCGGGCATATCACTTTCTACATAGTAATGCAGTATACAAAATACACAAAGAAACGTTATAATGTAATAGTTAGGAATTTGTTTCATTCCTGTATAGTTTTACTTAATTCAAGTTACCTTTAACTTTAGAACCATACTTTGAAATTGGCTCAATATTTCTGAGTACTACGTTGATGTTAAAGCATTCAACCGTCTTTGATAATTCAGAATTTATAGAATCTAAAATAATTGCGATTCAATCATTCGGGATTGGCTGTTCCGGTAAGTCGGAGACAACGGAGATATATACACCCATTCTAAAAACATGGACCGTATCATAAATATAGGTAAGGTTAGGGTTACATTTGCTATTATATGCCGACCCCATTCTTCTGACCAAAATATTGCTTTGTGAATGATTGAAATGCTTTGATAGCATAGCCATTATCCCATATAATGTTATAATAACTGACTATTTATATTCCCATGTAGATAATAAGTCTCATGTTAAACTCGTATGTTTTGCACTATGTTGGATACACACGGATTGACTCAGCATGTCAAGGGTATAACTCACAAAGGAGTCTGCACCTTAGATTTAGTGATCTCCAAAGAATCGACCTCTATCATAACAGGAGTTCCTTCTGTATGTTATCCTTCTCTCGGAAGCAACAACAGTAAATCCTTTAGAAATCATCTGGTTCTACACTTCGTTATTAATATGGACAAGTCCGATTGCATGCGCATATTAATCACATACTTAGTATATTGACATACACATTGAAGAGTATCTGAAGTATTTATTTTCGTCTCAAAACCTGAGTAAATGTGAGGGATATGTTGATGAGCTGGTAGAAGAATAACAAAGTTATCAACAATATCATGTTCCCTTTGGTTAAAGAATCGTCACGTTGAGACAAGAAACACCATAGTACTCTGCTAATCTTAGATCTGCTGAGTAAATTCGGAAGACAACAGAGAACATCAAGCCGAAGTTCCTTAACAGTGCATTGAGAAATAGTCAGGGATCTGTAAAATGAATAGACTACTGTTCCAGGAGAAGTGTTTCTATTCCAAAAAGATAGAGAAATATGGAAAAACAAAAGAAACTCCCAAGTTAAATAGAAACTAGATGGGACATACTTCAAATGTAAACCCTCCACATTTTACCTCTGCTGAACTCCTGGCGGACAAGGACAGCAATGTATTCGTGTGAAAAGCGACAATCATTTAGAATAACATAATTTCTGATTCCAGAAATACTACGTGTATGGATTTTAAGTTTAATGGGGAAATGCTCAAAATGTTTCGACCAGCTTCTGAAGTTGAGGACAGGGAGATAATCGCCAAGATTCCTAACAAGTCGTCTGACTTGGATCCACTCTCCACTTTAGCTTTTGAAGAAATAGATGGGTCAATTGTGTTTCAAACAAGTCGATCCGATATTCAAGAGATCTGGGATGGGTAAAGAAGATATATGGAATTATCGTCCTATTTGTAACCTTCCTTCCAACTACAAACTTACTGAAAAGGTAGTAGCAAGGGATTTGGAAAAGTACTAAGATTGGCATTATCTCCATGATAGTTATCAATCTGGTTATCAACAGAAATTGTTTTCTAGAAAATGAACAGCGATATTGTTGGTGCTCTTCATGAAGGATCCGTGGCTTCATTAATTATGCTTGATTTATCTACAGCTGTCCATGTAACCGATCATCTGATTCTACTGAAGCGTTTAGAATTTACATTTACTTGGGCAAAGTCATGCCTAACCGAAAGAAAATGGCATCACCAGATTTAAGTCTTTATTTTGGCGTAACACAGACAATTGTTTTGGTATCAAAAAATTAATGTATATATACTAAATCAATTGGTGAAATTATTAAACGGCATTGAATTAAATATAATGTTTGTGTAGATGATGCTTAAGTCTGTATGCCTTTACAT
The DNA here is from genome assembly GCA_025642065.1 of Paralvinella palmiformis. Lineage (NCBI taxonomy): Eukaryota > Metazoa > Annelida > Polychaeta > Terebellida > Alvinellidae > Paralvinella > Paralvinella palmiformis. The sequence continues at coordinate 982,837 of JAODUP010000196.1, read as the reverse complement.
CCATGTGATAAATAGGATGATATTTCATCTTCAGTAAATGGATTGATAGCAACGCGATAAAGCTGAATTTATAAGGATACGATCGAATTAATTATTTTCTCAGCCAAGCGACATGTGAAGAAAACTAAGAATCTTCGCATTAAGGTAGGATCCAGTTATATAAATTCTTCAATGTCTGTGAAGAATCTAGAGCTGGTATTGGATAATATTCTAGAAATGGAGTAGCTAGTGAATTTTATTTTTAGTCCTGAGACATACAATACCTTAATCCAACCCCTTATAATTTCTCGACTGGACATTGCCAATAGATTGGTATATAATATATCCTCTCCTTGACAAACTGCCTATAGCCAGAGCAAAATGGTACTGCAAGTCTAGTGACGCGCTCTCGTAGAATGGGACATATAACACCAGTTTTATTTCCAGCTGCGCCAACTTTCTCTACGTTTCAGATCACTCTACATGATTCTGATCCACACATTAAAAGTACTGAGTGAAACCGCACCAATGGATCAAAGCGATATAATCATAAAGTATAAACCACTGAGACTGCTGCGATCTGAGTCTTGTTCATTTACACTGAGAGAAATCATCTTCCAGGCTGTGGAATAAATTCCCAAATCATAATAAACTTGCAGTAAGTAAAGAACTATTTCGTAAGGTTGTGTAAACCCACTTATTTAAAGTATTCTATTTACGATATTCAAACTAATGAATTTATATATCAAATGGGTTAGGATTTTAACTATGTTTTAAATGAACCTGTTTCATTAAACCCCACTGATCTAAAACAAATAAATATATTTCATTAGAAAAATATATATATATATATATATATATATATATATATATATATATATATATATATATATATATATATTAAAAGGATGATCGAATTCACATGAATAATACATACTTACTACATCACACTCAGACATCACTCAAATGAAAACATATATATTGTTACAGAGATGAATCATTCAAACTTTGCTTATTTCAACGCTATTTTCTTTAAGGATAAACACTTCACGTTAAACTTCAACCTTGTGTCTGCATCCATACATCATTTATTATCTTGTGGGTGATGTATTACTTGATCCGATGTGTCTTTATTTCCGTTTCAAAGAACTAATGTTTAGACGTTGAAATACCCGACAAAAAGGCATCCGTTAAATGTTAAATCTAACGAAAAATAGACCTAAAAGCAGATTCGTCAAATGTAAGAGCTAACAAATATTTAAACTCTGGACTTGGTTCTATCTTTACAGCCAGAAGTCAATAATAATACACTTCAGCGTTAGATGTTTCGTGGGATTAAATCACATTCATTTATCATTTATCTCTAAGGTGTGTCACTTTAGCTCTACCGGCGAATTCATTTGTCAAACTAAACGTAACAAATATCAGCTGGAATTATGAGCTGACACTTGAAAGAATTGCATTTTTTCGGTTCTATGGATAAATGATATATTACTGGAAAGTCATTTGTCTCGTTATATGGTCTCATAAAAATAACAATACGATATATTAACATAACAAAAAGTATAAAGGGGCCTATATACATACGAAAAACAGACAAAGATTGGTATTCTTATTTTATTATTTAGATCAATTTCTCATTCGTCGACAGGTTTATTGGAAACGAAGTAAGAGAATATAGCCGATACTAATCTTATGCCTATCTCTCGTATTTACATTGTAGTGGTTGAGTGATTGATTGGTTGATTGATAGTCAGGTTGATTTGTTGATTGGTTGGCTGGTTGACTGATTATGTTAATGTCTGGTAGTTTAGTTGGTTTTTAGGGTAGTTTAATAAGATCTACTTATTTTAATCATCTTTACTAAATAAGCTTTCTATAATAATATTTGTTTGTGTTAGAAAAGATTAGATAAGAAAGGTTTATTATAGTCGACATGGTAGTAACAGAGAACACTAGCGACTAACGCCATTGAATCGACACCAATAAAATGACGATGTTTATACGATGTATTATAAAATGGATGTATATAATGACGTATTATCATAGAAAATGCTAATTGCTAATACCGTATAATCAAATGATATGTAAATTGTTTGTAACCCAAGACTGTTTAAAACATATCATCGAGCACCACAACCTCACTAAAACCCACCGAAATCTGGAAACGTATAGATGATCAAATGGATGGAAAGGGTCATAATTATCATATTTACAAACAGATATACATATGTTTACTTTGCATTTGAATTCTAACAAGTTAAAACTTTTGTAATAAAATCGGATGATTATTTGTTAGTTAATGTTTGATACTTATTTTTCATAAAACACAGAAACCAAATTTACACTTTTGTTAACTATTCTCGTATATGAGGTTTAAAAGAATACAAACTGTTTGCTTTCTTCGAAACATTAAGCACCGTGTTACAATAAAACGGGCCATTATAGTTAAAGTTAGTTTTACCAAATGCTACTTTGGTATATTTAGAAATTATTTGATTGTTTTCAGATCGTAGATTTACTGGTACATTTTTCAAAGTGATAAACTTAGATAAATATTCTGGACACATAGGATTCATTATTTTATAGGCTATCTGGAGACATTTACGATTCCTTGTTACATACAATGGTGTCTTGTTATATTTTACTAATAAATTATGATATAAACTTGTGAAATCAGTAGTTATTAATCTAAGAACCTTTTTCTGATTTCTTTTCTATTTTCTATTATTAGTTTTACTACAAAAATGTCATATAGCGTAACAAAAATGAAACTAGCATTCAACAAAACTATCGTATAATAGTATTTTAATATGTTGGTCGAGAAGATGTGACAATCTAGATAAAACATAAACTTCTCATCGAGCTTTTTCACAGAATTGCGAGATATGTGAACTAAAATATAGTTTACTATCCACATTCAATCTTAATATTTTGCCATTATCATGAGGGACAATGTCCTAATTAAAGTCATGTTATTATCAAATAAGAAATATAGGAATTATTTGTAAGTACATCAATGCTGAGACATGGAAGACTTTAGCCCAAGCGCTTATTATTGCCCGACTGCACTATGGCAATGCTGTGTTATATAATATCCCCCTATCTCTGACAAACGGCCTACAGCAAGTGCAGAACTGTGTTGCTCGTCTGGTGACAGGCAGTCGCAAAAGGGAACATGTGATACCAGTTTTGTTCCAGCTGCATTCGCTTCCTATACTTTATAGGCCACTTTACAAGATCCTGTTACATACATAGAAAATGTACTGAGTGGATCAGCGCCACTGTATCTAATATATCAGTGAGAATGCTCAGATCTTAATCCGATTCACCTTTGAGGGTACCAAAATATCATATAGCATTGTACGGAGAGAAATCCTTCCAACCATCATCTCCCAGACTGTGGAACAAGTTCCCAAACCACATTAAACTCACTATAAGTAAAACATATTTTGTAAGGTGGTTTAAAACCCATTTATTTATATTGGCATATTTATCATTTTTAAACCAGTTTATTATCTATGCAATGTATTTGAGCTATATGAGCTCAGAATATGTTTTAATTATGTTTTAAATGTAAAACGCCTTAAAGCAATCCAAGTTGAATAAGGCGCTGTATAAAATACTATTATTGTTGTTGTTGTTGTTGTTGTTGTTAGTATTAGTATTAATATTACTATAATATCTAATCATTGTCTGTTCTTTGAATGGTTAGTTAGTCGGTTGGTCGGTCGGTCGGTCGTTCAATCAATTAGTCAAGTAATTTGTCAATCAGTTATTCAGTGATATCTTTATTCAGTCAATCAATCAGTCAGTTGGGCAGTTAGTGACCCAGTAATATAATATATTTATTGATAGATTCATTGATGAGCTAGTAAATCGTTCAATTGGTTGTTGGGTTAGTTAAATGATTGGTTATTTGCTGGGATATTTTGTTCTTGCAATTGCAGTATTCCTCTTCTTTTAAAGTTAAAACGGAAGCCTAAACCAATAACAAGCTAGACAAATATTACTCTAGTTTGTTACCTGAAAGTGGTGTACCTTCGTTGCTTTATTCATCACGCTGCTAACTAACTCCAGAGATTTGATCTTTATTGAAAAACGTTCATATGGAATATGAATCATTTTACTTGAGGTCGGTGTTATGTTAACCGACAACTCGTGAAATTGGGCTTTATTCAGTAATTATAGAGGAAGATTGCATACTCTTACAATTTTTAATTGCAATTTCCTTGTTATAATTCTGATGTCATCAACCATATAATATGTGTATTTAGTGTAAGAAAAGCAGGCTTACTTTATATATATATCTAAAACTAATTTATATATATATATATATATATATATATATATATATATATATTATATATCCATATATCCAATAAATACTATATATATTAACTCCAGATTCCAGGCATATGAGCAAATATCTTTAGTAGTAGCTGTGACAAAACTTAAATTTCATAACAATAAAAGGAAATATATTGTGATTAGTTATAATGCTACAATTTGGATTGGCTACATTTAATGCGATATTTGCCTGGCACAATATAACAACAACACAATGACTGGTCGGTAAATTGTTATTTCTTCGCGGTTATGATCAGAGAATGAGATCATTCTTTCGCATGGTAATGATTGACGTCCTATGTGCCTTGAATACCGTGATTGATTGGTCTATTGTCGAATATCAAATCAGAGATATGTTAATCGTCTTATGTGTTCAGAACGTTTAGTATCACTGATACTCAAAGAATAAACTTTAAGTTTAGTTTAATTTGTCCATTTCGACTATTGTGTTGAAATTCCACCACTCAGCGATTATTTAAACATAATATAGATATGTAAGCTTATTTGAGAATGTGAAAACTAAGCTAAGATGCAATTATAAGTATTTACTTTTTATTAACAAACAGCTGCTTGTATCTAATTCAAACAATATTGGCTAAAATCTCTTTATACACTTCATAATCTATTCACAGTAGAGGTATTAACGACTGTCGAGGCGCGAATCTAACCAGATGTTCTACTGTACTGTGACAGTCATTGTCAGATAATGAAGGATACTGCCTCCATTTTCTGGTATTCGAACAAATGATGTATTTCTGGAACTTCCTCAGAAACGCCAATATAACAGTTCCAATGTTTTTACAAACAGCTCACACGAGGAGCGAAACAAAATAAGCGAAAGACTATTATAATTCCATAGTCAATTATGCTGCGAACGATTCTTGCAAAGCAAACGTTCAATTTGATGGCATCTGCTTTGAACACACCTGTTCATTTTACTTATTAGTAAAATGTTTGAAACAATTAGGAACACCAATGGTTACGGAGACATCCAAAATATAAGAATTAAAACTATTAAATCGTATTATTTCTTTTATTGAAAAATGTCCATCACAATTACGTTAGTATCACTTATTCTTAGTTAATACGGCGTTTTTATTAGGAACAACATTAGAAACATTAAGATACTTCTTTATGTCTTATTAATGTTAAATCCGAATATGGCAAAATCCTTTTAACATTATTCATCCAATCTCTTTTACCATTTATAGTCGTGTTGCATGACTAAATGAATATACTTTTATTGTGTCATCAATCGTATTCTTATTTTCCTATCCAATATTTTCTTTAATTCCAGTTTTCGTTGTTTATTTTCTTAGGGTTATAAAAAGCCATATATTCATTCGGTAGAGACTGCCAATGATGGAATACCGCTTAGTCACCCCATAATTACTGATGGGTCGAATTATATTTCCCTATAATTTGGTGTTCCATTTAGAGAGAGTATTCTTAAAAGGCTTCATAAGTAGCTTTAATAAATGCTTCTGTTAATATAATATAATCGTGAAATTCATGTGTAACCAATCTTTAATATTTGTATCATTCTGCGATATGTAAACCATGTGTGTTAAATATGAACTAAAAGTTATCTTTGACATAGACAGATTTCGAAATTGTGTCATTTAAATATTTTTATGTTTTTAAGCTACATTATGAACCACAAGAATAAATGATCATTTGGCTCGGTCTTAATTACCAAATCATGCACACTTGTCACCAAGGTTAGCACCTAATTTTGACATTCTCACAATACTCATTTGTACGATAATATGGATTGTTGAAATAACTGTTTCTGTTTGCAATTATAGCAGCTATCGGAGAATCTAAACTCATTTTATTCATCTCAATTAGCTGTCCTCGACCCATTTGACAATTTGGTTCTTGAACTAGAATAAACTAAAGATTGGACATCAACATTATTGGAAGAAATAAATCAGTACTGTCATCTCACCGTTTAGCAAAGAAAGTGTGTGTGTGTGTGTGTGTGTGTGTGTGTGTGTGTGTGTGTGTGTGTGTGTGTGTGTGTGTGTGTGTGTGTGTGTGTGTGTGTGTGTGTGTGTGTGTGTGTGTGTGTGTGTGTGTTACGGTGACTTGACTTGAAATCATCGATTTAATTGGACACAATTTGACTACTATTGAACTTAGACATATTTTGTTGGATTTTAGACTAACCAGCTGTTACATCTAAAATTGTTATAACGAGAGGTTTTTATTCAATAGCGGCTAATAGAGGAAAGTATGTTTTGCTCAGGATGTTAAATGATAGTGTAGCTGTATTATATAGTATGTATTATTCATTTAATTATTTTTCTATTTAACTACTTAGATCCTTTTACTTTATATCATTCTCATTTTAATAAATCACTTGACGTATCCCATTATTCCCCACCCCGTGTGTTTACAATGGTGATTTAAAATGTCAATAGTTTATATATATATATATATATATATATATATATATATATATATATATATATATATATATATATATAATGGATAATTTAAAGAATAACTAGTTGTCTTACTAATGGTCAACTACTTGCCATTATGTTATCTGTTTAACTATACTACCACGTAACGGAAATCATCGAAATGAGATAGGATCTAGATAATTAATCTCTGAGCTAAAAAAACATATAATATATATGATATATCATGATTTACCTGAGGTGGGTTTCAGGCTGGGTTCCAGGGTGGGTGTGGTTTGTGTTTTTGTGGGGGATTCATTTTATATACAAATGTTTTTTATTTAGATTGAATTATAAGTAACGTGCATACTTGTATGGCGAATTTCTTTTAAATGTATGCACTACATATGGTCTATCCGACCTCTCAGTCTTTTAAATTAAATGTATGTATCGGCATTAATTGTATGAAAGGAGACAGGAGAGGAGACAGAAATTTGTTTCTTAGTTATGATCATGAGATGGTTCGAAATTCACATACCTTTGTTTTGCTTAAACATAACTGTATAATTTGCATGTTTATTTTTAATCTATACCATCTCGAAATAAATATATATCTATCTAGGTCTTTTGAAAGTTAGTAACTGACATTTATATTCGGGACAAAGTATGCATGTAACATCTAACTATCGATGGCACCCAACTAAGAACAAATGGTCCGAAAGCTGCAAATTCTTTCAAGGAATCTTCACAACCTTAGGTTATTTCAATATACGTTGGGATTGTTAAAGGGATACAGATGCAAACAACTGTTTGACATTCTTAGATCGCAATAAGAGGCATAACGTATGTTAGTCACATATAATGAAATAAATGTGTACATCATTATAGGTGCTGCCCCATTATTAATAGAAAACCTTTATTTTTAATGTTCACAATATTAACCTCACCCAGGACAATTAATTCCATTTCAGTGTACATGTACAATACACTTCTACTGATTAGCATTAGTATAAATAGGTTTTCCTTCCAATATTCGATTCGTATAATTATCATTTGCTAAAATTTCTCATTTAAACCTTTACGATTTGTGGCTTTTGAAGATGTACACATGATTATGTTTTAAACACATTGTTCATCCTTCTGTATGATAATATTGATTAATTAAAATAAAAGATTGTATCAATGTTTTTTTAAATCTTTTGTTAAATCATGTTACTTTCTGGTTTTCTTGTTATGCAATACATCTGAAGGCGAGCAATTTATCTAGGTCTTATGTAGAGTCTAATATAGAGTCAGGTTTATAAATAAAATATGTTATATTTCCAAGCTAAGATGAGGGTTTCCAGACACATCAAACGATATCCACTGAAAGCGATCTATCTTTTCTTAAATTTCGGGGTAAGTTAAACTGGGCAGCAACATACTTACTCTATTCCATCAAATTAATTTAGCTGATACTGAGTGAGTGAGTCAGTGAGTGAGTCATTGGGTCAGTCAGTGAGTGAGTCATTGAGTCAATCATTCAATGAGTCAGACATTGAGTCAGTCAGTCAGTCAGTGAATTAGTGACTGAGTCAGTCAGTCAATCAGTCAGTCAGTCAGTCAGTCAGTCAGTCAGTCAGTCAGTCAGTCAGTCAGTCAGTCAGTGATTGTCTGCTGTATTTAACTTCCTCTCTGTTTATACGCCAGTATTGAAACACTGACCTAAAGATTTTCAACGAAATTGTGTTGCTGAGCTAGCAGTTAATAATCTCAGTTTTATGATTGAACAAACGTTGGTGTGTAATTATTACATTTAAATTGTGGTTCAGGAAAATGTTTATATTATGTATTTATTAATAGAAACTCCTAGAGGCCCACGAACATCTCTATGCAGGGATATATACAACTGGCCCCAAAGAAATCATAATGTCAGCAGATGAAAGCATGCTTTATTTCCATTTAAGCATTCCAGCTGTTAACATCCGGTGTACAGCTCGCATTGTTAGATTGGGTGACTCAGAATAGATATTCTAGTTAGGAACAACTAATTTATTATCTAACCTTTTTCCCAAGCAGCATGTGTACACTCACATCAGGCCTTTTATAACAAATGTTTGCTAGCTCACTAACCTCTTAATCATAAACAAGGAGACGCCAACTAACGGAACAAGTCCTTCGTCGGTTCATTTATGATAATACACCAAATGCCAAACTATTTATTCCCTATTTCCCTTGGTTAATGTTTCTTGGAAATCCCCAAACTCACCCATCGTTTAATTGAAATATACGATAATTGCTAATTAAATATAGGAAGCCCATTTTCCAATCGGTTACGTTTTCTGTATAATGAGTCATGGTTTATGTCTTATTAAATAGAAAGATTAACACATTCACTAAATAATCATTTGTATAACTGTTCAGTATTTCTAACTGAACGAGTGTCACTTTTTGAGTACGCGTATTTTCCGCTAAATGTGACTCAGAAATATATGCACTCATTCATACATACAAAAAGGTTTACCACTTAAACATAAACTTTGCGGCGTCCAAGAGCAAACCAATTGTGTTTGTATTCAACGCAGTTGTGTAGAACTGGATCACAGAATCCCCCCCAAATATACTAGCCTATCAACTAACAATGATAATACATCCTTAAGCTGAATCTGGCTGATAGAAAATTCTTGCTAATATGTATTACGTTTTGTTAATATGTATTACGTTTTGGGCTTATTTTATCCCGCACTAGAAAGGGGGATTAAAATTTACAATTAAATATTAGCAAAGGCTTTGATTGATCTTTTGTATTCTTTTCCATTAAATAACTCATTGAGCGTTATTACTATTACTTTTTTAGTTTTTGTTGTTATTCCATAGATATTAAGTGCTAATTAAGCAAATAGTACACGACTTGTTTATATTTATGTAAACGTTAATTCTGCGGATAATTATTATTATTGTATATAATTCATCCGGTGTTCGTTGTCCGTGATATCACAGGTTTCAAAATACCTTTCTTTTGCTGAAATATTTTTAAAAAAGCAAATAATCACTTACTTACAAGAATGTTTTAAAGATAGCAATTTTTTATTATTAGTTTGTGTTGGAACATTAATGTGAAATCTGAAAGTTTTAAAATATCTGTTAAACTTATTATTTGTTTTGTTTTGACTTTATATCTAACTGATTTTATTTATTTAAGCGCGTTTCGTGGTCATTGTGTTTAATTGTTTAATTCGTCAATGTTGTTAGTTTTTATTAATGAGAAAAATGACTGCATGTCATAATTTTAATGATGCACTCATTGACCGGTTATTGATTTGTTGCCATATCATAAGTTCTTCGATATTACAAAACCTGTTTCGTACTGTAATGGAACCTTCCACAATACCACAACAGTAGTAAACTAACTACACTTAGCTTTGTTTCAACTAAATCGTATTCAAAATTAGTTTATAATTTCAAACATTAATCGAACTTTATCGAACTGTTTTTCTTCTGTGAAACAGACATTTTTCTCAGCATGAAAATAAAGATATCTCAACTTCGTTACATATTATTCATCAAACACTATAAAAACGTCAGTTTTAAAATATCGTCAAAATTAATTATAATAGTACCCAGGGACCGTATGATAAAAAAATCAAAATAACAAAGATTGTACTACCTATTCATCAACGATACTTAATTCAGAACAAAACCATATTGCTCTGAATTTGTGCGCATTACTCAGTCCCCCAGGGGGTATAGTCTCTATCCACAGAATATTATCATGGACTTTAAAGTTCAAATCTGTTATACTTAGGAAGTTAACATTAAAGTGAATACTAAAAAGGGTTAATGGAGCTAGGATGTAACAACAACAATATGTTATGTTGTTATTTAGTCAGTGACTACTCCTACATTATATATATATATATATATGTATAGATGGCGGTTCAATGGTCAAGTTTTATTTTAATAGAAATTGAATCAGTATATTTATGGTTCTTTTAGTTACCAGAATTCATATTAAAGGCAGCTAGTATTAGGTGAAGCAGATTACTGTGTAATTCCGTTCCTAACCCAGATAACGAATATGCTGGTAAATGATGGTTTAATATTAAGGTACGGTTTGACAACTATCTATTTAAATTGATTATTATATTACTCAATAAATTTAGATATATAACACATTTCGTTATTGCACAGCTAAAAGTACCACTACTCCTACTACTATTGCTACTACTATTACTGCTATTACTACTACTACTATTACTAACAAATACCTATAATACTATTATTACTACTACTACTGCTATTACTACTACTACCATTACTAACAAATACCTATAATAATATTACTACTACTACTACTGCTACTATTACTAACAAATACCTATAATACTATTACTACTACTACTACTACTGCTACTATTACTTCTATTACTACTACTAACAATAATAATTATTATACCCATGATACCTCTCTTATTACTATTATTTATGCAACAATGATTTATGTTCGTATCAACATTTGTTTCAAAGCTTTTCGATAATGAGGATTGGTATCACCTTAACAATAGGAAGACATCGGGCTATTATTTTACAGTATCTGTTAGCCAACCGTCGGAAAGCTGGCCTTATTATAGAAATGTAGATTGCCCAAATTAGACCAGCGGGTATGGAATTTGTGTCCCTTTAATTTAGGCAACAATATTATTCTTTAATATCCTGAGGTTAATGCTCTCTGATATTATTAGCTTATAGCAAAATTCAATATTACTACCTGTTAGTTTACGGTCATGTCGTTTTGTACGCATTCTAACTCGGTTACGGTTCATGAAATGTCACTTCGTGTCATAGAAATATATATATTTATGAAATGCCTCATGCCTCAATTAGTTTTACGATTTAAAATATATAAGCGAGAAACTGATGAAAAGCTTCTATCATAATAATTGAAGAACAATGTGTGGACAGATTAAGAACCGTATACTTTATATAACAGCAAGTAGTATTTTTAACAAATTACTTGAATACCAGATCCGGTTACAAACGGTATTAGCAATACATTTTTTGGAAATATGTAATATTTTGTGTCTCAGTTATAAGCACTTAACGGTCATCAAATTAGCATAATATAAGGTGATATATACACAGAAAATGAATATACATAATTGATCATTAGGATTTCTAATAATACATTTTGGTTTTTGCATTATTAATCATACGTAATACGTTGGCACTAAGCTATTTGAGCATTTTTTTACAATTCAGTATTTATAAAATTTATTAAATAATTGGATCCCCAGCAAAGAATGTTCGAAATACTAAAAGTGACACAATAGTTATGCCATTTACTTCTAAGAAAACGAACAACGTGTTCGAAAATATACACCTGAGGAGTACCACAACTTCAGGTAATTTTATCATAATTGCAGCCATCCACTGATAATGATTTCACTCCGATATGAAGATCATTTCTGAGCCATTCGTGATACATTGCTTCTTGTGCTGCATATTTGAATAAAAAAAAGCTTCATTAATATATATTTATTAACAGTGTAGATACCTTACCTAAATACAAATGGACATAATTTTATCACCGGGAATAATTAAAGCCATATTAATGCCTCAGTGTTTTTAAATACTGCTTGCCTGTGCCGGCAATGGTTATAACATCATATCGAGTTTAGCGATCAATATTATATACCTGTGAAAGCAACCTTTAACAAGTGAATACTTGGAACAGACTGAACCGTTTCAAAAGATGCCAAATATATCATTTCTGCCAGTAACCTATTTCACTATTTTACTAAGTGCAGGCTACTGCACTAAACTCGCACTCACCATATGACTCGAGTGAATATACAGCTACCGGTTATTATATCTGATTGGATGAGTTTAGGGATGACTGTCTAATTGACACGAGGTTATTTAGAAATATCGCAAGAAGTATGTTTGTAAAACGAATGATAAACAATATAAATAAAACCGCCTCTGTGATCTAGTGGGTAAAAACGTGGGATTTTCTTACTCGTGATCATACTGTGTGGGAGGTCGTAGGTTCGAATCCCGGCCGTAGCACCATAATAGGGGGAGTTTTTCATCCAACCAGTCAACTGGCAATGTTTTATCCACCGAATATGCCATATATTGTAGCAGTAAATATATTGTATTGTATTATAAGCAGTAAATAGCAGACCATATGGGTCTCGTTCATTTTAGGTAGCTAAGCTACAATAACTGTCATTTCGGCAATTATTATTATTGCTATTATTAAAATATAATGATTTTAAACATATGGTCTAAGAAATCCGTATCATCTTTCTGTCCTCTATTTTAATGTTATTGTAGCAATCTCTGGATTTCATATACCTGCTCTAATTCTTCAGTTTAATCATATCCTGATTTAATCTGAATAAATATGAAAGCACAAACGTAACATGTCATGACATCTAATTTATCCAAATTGTAGGACAAAACAATTTAATTGAAAATAAACTCACCCTTTATAATTTAATATTACCTGTAGTTGATACAATGTGTCTGGCATGATTTGTTTTATTTATTTCTGGATGAAGAGAGAATGATGTTACACAACAAAACACTAGTGACGTGTGGCAATGCCGAAGATACCGGAGAAGACCTAAGCCAGACAAGGTAGTTTTCAGTATCGTATAATCCTTGTAACTCCTGATTTTGGCAAATGTCATTGTAATCAGATTCAAGTTGCAATAATTAAATACCTTTTTGCAATTGTCAATAGACCGATATATTTACCCCTGGCGCCACCATGCGGCTAAATTTCACACTACAGTCTGCGGTTAGAAGTCGAAGAATCACTGTGTTGCATGGCGATTTACGCGTGTAGTGGGCCGATAAATGTCGTACTAAAACCTTTATTTAAGCTATTTATCAGATTTAGTTGGTTTTATTTATAGTTCATTAAGGGTATATGATCTCCAGACCATAATTTAGCATTTAATAAGGAATTAAAGAGACTTCATCCAATAGATATTTGCCTGAGTAACGTTCAGTGCGATTTGCATGGCTGTCATGGTCCGGATTGTTTCGTTCAAACTTATTTACTTTTGAACTTTTGCCATCTGACATGACAATGTAAATGGATAAAATCAATAATTACATAGATGATAATTTAATGTGTGATTCATATTACTGTAACATTGGTATTGATGCATGATATCTTTTATTGAAAGTGAATTGTTTTATTTTCTGAATCAGCCATTCCTGCAATGTTTACATGTAAATGTCAAGGGTGTTAATACTCTAATGTAATAACAAATTTTTCAATTATTAATATACAGGTGAGACACATATGATTGGTTCCCAGGTACAAGTAAAAATAATATTTCCAAAACTGTGTCATTCATCTGGAAAGATCGGTCCGCTCAATCATTGGGTTATATCCTGATAAATATTGTGTTAAATCTTTTGGAAAGACACCATCGTTCAGCTGAAATATTAGTCTCAGTTTCTGTGTAATGCGAAATAATTTGCTGAAAGATTTCCAGTATTTAACGTTAGTGAAAAGTTTCCATCCCCTATTAATAATAATAATGATAATAATAATAATAAATAATAATAATAATAATAATAATAATAATAATAGTGTAGATTTAATAAAGCTATCTTATTAGCAGGAACAATACACAGGCTGTGTACAGTGATACCCAAATACAAATATGCCAAACCAAATAAGAAATTTAAGCGACCAACTTTATTTACTAGGGAAAGTACTCTTTAAAAGCAGATTTTTTTTAATAGATAAGGATTTGTCAACAAAGAAAACACTAATCGCGCTGACAAGCTTATCTATTACAATAGTATATTACATTTAATTCATAATTGGCATCTGACTTCCATCAAAACCTTGGTACCTGTAATAGTATCTGAAGTAGTGACGTCAGTTTTCGGAATTAATTTCTAAAGGAAACCAGTTCACATAAGTATTCAGGTGCTATCCTATTGACAGAACTATAAGTTCTTTGTAAGATGTTGAAGAATATTTTATTCATATTTTCGATTACTTGTCACTACTCTAGCTGCACCATTTTCGATTAGCCGAAGACGACTGATCTTATAATCAGATCTCCTAGATATGAAGTGACAATAATCTATGGGATATAGAATAATAAAGCCATGGACAATAGTGACAGGTGTTGCTTCTGTGGCGAAGGTTTTTAAACGGCGGATGATCATAAGCTGATAGTACGCAGCTCATCATTTTATTGTGACATTTTGTTTCATATTAACACATTTATCAAATGAAATGAAAGATTCGTGAACGTGTAATGTTGGTGTTATATCGATTTGACATAATCTGGCGAAGCCAAATAGATCATTTTTCTCATCCGCTAATTCGAGAGGATATTAGGGTCGTCGGCAGCCGAATGTCAACAATAGAATGTTCCAAATTCTCCAAGTAAGATAAGTACTTTAATTCATTGTAGGAATCTAGTGACACACATACCGTAGTAACATTAGTATCCAAGTGATATTTAACGAGACTTTGTTGTATAATGCTCACACGAGGACGTGGCTCCACTCCGGAAACCAAAAAATCAAGAACTGGACATGCAAATTAATGTCTTCACCTATGCCACTACCGGTGTCTTCCGTAATTTTACGTTATATTAGCAAATTATATATATTTTTATTGACCTATAGCAAACAGCTTCGGTGTAATACTAAATGGCTAAATACTATATACGTTACATCTTTTTCAACATCACTTTATTCAAACTAGCAATAAAATAAATTCCCATTTTATCCTGTAGATGGCGCGGCCTACACAAACAAACTTACCAAACAGATTCACTTTTATTTTCATTCACGGATAACAAGAATCAAAGGTCACTGAAACCTCAATTTACCAATGAGCTGTGTTCTCTTCATGTCTTGAAAATTGATCAACCACGTCATGATGCGTTTATAATGAAAATCGTAAAAAATACCATAAAGAAGGATTTGGCTGGTCGTCCAATAATTCAGTGAATGTACTCAATATTATTTACATATGTCACCGTTTACAAATAGAGCTATCTATCTTGGAGAAACTAGTTTGACTAATACCTCATACGTAAAACGGATTTGTTTCATTTGTCAGCGGTTATTATCTGTATACGGTAAAGGGATGACAAACATAGCATATATAATACATACCTAATACATCAAACTCAGGCGTATAAAGTAAAGGTGGCTGAACCAGTCAGACATTTGTTCTTTATTCTGTTGTTTATTTTTATTTAAAGATAAATATTTCCGTTATTCTTATACCGAGATGCTGCATCCCTACGTGGTCCTGTTATCGATTGGCGATCGATTACTTAATCCGATATCTATTTATTTTGTTTATAAATTAATCATGTTTATTTGTCGTTATAGCCAACACGTATGTATCCATTAAAGAAGAATTGACCTTATCAAGAGAAACATATAACAAATAAGTTTAACTCGGTTTAAAATCGTTTCTATCTTTGCTGTGCCATGTCAAACTTAATTCACTTCTGCATTAGCTGTTTCTTGGAATTTAAATCAAATTCTTTGATATCTGTCAATATCTTTATATTTAGACCAAAGCTGTTCTTCTTTTAGAATAAATACGTCTTCAATCAGCTGCCATTTGTTTCTCCAAATGAAGTACATCTCATAAGAGAGTAATGTGTCTCTTTTTATTGTCTTATACAAATAACGGCGAGGATACCAAGATGAACAAAAGCAAAAATGAGCGCTAATGTATACGAAAATCAGGCAAAGGATCTTAACTAGAATATAAACTGCACGGAAACAAGTACTACATTTGTATTCTATTATTGAAATATAATTCTCATACATCCATCGTTTTATCCGAAAGGAAATAAGATATTATGACCGATATTAATGTTATGCCTGTTTTGTTGCCTTTCTATTTTTTGTATTTGTCATGGTTGTCTGACTTGTTGATCAGTTCATCGATTGCTGGTTGCCTGATTGATTTGGTGATTTATTGTTCGATTACTAGGCTGATTGGCTGACTGTTTGACTATCTAGTAGTTTAGTAGGTTGGTAGGGTAGTTTAATAATTTAATTTGTTCTACTCATTTTAATCATCTTTACTAAATCAGCTTTCTATAATAATATTTACACGTTGATAATTCAGTGTCGGATGAAGTCTATTTAAATGATAGAAGGGTTGATAATATGGTTTAAGATTAAAAACATACCAGAGCCAACGTAAACAAAAGCCAATATTGAGAATGAGGATATCGAAATATGGCAAAATCGACATTTCATATCCCATATAATTGTGAATTTCAGTATTCGGTTGTTTGGTTTGCTGTTATTTAGTACTGCACTGTTGCATTTAGATTGCGTTCGTAAAAGGCTCTATAAGTAGGTTTAGAGTTTCATTTTTCTATTATAGTATAATCCGTAAGTTCAATTGTTAACGACTCTGAATATTTATATTGTGTTGTTATATGTTAAACATGTCCATCTAATATGAACCAAAATATATCTGTGATGTACACAGATTTCGAAAATGTATCATTTATATAATATTTTTGTTAATCTTCGGCTAAAATATTTGACCAAATTCTTAGAATATCACTTGGCTCGATCATATCACTTGACACTTTCCGATAATTTTAGCACCTGACAGTTTGACACGTTCGTAATGTTCTCTAACACGATTATGGATGGTTTGCAAAAGCTGATCAAGGAAATACAGGTTTGTTGTTTTAGGAGTTTTTCCGAGAAACTTAGTCATTTTACTTAACTATACATTAAATATCCTCTGTGACGAGGAATAGTAAAGTATTCCTGCTCCTGGCGCTAATGATTGCACTTTGACCATCATATTTTCTTGTCGAGTAGTTTGTTGATGCTATATTTTGATATCAGTCGTAATAGAAATTAATTGAGCTATGTCCATAAAATCATATTTCGACTAAGTTAACAATCCTTAAGCAAACCGGTCTCTGATAATTAGATATAATCATTTCATCACATTGCATTAGTTTTGAACTTTTACCAACACAGTGCTTAAAATGTATAAATGTTGTTATTTACGTTCACGACTGTGCTCATGGTAAACTAAATGGGCCGGGAGACCTCTTGGTGTAATATGATACTAAGTGAAAGCAAAACCCACGTCTGACATAGCCTGGCCTTTATCTGAACTAAGGTCCTGTAGATCTGTAGTCAACCTCGAAATCAGTTAGGACAGGGTGGTGCCCCATCTAACAATCTTTAAATTTATCAATGGCATGGTACCTAAATATCTATGTAAACGCTTGTCCCCTAGAAAATCACCCAGAAATTTGCAGTAATATAATCACATATTATTGCAGTCACCTATTTTTCGGTTTAAGTCATATATATCCGATTGTGGACTGATTCTACGTTTCACACGACACATAAAACAGTTAAAATAATAAGAAACAATAATTTATTCAATGAACAAACCCACGTGTGCGCGGAAATCGTTGTGTTTATGTTTTACACGTGCTCTTGTTGACGTCTGAAGCATTGGTACGACGGTAGTGATTGGCCAAATATCAATGGAATCTCCCCTCTTTCAACCAACCAGCAATTATTTTACAGATGCGGCTCTGATTACCCGGGAAATTTTAATCTCACCATTGACCCGACACTCTTCGACGCCAATCTATCGGAAACATCATATTACAACGTTATTTGGGGATTGAACCCCCCCCCCCCCCGAAGGAAATAATTGACCCCATAGTAACTAATAAAGTAAATGATGCCACCAAAAGGAAAAGAAAATAGTTCCCCCATGGAAAGCTGAATTTTCCTGGCTGGTGGTCAATGACACTAAAGAGGTAAGCCTAAATATTTCAGATCTACCAATATTATTGATTGATAATACACAACATTCAGGCTTTCCTAAATTATATGTCATCCACCAAACTACACCTAAAATGATCCCATGATTTTATTGGATGGGGCAGAACTAATTAGGCATTCAGATTATTATTTATTTGATTTCAGGTGTGAAATGTCTGGTCAAGGGCAAAATATTATGAAACTAAAATCTAATTCAACTATTAAATACACATAAGATGTAAGCTTACTTATAATAATTTCGAGGATGCATATTAAAATGCTTGGTGGAAATGGGTCCATAGTTCCTATCTCCCATATCTCAAATATATTATGAATTTATTTGCCTTTATTTATTTAGGTTGTGCACTCCCATATGTGTCAATATATGGACCTCTTGTTAAACAGAAGCAACATGACAAGTACAGGAAGTACGCAATTGGATCATTTGTCACAGGGTGTCGGAATCTAAAACATGACGAGCTGTGTACTCATCAAATTAGCGATGGTCACAATATATAAAAGTTATAAATAATCGAAATGCCAAACCAGGCGAACATCCAGCCTGAGCAAGTTATTCATCAATACACACAGCATAGCAAAGAAATCGAGATCAGTGACAGATTATGAATGGCTATGTGAGGTAGATGAAAAGAAAGTGCTAGATATTGGTTGTACTTACAGGAATTCCAAGAGCTATAAGGAATTCATAGTGGCCATTTCTGAAGTGGTTCGAGCCAATGATATCGAGGGGTTGTTGCATACAACCAAGTTCATCATTATTATGTCAGATGGATCAGATTGTCTACGTCCCGTTTTGTATCAAAGGCTAGGTTCACTGTTTTTCTTTCTGGGTCTCGTCGATTGTGAGACTGCCGATACAAAAGGTATCTTTAATGCTATTATGACAGCACTGACATTCTCGAAAATGACGCGCGAAGATTTTCTCAAAATAATGTCATTTGCTGTCAACACTGGGGTGAAGAACGGTCTCATTGGCCTATTCCGAGAGAGAAAGAGTATATGAGTCGATTGTTATGATTCAGTGCATGTCTTATCTATGAAGACCAGAACACTGTTCACAAAAGAACACAAACTCTTTGATAGTTTGTACAAGTTTTATCATAAGAGTGCAAAACAAATGGCAGGATTGACCAAGGCATTTGAAGCTTTGCCAAAGTCTCCGGTAAGGTCTGTGTGGGTTGGAGGAACGAGATGGGTTGCGCACACAAAAGAGCGTTGAAGAATATGATCTTCCATCTCAGTCAGGTACATTTGTTTTTACAATATCTTAATTCTTGTTTAATGCCCAATGAAACATATTGAGTCAAAATAATATAATGAGTTATGTTGAGGTTATGACATTTACACATTGGTTGGTAGATGTTCTGGCTATCCTGGTGCTATCCATGGCTCTACAAACGAGAGAGACTTGTCTTTATACTAGCTACCAAAACCTGACATCAGCTACTGCCAACATCAACAAGTTGGTCACAAGGTCCTAGTGTTGTTTATATTGATGGTCTGTAATATAGTTGGTGATATTATAAACAAATAACATGGTGTTTGCTGTTATTGTAACAAACATGGCTATGGTGACGGCATGCGCATTAAAGATAGTGCTATTAACCATGTTTAACAATATTAATGAATATAATTTGGTAATGGCGGTGTAGCATCTTTAGAAACATGCTGGGGTGGAAATGGTGTAGTATTTTCAGAATCATTGATCAGGTGATGAGGTTTGTAAATTTGATGATGATGATATTGAACTTTTCAGACAAGGCACCAGAAATGAGACAATTTACAGCTAAGCTAGAGCAATATATATATATATATATATATATATATATATATATATATATATATATATATTAGCATGTATGTGAAATTTAAACATTATATGTTTATACTGAGAATGGGAGAACATGCGGATAGAGAAACATGTTTACCTGTTTACCAATATTTTCTCACGTTATCAGTTATCTAAGTAGGCAAGGTACAAGATTTACTTCACTGGATTCTCTATGATTAAAATAAATTTATTCAATGTTTGATCAATTACAACAGAAAATACAATAAAATATTGCATAAGAAAGTTGGTTCCGAGAAGAAACGGAAAATATGCTCCAAATTAATTTTCATATTTTATGGAATATTATATATAATAACGTAATAAATTATTATATTATGATGAAAAATATAATATTAATATCAGATAGAAATATAATATTAATATCAGTTAACCAGAAATGGTAATGTTGATATTTGTTAATGACAGTAATTACAACTTTTTTCTAAGTTTCACAATAGCAAAAATACTGACTTCCTAACTTTATGTAAACTAGATTTCCCTGACCACTTTTATTCTCAGATTTTTTCATGACATACCAGTAAAACACAACAAAGTAATATTCAGGTTTGTACAGAACCTACTTGGAACAGTAACGTCATGCATATGTTAAACATCAGTGTATAAGCTAAAATATATGGTCATTGCATGAGTATTTTCATTATGAGCCAGGAGTTTTATAAACAGTATTGACAATATGTTTACAGAACTGACTCGATTTAGATCGCCTATCGTATGATAAAACGGATATAGAATACTAAGAATATATATATATATATATATATATATATATATATATATATATATATATATATATATTTCCAGTTATTATATGCTGATATATGAATATTTTTATTTATAAACATGTACAGAAGTGGGCTCTATATATTATAGCTAATTGGTATAATCAGGTAATATGTTTGGTATTACACATATTATCTGAACATTTCTGGTCATATACATATTATCTGATTATACATATTAATTGTAACATATAAACTTATACTTAAGTGAAATCGTTTACTTATCGATACTTACCACACCTCGATGATTATTTATTACTGTGAAAATTTCTTATAAAAGGTTCGAAGTATAATAACCTAATAGCAGCTAAGTCAGCTATTTCTGAAATATTACAAGCGAATTTCACATTTAAATTATTTGCGATTTCAGCTGAAATTAATGGATATTTAATCCTATTTCATAGAAAGCTTTGGAACATTACCATTCAACACTAATTAACTTGAAAAACTGTCATAGGAATACACCATGTGTGATGGTACTAAGTCGTCCCTGAAAAGTTTAAATCTGTTCTAAAAATACATCCGCTCAAGGTTAATTTCAACGGTAAATAATATTAACCAGTAAAGTATCATAATCGACATAGATACATGTGATTGAAGCGTCACTTTACAACGCCTTTGATGGTCTCGGAAAGGACACTTTATTAATCCACATTACTATTATTTATTATAATTTTAAGGAAGGAAAAGGGTTGCATAACTTGATATCTGATTGAATAAATATATGTAGATTGACATGTATGGTAGGAATATCAGTGTCACAACTCACCGTAGGCTGATAAATCTAGGACAAATTGCATTAGGTTTGGATATATGTTCAAGCATAAGACAACATTTACTATTCTGCAATATTTGGGCGGCTCGATATTTTAGACATAACTGTAGTCTGTCAATTCAAGTTTATCCAAAATAGTTTGTAAAGTGGAAAAAAAACCTATTTTATGAAAACTCTAATTAGTAACAGGATATGTAGATGAACAAATTCCTGATTTGTTATCATTTATGCCATTATAGTTATTTGTTATTCTGCAGACAATTATACCTGCGTATTAACTAAAGCGGCATTAGGCTGTCGGCTTGATGTTTATAAATTGTCCGAGGTATCCTTATTTAAGCCGTAATTAACAACTAAAACCAGGTAACACTAAATATTGCTCTCTCACTGAACTGGCTGATTGGCTCGTTCATTGACTCGTTCATTCACGATGGAATCAATCATATATTGCGCAGATAGAGGGTAGAATGAATCCCTCTCATCAATGTGTCATAGACTGTCAAAGATCTCTAACAGCTGACCGTTCCGGCAATAGGACAACCAAACTACTAAGCTTATCATGGCCTAATCCAGAAGAAGATGTCGCCGTCAAATGAACTTCTGCACTTAACACTGTCTCATATCTAACATTAAGCGGATGGTATTGTCACATCAATTGGCCTACTAAGTGTTGTCTATTAGAAGGAATATCCGGCTACGGGAAGGAGGAATGATTGCGTTATCTATAAATAAATTTAGTATTTAAGGATATTTACCTTGGCCCACATAAATGAACTACGAGTAAGCAGTTGGCTGAATGTCAAGTAAAAACATTTCAGAAATGACAAAACACCTGTATATCACCTATTGTTTAATTAATATAAATAAAATTATATAACGCGCTCACTTGCACGCATACACACATATCTGAATATTAACTACGTGATGAACGTAACTGTGATAGTATTATCTCTTAACTTTGAATGAAACATATTACAAGGTCGAGATTTCGATCCAGTATTATTCAGTACAATTGTTATTTCGAGTCACGTTATTTCTTACTATTTACTACAACGTTAGAAATGTTTAGCTATTCTAACGACAATGCAATTAATATCAGTATCTGTCCTGTTGAAGTGTTGTATAGGTGATTGTTTTGAACCATACCAAATTGCTTCTGACTGCAGTGTTGGGTCAGATTATTTATATTATGCATGTGTTGGATTATCATTGAATCAGAGTCGCTTGCAGTTTACAGCAAGCCGTGATGTCCGCTTCCTGTACATTCGAAATGGCGCTTACCTGTGGGCGTGACACATTGATCCGGGCCCCGGAGGCTGACGAGTAGCCCATATGCGTTACTAATATTTATGGTTCAGTTATATATAGGTATGTGTATATTTGTGTTGGTGTAGCTTTACGTATGTTTAGATTTATGAACGTCCAGGCTTATATATATTAAATGTATGGCTCTTGATGCTCTGACCCAGTGCCATAATATATATATGTGTGTGTGTGTGCGTGCGTGTCGTGTGTGTGTGTGTGGTGGTGTGGTGTGTGTGTGTGTGTGTGTGTGTGTGTGTGTGTGTGTGTGTGTGTGTGTGTGTGTGTGTGTGTGTGTGTGTGTGTGTGTGTGTGTGTGTGTGTTAAAAGAGCATTTGCTCGCATTTTTTCAAAGCGGGTATTGTTATAAACAGAGAATAAAATCATAAATTGATGGAAAAATCAGATAAAACAGAAATCAAACAGATATTAGCATTTTGTCCAGAAAATATTGTATATTATATTGTTTTAAGTTTTTCTTCAATAATAGATGAATCTATGGACAAAATTAAATATCCTCGACGACTGTTTATTTTATCGGAGTATTTTTCCATTCTATAATCCATCATGATGTGATCAGTGGTAATCATAAAAGAACTACTAATTGAATTTGAAGAAAACAATAAACTCACATTTTCTCGGAGTAAAGTGCCTTCTGGTCGGTTTAAAGCGTAATTTAAACCAAAAAGTATAATTTATTCGCTGAAACTGTCAGAAAAATGGTTGTTTTCAAATGTTTTACAAATCTAACTTGAACTAACATGATTTACAAAGCATAAATTTAATATTTTTTTAAGTATGTATATAAGGTTTAAGGATTCAGTTGTGTCCTTAATAATATGATGCTATGGTTACAAGATTTAGTTGGATTAAGTAATCAGTTTTAGAGTCACACAATATAGACAAGACACCGACAGTTGTAGAAAAACATTCGTATTTTCTAATTGGATTCTACTTATATTCTATCATAACTTATATTGAAGCCTTTACTGAAGAAGGTAGTATTAATATAACTCCATTGGTCATTTATTCGGCATGAAGCCAAATGATGATCTAAGTATAATTTGCCCATGTCACTGACTTATTTTTTACAATCATCATCCTAGTAATCTACTTATTGGTATCCTATTTCAGTATACCACATCAGAATGGAATTGGCTGTCCTTATTTGCAGACGATAGCTATATAATTACTTTCACGTCACAATTACTAGGCCATACAGGCTGCCTGGATGGATGGATGGATGGATGGATCTTTGTTGGAGTTACGATTAACAAGAGGTCGCTTTACAAGACTACATAAATAATAATACAGAGTGGGTGCAGTAATTGTTATTACTTTGATAGATGAGTATGGAAATATTTAATCTTGTTATATACACTACGTTATTATCTTCATTAAGCCAATGAAATGTTTATGACCTTAACACTAACGTAACATTTGAAAGTCTAGACAGAGAAATGACAAAGTACAAGATTAGAATGAAGAATCACTGCTCCATCGACCCATCAGTTCTAATCTCTTTATAATCAAAAACATCTTTACAAAGTAGATTTGATGTAAGTTTGATCTAGGAACAGAGACAGAGAAATATATTGGAAATTTATGAAGACGAAATCAACAACGTATCGCTGCTATCATATAATTATCCATAGTGATCTGCTTAACAACGGAGAGGATAGCTCCTGTCAAACCAGCTGAGTGATTAACTAAAGAACAGAGGACCTAAACTGTTTTATCCAATAATCTATCCCCCCCCTCCCCCACCCCCACCTTCGACAAATACATGTAACTATTCAATCAATTAGCAGCTCACAGAAAACGGCAAGACAACCTTAGATGGGGCAATACACTAATTAACTAACAACACCCTTAGTACACGCGCATGCTCACTCGCTCTTTCAAACATAAACACACACACACAGATATATATATATATATATATATATATATATATATATATATATATATATATATATACAAACTAGTTATTTAACTGGTCAACAATATTTTCCAAACTGGTTAAAATATGTGATTATAATGTCATCTCCAATTGTTTTATTCCAGTACCATAAACGCTCTCTCACTCCCTCTGTATGTGGGGGGGTCTCGATTAATGTGTCAATGTTTATTTAATCAGTGTGTACTCATATTCCTTATCTCCATTAAATACAGAATATACTTTCTTATTCACAAGATACACACATTTCCAAAAAAAGAACGATAGGCAAAAACACAGCTGGGTTATTGAGTGATATATGGGGGACCTAAATAATTAATTTGCACCAAACAGCATGTTACAATACTTCAAAGATTTCATAAGAGCCTTAATCCAGGTTTATTTATAATATTATATGTAATAGCATCTTGTTATTGTTTGCTCTATCTTTTTATATCATGTTTCCGCAATAGTGTTGTACATATTGGATAAATGACACAAACAGGACGATAACACTTCTGTGACTGAAAAGTTCACCAATAATAAAAATACATTAAGTGTTACGCCCATTTCCTAATATAATTTTGTCAAACGAGAAGACTGGGGCGCCTCAGTGATCTAACTTGTAGCGCGTTCGATCACAGATAAGTACCAACTGAGTTCGAACCTCGGCGTGCGCATATCTGAAGGATGTTTAATCTTTAACTTCGCTTCAATACCTTTGGAGGTCGCTTGGTCCATTTAGCCTACCATGGGCATACAAATGGCCGTAAAACATCAATCATTATCAAACGAGAAAACTAAAAGCATAATTTGACATTTTCCAACAAATGTTTGTAGAAACAGTTCCTTGTTTGAAACTACGACATCTTCTGAAATATGTTTATGGGTTGATATATATCTAAATAGTATTTCCAACTTATCATCAGAAATAAATTTCTTGTTATTTGCAATGCACGCATCAGTTGTCTCTTTCTCAGATACCTCCGTTATCATTACGCGATTCGGATTAAAACTTGGCCCATCTTCCGGTGTTAAATGTGTTGTTAATGTCCTTGGATCATTGTTATCAATTGGTGACTGACTCAGCATTTTATTATATTTTGACAAATTAATATATAATATCAATCTTACTTTGGTAATACGACTGATAGCCGATTATAATACTCCCCTTTGTGTTTATCTTTAAAAAAAAGAATAATTAAGTTCTAACTGAAACAGAAACTGATGATCTAAATTACCAAAGATCTACATATTTTTATATGGAAAAGTTTCAAACGTTTATGCAAAGAGTGAGACAGATATTTCAGCCGAATAAAAATATATAAAAAGTATTAAAACGCACAGAGTAATAGAAGGCGTGGCTAGGTCCTTCTCTTCTAACGCCCTTTACTATCTCATGACACTGTATTGAAACAAAGGATGCACCGCAGTTTATTGGGGAATACATTTCTACTTTAATGCCAGATATTGATATCATATTGTATATGTGATAATATTTCCGTTCATATTAAACATTTACTTAATGTACTTTCGTCCAAACAGACATCATAACTTCGTGCATTTGTTCATTCGGAGATGGTTATATGTTTAGCTCATTCAGAAATGGTAACGTATATGCTGGTATCTGTATGACGACATATAAGATTTACCTATTCATTATGCCATTTCTATAGATAAATCATCATTAAATATTATATTAGTTCTTATTAGTCCTTACATGTAGATCTTATGCTCGTAGTGTTGCATGATATAATTAATAAATGGTGACCTAATTAAAACAATATGGATCATAGGTCTTAAGTTGATCTCAACAGGTTTTTTACAATGTTTGGCTTCTCGCTACCTTGTTGTGTATTAGAAAATCGACTAACCTAATAGGTGCCAATCTTGGTGTCGTCATCTCGGGAGATACATTTCCTGTATTACAATAAGCCTCCATGTTTGTAGTTGGTCATTCTGTTATCAGCGAAAAGGAACTTCGTCCATCAATATTTTACCTTCACACTGTCTAGATAATTCAGATTGTTCACCGAAATATACGAGAAATATGTTGATATTTGCATATTTCGGTCAATTTAAATGCAATTCTTGGCTAAAATCATAAACCATAGAATATATTATTGTATGTTTCAACTGCAAAAGAATTTTGCTATGTGGTTGTTTAAGTAGTGATGCGTGTCTCTCTAGTATTCTCTTATCCAATTATTAATTAAAACTCGGACTGCAAATATTCCAGTTATAACCAACATTAGATTATAGAATTCTTCACTATTGGAATACATTCTTGTGTTTCCGGATTCATAATCTATGCGTGCTACGATATAAAGTTTATATTGAGCTGCTTGGCCTCGAACCGAGAATGTCTTACTCCGAACAATGCAAAATATTTAATGGCTTTACAATTTTTGGTCGTATCAAGTCTTAATATCATAATTAATATGGTGAAGCCTGTTGTTTCTTTGTTTTATATATTTTCAAACGTTGTAAGACTGTTTAAATGTCATGTCGAGCCGTGATAGCGCAGTTAGTTAGTGCGTAGGACTTGAAAGAGGTATGAGTCAGGAATAATAATACTGTAAAACTCCTTAGAGCCGCTATCTAACTGGATAGGGCGCTATGTAAATAACACATATTATTATTTTATCTTATTATCTGACGAAGCAAAAGCATTAATAATCTACAATGTATCTGTTACAATATCTGGTTATAGTCGCAAATAACAGCAAATTAAAGCAATGAAGAAAAACATTATATTGATGTTTTATCCAGTTATAATATTAACATATTCATCCATTTAATATACTTTTGGCTATATTTAATATTTGCTTAAAATAACACGATTCCCGTAAATCAAATCTACCATCACATAACACATTGATGTACGTATAAATCTCTACAACCAACGCAACAAAACAAGCTTTATTCATCAGGTCAGTGCACGAAATTAAATACCGCGAATATTAGTAGCGAATAAACAGCACACACGAAAATGTGGACGTGACAGGGAGAGAGTGAACGTGTATGGGACCATATGTTGTTAATTACTAGTAAATTGCCATTTGAGCGGAAAGAGTTAGATGGCACTGATTAAAAGAAATATTAAAAAATAGGAGAAGGTTTCTTGGGAATGTCATAACTTCAACATAAAATCAAATAAAGTGAACTTTTTCCATTTTCGTCAGAGGTTCATTACTACAGCTACACATCTTTATTATTTTACTCTTTTGTTCGATTGCACAAATTGACCATCAAACTACTATCCTTCTTTTCACTACCGTGACCATAAAATGCTCATAATCTGCAGCAAACAAAGTGATTTGCTAGTTATTGTATTACTACTGTCACAATATGGGCATCCTGAAATCGTCATCGTGCTCTACATAAAGTGGTCCTTGTAATAACGGCTATCTCTACAGGATCAATCTTCACTGATATTGTGACTGAGATATACTAGTTGTAGATCACTGAGCTAACGATGTCTTGCCGAAATATATCTTATAATGTTTATCTCGGTTAGAGAATGATGCTCTTTGCTAAGATAAATTGAACACTATCAGTTACCAATCAGCAAAGTAATTATAAATAGTTCTCCATTTTAATTTGGCCCCAGTGATAACACCTGTAGCTAACTACATCGAACAAAGTTAGATTCCTTTAAATGACGATCAAAGGACTGAGATCCCCACATCGATATGTTGTTTAAGTAGTTTTTCCACAAGGAATAAAGCTGTATATGTGGCTTGTTCTATTGCATAGGAAGGTATTGGTGTATATTTACGATCATCGAAATATGATTTGGAGCTGACCCTGATCAATTTAATATGAATAAGCTGGTATCGACATGTAGTCGGTCTAATAAAATTCCATCATATAGATCGCAGAACCAATGGTCGTATTGTCTTACCTTATAGGTCTTGACTTCAGAAAATAAATAAATAAAATCAAGAAAACCAGTTTCGGTGATAATACGACTAAAGCCTACTTAAAGGAATAGTTTTATTCATAACGTGTTTTTCAGACATTTGTATTTATTCTTCATTGTTCTATGATACGTTTCTAGAGCATGTGGATGTGACGTGCTTTAACAAGCTACAAACTACGCTGTATCTTGTTTGGTCTACGCGTTATATACTCACATATACAACTTACATCATTTTCTCTTCATGCCTGATTGATGGGGAAATATTCTTTATTACATTCTGACTAGGCGTTTTCCCGACGGAATAATATTTGTACGAATAAACGCTTATCGTGTAATGTGGAAATACATGCAAACACAATAAATTGCGTCGTCCCCAAAGGCCGCAAGTAAATGTGCGATGTAGCTTGGAATTACAGTAAAATGTGACTGTTTCGTGGAAATAATACAGTCCAAGTTGGCCAGCTAAATGTATAGCATTATTTTCTTTATGCAATATTTATGGAGTGACATGTCACACAAGTAGAGTCGGTTTATAACAATAATAAATTGCTCTCAACAAATAAATAAAAACAACACTAAAGCAATAGATTATGTAATACATTCATCAGTGATACACTAACAAATAATTTATCTCGTATATGTAATTAAAATATAGAAATTATAGCCATTAAATCATATTTAATGCAATGGGACTATAAATCATAATGCACGTGCTGTCGTTGTGATCTGAATACAAGTCCAGGTCCTGCCCACCTTGCCTTTTATGTCTGTAATAAACTAATAATCATATTACTATTAAACACAAAATATCCCTACATATTACTTCAAATTTTACAATAACACGAACAACCTTACAATATCTATGAATGATCATAAAAATATAAACAAAGATTTAAATTGGTTTCTAGTTAAATAGGTCTAACCGACTCTGATAGGAAAAGACATTATCTAAAAATTGAACAGTTTGCGAAATATTAAAAGAACTACGACGCATGTAGGAGCTACAAGAAGGAAACTATCCCCAACAATATGGTGTCACAGTTGTAAATAATACAAAAATAGAATACAAAATGATGGCCTCGTTTCTTCGAACCAGAACTCCGATCAACGTGCAAAAGGTTGATCGCTTTATAAAACAACTCCTGTAAAAAGGAACTTAATTTGAAATATGATAGCTTTAACTCGCTTTCAGCAGGGTGACAATGAGAGCTATTTATTATTATTATTATTATTATTATTATTACATTGAGCTTGACAAATCCTTTTAGACGTGATAAATCACCGAGAGAAAAGTGTTTTGAAGATTTATCAGTTTCAGTAAAAGCATAATTTGTGTTTGTCATCGTATCTAAGGTGGGCCACTTTAGATCTACCACTAATCGCAGTAATCAAACTAGTCGAGATAAATATACACTATACTTATATGCTGCTACTTGAAATAACTTGGTAGAATATGTTTTATTTACTCCGTTTTATCTCGTTAATAAGTAGCTTCGATGACCATATATTTTGCCTTTCGGCGGCTATTGACAAAATATTTCTTTCTAGACCACTATTTAACGTAAAATGATATTTATTTTATTTGTATTATAATATTGTATAGATAAACTTAATTACGACTGATTTATAATGTCAACTATCTTAGTTTATTTAGCTGACTTTTACTGGTTTATTTGTATTGCTGTATCTCTTATTGCAACCAAATATTGCCATTCACATCTTGTACATGAAGCCACATTCTACAGAATTTAGCTAAATGTTATATCGCATACATGATGATTGCCTAATAACTAGTTTATTAACAATTTATATCTTTATGTAGAACCTGATAAACATTTTAAAGCAGGTTTTCTTTCGGTGATTTATATCTGAAACGTTTTATCAAGGTCATGATCAAAAATAGTTTTGTTCTTATTTGTGTCTTCGTATTTAATGTAACTTTTATCAGTCCTTCTAAAAGAGTCTTGTTCCAGTGTGGAATATATTCTAATACACTTCTTTAAAGTACTTAATTCAACTACTTCATTAATTGTGTTAAACCAACAATTCATTTTTCCACTTTCCTATTTTCTTATCTAACCTATTTTAAATACCAATTAAAACTAAAATTACACATTACCACAGTTACACCAAATTCGACGTAGACACTTGAACAAAATAGTGTGAAACACTCAGTAATACATCATAAGCCTATCACAGTCACCTATACCATACAAACTAATATACGTCAGTGTATTAGAGTATAATATACACCGCATTGTATTATATAATATCCTTCTTTATTCATCCTCAGTAGTGTATGATAGAATGAAAAAAACTAAACTAAGTGATACAAAACACACTTTATGAACTACAGGTACTATTAGTATTATATTTTATATTATTTAACATTCGTCCTACTTGCAACACTTCGCCTTCGTGGCACTTCAGATAATTAATTACTATTAAGGATTCTCTTGGCTTCACCTTACACGTAAAAAATTGGATTAATTTAATGAAGCCACACTCTATTGATTTGAACATCTTTGGAGGCATGACGTGTCTCATAGTAGGAGTCCTTTTTTTGTAATATCCTTCTCTCGGCATCAACATATAACTTCTTCCAGCTACAATATGCATTCACGACTAATCACCAAGGCAGACAATTAATTCCATTGAATTCTAAAATACAATGACAAATATGATGTTTAGTGATACTTGTGTAACAGTATTTGTCCAAGGATGTGGCTGCAAATCTAATATTAAAGCTATTTCAAAAAGAGTGAACGATGGAATATATTTGTATGTCTTAATTGCAAAGTAAAATCAAATTTAACTGGCTTAACTGGGAGTTGGTGATCGACGGCAATTGAACAACACACCAGCGAAAGATAATTCAACAATTAACGCCAGATTCATCTGTTACAGTTCATCTCTATAATCAGGTAATATATATATACGTCTATTGCTAACTGAGATTTAATACACATTGTCTGAATATTAAAAGTAATTAACATATTACCTGATTATACAGATTAACTGTAATATATATATATATATATATATATATATATATAATATATATATATATATATAGTCAAACCTGCTCTCAATCCCACATGTCTGGAAGCATCACATGCCCTTAAGCGTCACATTTCCAAGGTCCCGATGCAAGTTCTATAGCTATACCCCAGTTATGTCTCCGACGGTGTGTATGACGTTTTGTGCTGAGGGTGTCTTGAATAGTGGGCCATGCTATTGTTATGTAATTGTTATGTGATTCCAACACGCCTTGATTAAAGGTAATTGCTGCCTGAGCAGCTCTTGTTAGAGATGTGCAAATTTAAACTGATAAACCCATTATTTTACAATTGTAATTGCAATCTCTTCAACCATTTTGTATATATACTGTAAATTGTTAGCAAATTTCTTAATTAAGCACATTCAACTTTGGGATGATATGATCACAAGTTGGAGTATTGTCACAATGCGAGCTGCACTATTCTGAATTCGCTGAAGGCGATTGATGTTATAATCAGATATGCCATATAACAGGGAGTTACAATAGTCTATACGACGTTCTAACAAAGGCATGGACTACAGTTACAAGTGTTTTTTGTGTAATGGATTCTTATAAACAATGGATGTTCTTAAGATGGTAGTAGAAGCACCCATCTGTAATGCTGGTGTTTCTAGAGATTTAACACAATGTGGTGA